>CM050165.1:393752607-394180107 GCA_027410445.1 Discoglossus pictus
TAATAGAATGAGGCCCTAAGGCCCTCATTCAATTGCAATTTGGCCAATTGAATAGGGGTCTAAAGAAGCACATAACATATTTTTTTTTAAAGTTTTTACTTAGTAAACATCTATCCAAAATCAAGGTTTTCGCTAACTAAAAACATATTTAAAAAAAATATGTTATGTGCTTATTTAGAGCCCTATTCAATTGGCCAAATTGCAATTGAATGAGTGCCTAAGTATGTTTCAGTGGATAGAAAGGTGATTGAAAAACTCTCAGACCAAGAGACCTGTTTTTCCACAAAATTTCTCAGTCAAATGTATTTATACTTTTGCTAAGGATTCTGGGTAAAGATATGTAAATAAGACTCAAGATGTGTCTGATCCCCTTAACATGGAAATGTCTGATTCAGTCAACCTCAAAGCAATAACAAGCCCCCCAAAAACGTGTTTACTATAACAAATGGCATATTCCTATAATGAAAATCCTGATTATAATCTTATATCATGGGATTATATCAAATTATGAGGTGGCGAGTTAGTCTTAATATTTTTACTGAATTGCATATTGGATATAAAAGTAGAAGTATATACAAAATGTTATGCTTTTATAAACTGCAACTTCTGTTTATGTCTGCTTTCTTGTAGACGTTTTACATTAAGAACATCTTGTTGAATAGAGGTGTGAGTCAGACTGTCTTGCCTTGTTTGAAGTTGCAGATGGTGTTGTTAAAGGGTAACTCTTCAATCCCATTAAGAGCATAATTACGTAGAAAAAAAAATCATAAAAGCAGCCTTTGGTTAAAAAATGTTGATGTCTTTATTAGACCCTGGAAGAATCCAAGATACAGGTGGAAGCTGTGTGTGAGTGGGATGTTTACATTTCTGGAGCACTATTATTGAATCTATTGATGCAACTTACCGCTTCTGGACAGTGAGAGGCAAGGGATGGTGTGTAAATATCAGTATTATCCAATTATCTAAGAGACTCTCTGTTGCCTCCTCTAACACCACTTTATCCTGAAAACACCCCCCATAATCCAGCTCTCAGGAAGTGATGTTAGAAACACAAAATGGAATCCTATACTCATAAACAGAGTCTTCAAAACTTCTGATTTTCCCAAAAAGTGATTCCCCCCTTGACCTAAACATCTGCTACTGTTGTTTGGTACACAAGTATATTTTTGAGCTACAGTGTTCCTTTAAAGGGTAGGTATTTTCTGTACATATGGGTTTCTCAACAAGTTTTTTGAAGATATGAAAACAAAGAAGGGTCTTAAATGTTGCAGAACCTTCCACAGATTGGGCAGAAGGATAATGTAACAAGGTCCTGTGAATACTCTGTTGTTGTTCAGATGTTCATTTGTGTATATGCATAATGTTTTCTTGGCAAAGATACTGTGGTGGGTTGCCAGTTCCTTCTCCAGTGAACCACAATTTGTCTGACCTCTCTGCTATGACCTGACCATACATGGTACAGCTGACAGCTTCATTGAGGTACACAAGCCCCTTCACCATGACAAGGTAGCAATCCAGAAGGGGATTACACTACTCTGCTCTGAACAAACTAATGACACATTCACAAAGACATATATGAATAGACAAAGGAGTTGCTTTTTTAAGTGAATTGATTCAATACAGTAATCTAAGAAAGAACATCTACAGATAAACTATAGGCTTGTTGGGGCCTCATTCAAATGCGATTTGGCCAATTGAATAGGGCTCTATATACGCACATAACATATTTTTTTTACAGAAGTTTTTAGTTAGTGAACTACTATCCAAAAGCAAGGACTTCACTAACTAAAAACTTCTGTAAAAAAGTATGCTCTGTGCTTATATAGAGCCCTATTCAATTGGCCAAATACCATCTGAATGAGGCCCTTGGTCGGTATAACAATTAGGCTCATGACCTACAAGACATTTTACCTTTCTTTTGGGTATTTTTCTTACATGTTGAATAGGACTCTCATATAACTGACAGGATTACTTGCTTATAATTGAATGGAGTTATTCAATCATCTTTACAGTAGAAGTGGCCCTTAGACCATAATTAATTAAAATATGTAAGTGTATTTATTTTTTCAAGCAGATATTAAGATGCTCGATAAACCTACTCTATACACCAGTGGTGGGCTACTCCACATTAATCTGCCGCTATACCTCTCTCCTGCAGCTATTTAATCAAGTGTACATAAAAAGGGTTAAATGCAATTTGTGGAATCAGGGATTGCATATGTAGTCCTTCAAATGAAATGGGTTGCTTATTAGTACTATAAACCCTTCATAAATGTAGGGAATTTACTAAGCGCTTTCTCACCTGAGATGTGGTGATAAGAGCTGAGATAAAAGGGCTTTTTCCTAATAGGAAACAGTACATAGAAATGAGGAGATAGCATGAGATGTACTTGAGATGGTTAGTAAATCCCCCCCACAGTACATTCACTGTTTCCTATAATAGGAAAGGAATTTATGTACAAATGAATAAAGCAAAATAATAACTCAGAAGTCCAGAAGAACTCCCAAACAAAGGCAGAACAATAATAGTGAATTCTGAATATATTTCTAAACACAAAATGTAAAATTATATTGAAGAGGTATTTTAAAACATGCAATGAGAGCACAAGTCAACTTACTACATGTTAGAGAACACAGACATCAAATGTGATTTGGCCAATTGAATAGGGATCTATATAAGCACAGAGTATATTTTTTTACATACATTTTTAGTTAGTGAACTTCTATCTAAAAGCAAGGTCTTCACTAACTAAAAACGTCTGTAAAATAAATATGCTCTGTGCTTAGGGCCTCATTCAATTGCGATTTTGCCAATTGAATAGGGCTCTATATAATTACAGAGCATATTTTGTTTACAGAAGATTTTAGTTAGTTCTGTAAAAAAAATATGCTCTGTGCTTAGGGCCTCATTCAATTGCGATTTGGCCAATTGAATAGGGCTCTATATAAGCACAGAGCATATTTTGTTTACAGAAGATTTTAGTTAGTTCTGTAAAAAAATAAGCTCTGTGCTTATATAGAGCCAAATCGCAATTGAATGAGGCCCTTATATAGAGCCATATTCAATTGGCCAAATCACATTTGAATGAGGCCCCATGTCTGATGGGAGTTGTGTTTAACTATTCTATTGTGTATAACTATTCTAGGCAATACCTGCTTATCTTGACCACTAGAATTGATCTTAGTTTGTCCCAGACATATCCATCATTCTGGTTATCTAAAAAAAAAAAGAGCTGATTCTTCATCTGTTTCTAGTAGCATTTATGCAGACAGAACATGATAAGTAATTTTCTTAATAAACATCCCATTCCCATGAGAAAAGCAAACAATCAATTGATCTGGTAAACACAGACTCACTTGCCAGTACACATTCATTTATCTCAGACTGATCTTTATTCCCTGTATTGGAATACTTTGTATAGTAATTAACATAGGGGCTCATTATGAGTTTGATCATTTGTAGGCAAGAATTGGGAGAACTAATGCAGTTATGTTTTATCATTAATGAGAGTTATATGCCATATGTGAATTAGTGCCAGGGGTTTATTTCCAGCTTAGAAAGTTTTTATTTGCAAGGTTCAGGAACACCTTGCACTTTTACTATAATAGGATCTTGTATATTTCTGGAAATTTGGCATTAGGGAGGGAAGGAAATGTATTTTTTTTCTTCACTCAGTATTTAGGACTACGCCTACCTGATCATTTTTTTCAATATAATTTGCACAATATTATGAGTTATGTAAATTACACTTGAACATGTAAATGCAATTAACTTTTCACAAAAAATTGACAAACCCCCAAAATATAATAAAATGCAGCTAGTGTCCTTTTCTTCATCTCCTCGTCGCTTTCCACCTCTGCTTTGTTGTGTCTCTTTCGTTCCTCTCTGCTATCCATCTCTGTCATGTTTTGCATTTGATCTGTCCATCTCTATCATTTTTAATCTCTGTCTCCATTTACTATCCATTATCCTCTGCCTACCTATCTCCTCTACCCATCTTACCATGCCAAGTCTACCTCTAATCATCTTCAAACTCTTGTTTTCTGGGTACCTTACTCTCTTTCCTTTGATGTTCACCACTCTGTCTTCTCCCTCTCCTCTTATGTCCATAACCCCACTCTCTCACTCCTGATGGCACTCTCCATTTACAATCTCTCCTCTAATAATTCTCCTCATGATTTATATCTCATCTAATTGCATAGTTACATAGTTACATAGTAATTGAGGTTGAAAAAAGACTTTAGTCCATCAAGTTCAACCTTTTAAGATCTCCTCTGATCTGCAATATGCGGATTAGTTGTTAATTGATCCAGAGGAAGGCAAGCAGAAAAAAGGGAAACTTTGTCAATTGTCTCAAAAGGGGAAAAAAAAGTAATTCCTTCCTGACCCCAGATACAGGCGATCTGATTTCTCCCTGGACCAATACTCCCTCCCTAATTAACCAGAATATCCCTGAATACCCTTTTTATTTAAATATATATCCAATCCCTTTTTAAAGTTATCTGTTGAATCAGCTGTCACCAGCTCCCTTGGTAGAGAATTCCACAGATTAACCACCCTGACTGTAAGGAACCCTTTTCTTTCTTTAAGGTGGAATCTTCCTACTTCTAACCTCAAAGGATGTCCTCATTTCAAATTGAAAACCTCTTGGCAAAAAAAAGCGCCCTTGACAAATCTTTATACTGACCCTGGATGTTTTTATATAGGGCAATCATATCTCCTCTTAAACACCTTTTTTTCTAGAGAAAATATGTTTAATTTGGTTAGTCTTTCTTCATAACTTAGCTCCTCCATTCCCCTTATTAGTTTTGTTGCCCTTCTCTGTACTTTTTCCAGTTATAAAATTTCCTTTTTATGAAGTGGTGCCCAAAATTGTATTCTATATTCCAAATTAGGGTGTACCAGAGACTTTTATAGTGGTAGAATTATATTTGCTTCCCTGGCTTCTAAACCCTTCTTAATACATGCTAATATTTTTTTTGCCTTAGCAGCTGCTGCTTGGCATTGAGAACTGTTACGTCGGTGGTTGTCCACAAGTACTCCCAAATCCCTTTCAATATCTGAATCCCCTAGATTTGCTTCATTTAGTTTATAAATGGAACGGTTATTTTTTTCTTCCCAGATGCATAACCTTACTTGTATTTATTCATATTAAATCTCATCTGCCATTTAATTGCCCATTTATATAATTTATGTAAATCCCTTTGGAGGGAAAGTACATCATTTTCTGATTTAATTATCTTGCACAACTTTGTGTCATCAGCAAAATAGAGATAATACTTTTCAGTCCTACTCCTTAGTGGTTAATAAATATGTTAAAAAGGAGAGGACCTAAAACTGAGCCCACTTAGCACATTAGTCCAATCTGAGTATGTTCCATTTACAACAACCCTTTGCTTTCTGTCTTTTAGCCAGCTCTCAATCCATGTGCATATATTTACTGGAATTCCTGTATCCCTTAGCTTGCACAATAGTCTCCCATGTGGCACTGTAACAAAAGCCTTTGCAAAAACTAAAAATACTACATGCACTGAGTTGCATTGATCCAAGTTCCTACTAACACCCTCATAGAAACTAATTAGATTTGTTTGACATGACCTATCCCTTATAAATCCATATTGACTACTTATAATTCTGTTTGAATAGTCATATTCATTATTCCTTATTAACTCCTTCTAAAAGCTTTCCCACTACAGAAGTGAGGCTTACAAGTCTATAATTCCCCGGGTTTGCTCTTGCCCCCTTCTTAAATATAGGTATCACCTCTGCCTTTCTCCAGTCATCTGGTAGAGACCCTGTGTTGAGTGAATATTGAAACATTAAATATAATGGTTTGGCTTTTACAGAACCCAGTTCCCTCAGTACCCGTGGATATATTCCAACAGGACCTGGAGCTTAATTAACATTTATTTTTTCCAACCTCTTTTGGATTTCTTCCTGCGTGAACCAATTATTTAGTGATGGTAGTGTAGTCCCAATATGTTGCGGTGTCCTAACCACTGGTATCTCCCTTGTATATACAGAAGAAAAGAACTTATTTATCTCATCTGCCTTTTCCTGGTCACTAATTATCAGGCGACCTGTGTCACATTGTAAAGTCCCTATAGCTTCCTTCCTGGCCTTTTTCCCATTTATATAATTTAAAAATATTTTAGGGTTAGTCTAACTCTCCTTTGCAACTCATTTTTAATTTTCTATTTTAGCCAGTCTAATAGTCCTTTTGAAAGCCTTATTGATTTCCATGTACTCACGTAAAGCAGTCCCCTCTTGTTTGTAGAATTTAAATGCCTGTTTTTTACTCTGTATCTTGATCTTTAAATCATTGTTAAGCCATGTTGGATGTAATTTAATTATTTTACTTTTATTCCCGCATAGTATTTAATGTCCCACTCTTTCTCTTATTGTACCTTTCACACTTCTGTTCCATTTTTCACCTCAGTTATAGAGAACCATTGTGGTATTTTTTGTATATGGTCATTTCAGTAACTAAATTTGATAAAGGGCAAATTACCCCATTCAGTATGTAAGACAAATAAACACAGCTTTTAACATCTTCACTTTAATAAACAGTTATTATTTACTGATGGTTTTCATTTTCTATACTAGGTTGCTTTTTGCAGCTCCTGTCTTGACCGGGTGTGTCCTTTAAAACTTCTTTATGTTAGTGCTCATGAGAGCCTTGTCAGTTGCATCTGCCACATTCAAATTGTTCGGATAGAGACTTACACTCTCCTTTATAAATCTCTACCGACCTATGCAAGTAGATCAGTGGAAACTAAAATGGTACAACACAGGCTAAATTAGCATAAAATACATAATTAATTTTGGTCAATCAGGAAGAGGCTCAGGCAGCTGATACATTTGTATATAGGTCTGGGGTTCCTGGTTGTGCTGTAAAGCAGCCTGGGATATGTAGTGTTACACCATGTTAGTAGGTGCTATGTATTTTCATATAAGCATCTCTCTGTGCACATTAACACTTGATTATCACCCCTTCAGTTTGTCAGTTCCCTGCCTAAACTATTACTGCTTCTCTCTCTCTCTCTGCTTGTGCTCCGATTCAGCTGTGAGCTCAGACCTCGCCTAACCATTTTATTCCATCCTGCAGCAGTACTTCCTTTGATCTCTACTAGAAATGTCAAACTCTGTACCTGGCTGCCTCTCTTCTGCCTAGTTGGTTATGTAAGCTCTCTGTGGGCGTGCAAAGCTGGATTTTACTTTACTGCATATAACTTTGTAAGTACACTGAACTTTTCTATACAACACATATTTTTCTGATGATCATTGCCTGTTTATTATTTTTAAGTGCAAGGAATTTGATGTTAAAAGTATATATAAGTTTCCTGGGTTTCAAAAATGTTGTAAGAAATTAGAAGCTGTATTATTTTTTGCCTATTTACAAGTGTAGTTATACAAAAGAGTAATATTAAAAAATATGACCACTTGGGTCTGTTAAATGGCTTTTTAACTCTATTTAATTTTTTAACTATCTCCTGAAAACTACAAAATAGCTCTTCAACCCACCACAATAAGGGTGTCCGCTGTCTCCCATTCTATTTGCCCTGATTCTAGAACCCTTAGCCATAGCAATACGGAATTCTGTAAACTTTAAAGGGATTAAGATATAATATAAAATCTCCCTCTTTGCTGACGATGTAGTGGTCTATATGGAGCAACCACATAAATCTATGAGGGTTCTAATGGAAATAATCGCTAATTACAGCAAAGTGTCGAATTACAAATTAAATATAGAAAAATCGGAAGCCTTGAGTATTAATATGGCTGAAAAAGACGATGAACTCCTCTTGGACAAATATCAGTTAGCCCATACAAAAGGATTCACACACTTAGGTATTAAGTTTAGCTTGGACTTAAGAAGTATGTTAGACTCAAACTTGAATAATTTATATAAAACATCTAAGGACCTCATTGAGAACTGACCGGGAAATCATATCTCATTCTCCGGCAGAATTGCTTCTGTAAAAATGTCCTTTCTACCCAAAATCAACTATGTGTTAAGATCATGCCCTTTCCCAATTACAAGCCAATGGCTGGCTAAATTCCAGAAGCTGATAGACAGATACATTAACAAAAAGGGTCAGATTAGAGTGAAACGGGAAATAATGTGTAGAAAATTTAAAAAAGGAGGTATAGCGTACCCAATGGTCTCCCATTACCAGGAAGCAATCAAACTTGCGCAATATATAAAGTGGACCCAACCTCTTGCGGGTCATATTGAAAACCAGGCACTGAGCGATATGCTTACCTCTATTGATCTCAATGCTCTTTTTTACTTTCCAAAATTAGCTATACCTTATATCAAGCCTAAGGCAACTGTCTTGATCGACATGGTAAAGGACTGGATAAAAATGAACAAGAAATTTAAACTCTTAGAGAGTTACAACGACCTTACCCCTTTGACAACAATAACATGTTTAAATCATATCCTTCTGGAACCAGAATGGAAAGAGAAAGGAATATATTTACTGGGCCATATTGTAGACAAACACAATGGTAAAATACTAGATTATGACACGCTAAAAAAGAAATACAACATTTCAAATAAAACATGGATCACTCTATATAAATTAACACAAGTTCTGAAACAAAGAATTAAAGTCAATAATTCACTTAGTTCAAACTATTTGGTTACTTTGATAGTGTCTCAAAATTTTAAACATCTGATATCAAAGTGTAGTGAAATTATCCACACTCAAACTCAGCGGGATATAACTAAACCGATGGAAACTTGGGCAAAAGACATGCATATACGGGTATCTAAAGACTTATGGCAACAAGCCTTAAAATCTTTAAACAGGTTTGTGAAAAATGTAAATCAAAGAGAAATCCAATTTAAAATCTTAAATAGATGGCACTGGGTTCCCGTCAAAATATACTCTATATCTTTTAACCCAGAAACCAAACTATGTTGGAGGAACTGTGGAAATCCAGCAGATATGCTTCATATATGGTGGAACTGCCCTACATCTCTCTCACTTTGGGAAGACTGCTTTGAATATGTATCCAATATACTAAAGATAAACATCAAAGCTGATCCGCAGATAGCATTGTTTAACTTGTTTCCTGCTAAAACGCCAACTAAAAATATAGCGTTTATGACCCAAATTTTTATAGTTGTTAAAACTGTAATTGCAAGAAACTGGAAGAAAATACTTCTCCCCAAATTATCTGAAATCTTGATAATGGTAGGGAAAAATCGGGAGTTAGAGAGAGACTTTAACACCGAACTACAGTTAAAACAAGACCCTTTAAAATGGACCATTTGGGATACTATTCTCAACTAAAACCCCGGCGTTGCTACCTCACTTGCAACCCAGATCTCCTCCCTTGGGCACAATTCCTCCTTAACTTTCCCTTATCTCCCCCTCCCTCTCCGGCTAGAATGAATGAAGTTTGACAGTGAGAAGTTGGGTGTTTGAACGAAGATTAGAGAGGAATCATAATGAGACGTAGTCTCCACGATAATGAAACTCCCAAACTATGTCCCAAAAAGGCGAGAAAAATTCAAATTTAATTTAATAATCAAGACTCAATCTGCCCAAATATTTGAGAAATCTAGGAACTTCTTAATGATAAACCTATTCGCTAATTAGACGCATTCTAAACTACACTTGGGGGACACCAAGAAACAAAAAGATGGAATCTGGACAATTTGAGGCCAATAGGGACGTGTAGGGAGCGAAAGCTGAATAAAAGAAAAAAAAAAGGGGAGAGGCGAATAGAGTTAATTAAGACAAAAAAGTTATCTCAGTATAGAAGAAACCCAATTTTCTGATACGAGTCTGTCCGGGATATGTTGTGTTTTTTTTGTTGTTTTTTTTCCATTTGTAATCTATGTATATTATGTATAAAAAAAAAAAAACACCACAATAAATATATTTACTAAAGAATGCAGGATACAATGGTTAATTTATTAGCCCCCAGATAAAAAAAAACTATTACTGCATGGTACGAAAGTCCACCTCTCAATGTCTCCAAGACACTTATATAAAAAAATATTGCAAGGTGCAGGAGTGGTATCACAATACCACAGCAGTACTAACAGCATACTCATCAAAATCAACACATATAAAGACAAACACACACACAAACATATGGATATACTTTTCTTTATAGTACAGAGGAAATGGGTGGCTCTAGGTGGAAGAAAAAATCTGGGAAATAAACAAGGGGTGCTCCTTGAGGATATGAATAACTTGAATAGCTGAGTAAGGAAAGAAAAAGTATCCTTTAGTGTGGAAGTGCACACCCTCTGCCCTAATAACAATATAAAACAGCAAAAATTAAATTAAAACTTAACGTTTAATTATAAATATTAAAAATAGTAGTTAAAATCCTGAAATACTGACGAGATACAATATATAATGAGATCTGAAATATGAAATGGTATAGACTTCCTAATTTAATAGGAAAAATAGTAAACTGGGAATAAACACTTGATCCTCCTATATAAGGTGCTAGATGATTATAAAGTGCAAATAAGTGGTGGAATACTAATAAATAGCAGAAACATAGGTCCTGGAATGCAAAGGCCTATATGTTTGCTTCATGTGTATTCCATATACATAAAGTGACTAGTGCTACAAATGTTAATGAATGTGATGTCACTTGTAAATATTGCACCTTCATATAAATATAATATTCTAAAGTGCTGAGTGCCTGTATCAATAGAATAAATTGATATAATAAATTAATATAGTAGTGGATACAATATGAATGAAGTGCCAGTGCTAGCTTGAGGATATAGTGAGATAATCCAGTATAATTTAATATGGGGAAGTCCAATATTATTAATGTTTGTAATCAGAGTCACTACACGAACTTAGGAGCTGTGATATGTTAAATTCCACCTTTGCATCATATTAGGATATATATTGTAAATTTAAAGCAAATAGGAATCGTATTGTGCGATCTTTATAACATCAGATTATATCTTTATGTCAGTTTAGCACAGCTCCTGAGTCCCTAGGCTATCCGCGCGAGGTCTAGGCGTCAGCGTGTGACGTCATGACGTAGCCACGCGGTATAGAACATGCAACCCAACGGACGTTTCTGAATATTTCATCAGGGGTTACCGGAGGAGTCTCTTAGGGAGCTATTTATGCTCCATGGTTGTCATAGCAACCTCAGGGGCTAGTAAAATCATATGAATTAAAAGAAATATGCAATCTTAAAATATTACTGTTGATATGGTGAGATATAATCTGAACCAGTACCATGTTATTACATTGCTGTGTTATGGCAATATTATGATAGGCAGAATAATGATCATGGCAGATAATAGAAATTAAAAACAGGACATTGTCCTGCATGTGAATACATATTGACTTGATTAAGAATATGACAACCATACATTGGAACTAGGCTTCGATATATTAATATTGATGCCCTACAATTATAATGTCATGTGGCTCAAAAGTTAGCCTCATATATAAATAGGACTATTATGATTGAAGAATAATAATAGTTGTTCTCTAATCCAATATTATATAGTGAGCTTGATGTTGAACGTTTGCTACAATGAAATATAAAACATATGCTGTGTTCTTCTATACATAGGGTTATTCAGTATTATAAAATACATATCCATAAATAGAAAGACATTACTTAACAGTAATAGCCCCCTTTATTCTTTTCCTTATTTCCTTCACGGTTATTGTACATGACACATAGAGGGAAGAGTTTGTAATGTCATTGTAGCATATTAATTCAAATTCATCAAGTATAATGTTATATTTGAGATGTCGAGCATAATTAATATTAGATGGGGGCCCTAAATAAATGGTGTAAAAGTGAATCCATCATTAAGACCCCATGGTTTTTTGGTCTTAAGTGTAAAAATCCAGTAGGCCTCCTTTTTTAATAATTCTCTATCAATATTGCCTCTTCTAATATTTTGTTTCACGCCGTCAATGGCTATGAAGGAGATATATCTTAAGTCTCCATTGTGGTGAGAATTGACATGATTTGCCACTGGTGTGTCATATTCGTTGGTGATACTATATACATGTTCTAAGATTCTGCGTCTCAGTTCTCTACAGGTTTTTCCTACATAGTTCATACCACATTTACAAAGCATGAGATATATTACCCCTGCAGTTTTGCATGTTATTAACTGTTGGATCTTAAAATTATCTTTTCCATCTTTTGAGGGGAATGTTTTTGTGGTATTAACATATTTACATGCTTTACACGATAAACATTTAAAGCAGCCCTTTGTTCTGTTAAGCCAGGTGTTGTTTCTAGCACCTTCAAGATGGCTTCTAGTTAGCATATCTCTCAGGTTAGTTGATCTTCTACTAGTGATTTGAGCTTGATTACTTAAAAATGGTCTTAAATCATCATCATCTAGTAGGATCTTCCAATGGTCACTGAATATTTTCCTGATTTCATGCCATTTTCCATTACAGGTTCCTATACATCTAACCACTTCATCTTGATCTTTATTTTTGTTAGAAAGCAGTAGTTCTCTGTCTACTGCTTGTGCTCTTTGATATGCTCTTTTTAGGGGTTTGTTTTTATACCCTCTCTCTTTAAAACGGTGCTGTAACTCTCTGGCTTCCATCTCAAAATTGATTTGACTGGAGCAATTTCTTTTGATTCTCAAATATTGCCCCACTGGTATCCCTTCAATCAATGATTTGGGGTGACTGCTGTCTGCCTGTAACAGGCTATTTGTCGCTGTTGGTTTTCTATATGTAGTTGTTTGGAGTTTACCATTATCTGACTTTGCAATTTTCAAATCCAAAAAGGTGATTTCATTTTCACTCACTTCTGAGGTTAAGTATAGTCCCATATTGTTGGTGTTGAGTATTTCTATAAAAGTTTTTAAATCATTTTGATTCCCATTCCATACTACCAAGATATCGTTGATAAATCTTATCCAAAGTTCGACGTATTGACTGTATTGATCCAATTGGTCAGTAAATACTATTTGCTCTTCCCACCAACCTAAATATAAGTTGGCATAAGTGGGGGCGCAGGCTGTGCCCATAGCTGTACCACATATTTGTTGAAAGAACTTGTTGAGAAAAACAAAATAGTTGTGTGTTAATGCAAACTCCAGTAATCCTATTATGAATTGGTTGTGATTAGAGTATTGGATGCCTCTCTTTAAAAGAAAATAGTTGACTGCTTCTATACCTCTATGATGTTGTATGTTTTGTGATCGTTTGCTCCTTGGAAGTGATGACAAGCCAGTGGAGTGTGAGTTCTTGTCAGAAGTGAAGGAGTTAACACTTCTGAAAGAACTCCTAATTAGAGCAACTCCCCTTTAAAAGACTGGAAAGCAGGCCTGGGAGGAGGAGGAGGGGCTGACTAGGCCCCAGGCAGCTGTGCTGCTGAGAGGAACAAGCACAGAGTGGAAGGTGATCTGCTGAGGAAATACAGTGAAGTTTGTAAACTACCCTGTAAAGGATTGCCTAAGTGACGGTTACTGGGAGAACGGGGACTACAGCGAGTTGTATGAGCTGGAAGATTGACTTCAGACTCAGGAGGAGAAGTCACAAGGAGGCCAAGTAAGTGAAGGGGATTTGTGAGGATATCCAGGCAGAGTTTGCCTTAAAGGCCTAAGCACGGCTGTAGCTGAAGTATTGTGCCCCAGGGAAGAAGTGAAGTAAAAGAGAAGATAATATACGAGAGTTTGTGTATACAAGGGTCCCTGGGTTGAAGCATACGGGAGAGACGGGCGGGCCCTATGCTTCACCAGCAACCGTGTCCCAGAGAGGAGTGCTGTGTCCCAGAGAGGAGCGCTGTGTCCCAGAGAGGAGCGCTGTGTCCGAGAGAGGAGCGCTGTGTCCGAGAGAGGAGCGCTGTGTCCGAGAGAGGAGCGCTGTGTCCGAGAGAGGAGCGCTGTGTCCGAGAGAGGAGCGCTGTGTCCCAGAGAGGAGCGCTGTGTCCCAGAGAGGAGCGCTGTGTCCCAGAGAGGAGCGCTGTGTCCCAGAGAGGAGCGCTGTGTCCGAGAGAGGAGCGCTGTGTCCGAGAGAGGAGCGCTGTGTCCGAGAGAGGAGCGCTGTGTCCGAGAGAGGAGCGCTGAGTCGGAGAGAGGAGCGCTGAGTCGGAGAGAGGAGCGCTGAGTCGGAGAGAGGAGCGCTGAGTCGGAGAGAGGAGCGCTGAGTCGGAGAGAGGAGCGCTGAGTCGGAGAGAGGAGCGCTGAGTCGGAGAGAGGAGCGCTGAGTCGGAGAGAGGAGCGCTGAGTCGGAGAGAGGAGCGCTGAGTCGGAGAGAGGAGAGCTGTGTCCCCGAGAGGAGAGCTGTGTCCCCGAGAGGAGAGCTGTGTCCCACAGAGTGAGGAGCTAGAGAGGAGAGCTGTGTCCCACAGAGCGGAGCTGTGACCCAGAGTGGAGCGGGGTCCCAGAGGTTGCTGAAGAGGGCGACCTAATCTCGCTGGGACCCTCACCTGTAAAGAGACTGTTTATTTCCTGGCCACAACGTGGCACTACCCCAGTAAAGAGACTGTTTACTTCCTGACCACAAGGTGGCACTACTCCCCAGTTTAAATGACTGTATATACCTGGCCACAAGGTGGCATTCTCCCACCTCACGGAGACATAACTGTTTGTTTTCCATTAATTGAAGCAGAGCTACTGCTACAGCCGTTATTTTCTGTTCTGTAAATAAACCAATTTGCTGCACTTCCAAGCCGTATCAGCCCTCATTTCAAGAAACCACCGCTATACGCGGCCATCCTGATCACAGTTTGTATAGAGGGATTCAACGTCTAAAGACACCAAAAGTGCTCCTTTACTAACTGAAATGTCATTCAATTTCAGTAGAACATCTTTTGTGTCTTTCACATATGAGGCTAATGTGATCACAAATTCTTGTAACATGGAGTCTGCATATTTACTAGGGTTCTCTGTTATGCTCTCAATTCCTGACACAATTGGTCTACCCGGAGGTTTCTTGGGGTTCTTGTGTATTTTTGGAATGGTATAGAAAGTGGCTATTTTTGGATTCGGATTTAGGAGGAAATCAAATTCATTTTTTGATATAACTTTGTCATTTAGACCCCTGATTAAGATATCTTTGAGTTCCTCTATGAAATTATCAGTTGGATCTTTTTCTAATTTCTTATAACTCTTCTTATCTTTAAGGAGTCTCTCACATTCTGAGATATAATCAGTTTTATCAAGTATGACGATATTACCTCCTTTATCAGAATTCCTTATAATGATGTTCTTATCTTGTTGTAATTGTTTTAGTGCCAACCTTTCAGTTTTAGTCAAATTATAGTTGATATTATTTTTACTGGAAATTTTTGTCATATCACGAACCACATTGTTAACAAATAGCTCTATATTGGGACTTATACTGAGAGATGGTGTGTACTTGCTTTTTGGTTTTAAAGCCGAATATGGGCCTATAGACTGAAATTCCTCGTTATCTGCCTATAGACTCTCAAGGTTTCTCAGAGTCTTAGAGTACATTGGTTCCATTGGAGTTGTATTTTTTCTTTTTGAGTAGAACTTTTTGAAGGCCAATTTTCTGGCAAATCAATGAGTATCCTTTACCCATTCAAAAAGGTTAAAATCCCCTGTAGGTGAAAAGTTTAGGCCTTTTTTGAGAACTGCTAGATGATCTATTGAAAGTACTTTGGTTGATAGATTAAATATTTGTAAAGAATCTAGTTCTTCCGTGTTCTTTTTTGTTGAGATTTTTGAGTGTCTTGATTTTTTCTTATTTTTACCCCTCCTGATCTTTGTCTTAGATCTAAAAAAGTATTTGTTGAGTTTTTTATCATTGAGGGGATGGTTGTTCCCAATGTTTCATTTGTTTCAAAATCAGACCATTCTGATTCTGATGTCGTGTTCTCTACATGTATTTTTGGGATAAATTGTTTTCTGGATCTCCTGAAGATATTTCCACTCTGGAAATCATTTAAATCCCTCTGAAATTTCTTTTGTTTTCTATCAACCAACACCTTTTTAAAGTTCTCTATATCTTTTTGCAGTTTATTCTCTAATTCTGTGAAGTTGGGATCTGTATGATGTTCTCTTATTTTTTCCACCTCTTTCTTCAATTGTGGATCTATTTCTTTTAGTTGTGTTTGTTCCCACTCTAGGATTAGACTCATGAGTTCCTTGGAACATCTCAACAATATTGAATCCCATTTCTTTACCAATTCTTCTGGTAGGCCATGAATTGTGGGGAATAAGTTTATACGTAAACCTCTGGGTACTAAATTATTAGCCAGATAATTCTCCAAACTAGCTATCTCCCACCAAATTCTATATTGTTGTTTATATAGCTTATTAAGTTCAAAAAATTGGTTCTTTAGCATGGGTTCTTTATGTACACCCAGATTAATATCTTTATTGAATATACTTTTGGCTTCATTTAGCCAACTTTCTTGATTCCAATTTTGGAATAGGAACCCTGTTGTAGGTTCCATATTATATTTTAAAGTATATGGAAACACCGAGCTTAACACCTAAGATAGAACTAAGTTCATAAATAGTAATGGATATAGTATAGAGGAAATGGGTGGCTCTAGGTGGAAGAAAAAATCTGGGAAATAAACAAGGGGTGCTCCTTGAGGATATGAATAACTTGAATAGCTGAGTAAGGAAAGAAAAAGTATCCTTTAGTGTGGAAGTGCACACCCTCTGCCCTAATAACAATATAGAACAGCAAAAATTGAATTAAAACTTAACGTTTAATTATAAATATTAAAAATAGTAGTTAAAATCCTGAAATACTGACGAGATCCAATATATAATGAGATCTGAAATATGAAATGGTATAGACTTCCTAATTTAACAGGAAAAATAGTAAACTGGGAATAAACACTTGATCCTCCTATATAAGGTGCTAGGTGATTATAAAGTGCAAATAAGTGGTGGAATACTAATAAATAGCAGAAACATAGGTCCTGGAATGCAAAGGCCTATATGTTTGCTTCATGTGTATTCCATATACATAAAGTGACTAGTGCTACAAATGTTAATGAATGTGATGTCACTTGTAAATATTGCACCTTCATATAAATATAATATTCTAAAGTGCTGAGTGCCTGTATCAATAGAATAAATTGATATAATAAATTAATATAGTAGTGGATACAATATGAATGAAGTGCCAGTGCTAGCTTGAGGGTATAGTGAGATAATCCAGTATAATTTAATATGGGGAAGTCCAATATTATTAATGTTTGTAATCAGAGTCACTACACGAACTTAGGAGCTGTGATATGTTAAATTCCACCTTTACATCATATTAGGATATATATTGTAAATTTAAAGCAAATAGGAATCGTATTGTGCGATCTTTATAACATCAGATTATATCTTTATGTCAGTTTAGCACAGCTCCTGAGTCCCTAGGCTATCCGCGCGAGGTCTAGGCGTCAGCGTGTGACGTCATGACGTAGCCACGCGGTATAGAACGTGCAACCCAACGGACGTTTCTGAATATTTCATCAGGGGTTACCGGAGGAGTCTCTTAGGGAGCTATTTATGCTCCATGGTTGTCATAGCAACCTCAGGGACTAGTAAAATCATATGAATTAAAAGAAATATGCAATCTTAAAATATTACTGTTGATATGGTGAGATATAATCTGAACCAGTACCATGTTATTACATTGCTGTGTTATGGCAATATTATGATAGGCAGAATAATGATCATGGCAGATAATAGAAATTAAAAACAGGACATTGTCCTGCATGTGAATACATATTGACTTGATTAAGAATATGACAACCATACATTGGAACTAGGCTTCGATATATTAATATTGATGCCCTACAATTATAATGTCATGTGGCTCAAAAGTTAGCCTCATATATAAATAGGACTATTATGATTGAAGAATAATAATAGTTGTTCTCTAATCCAATATTATATAGTGAGCTTGATGTTGAACGTTTGCTACAATGAAATATAAAGCATATGCTGTGTTCTTCTATACATAGGGTTATTCAGTATTATAAAATACATATCCATAAATAGAAAGACATTACTTAACAGTAATAGCCCCCTTTATTCTTTTCCTTATTTCCTTCACGGTTATTGTACATGACACATAGAGGGAAGAGTTTGTAATATCATTGTAGCATATTAATTCAAATTCATCAAGTATAATGTTATATTTGAGATGTCGAGCATAATTAATATTAGATGGGGGCCCTAAATAAATGGTGTAAAAGTGAATCCATCATTAAGACCCCATGGTTTTTTGGTCTTAAGTGTAAAAATCCAGTAGGCCTCCTTTTTTAATAATTCTCTATCAATATTGCCTCTTCTAATATTTTGTTTCACGCCGTCAATGGCTATGAAGGAGATATATCTTAAGTCTCCATTGTGGTGAGAATTGACATGATTTGCCTAAAAAGAGCATATCAAAGAGCACAAGCAGTAGACAGAGAACTACTGCTTTCTAACAAAAATAAAGATCAAGATGAAGTGGTTAGATGTATAGGAACCTATAATGGAAAATGGCATGAAATCAGGAAAATATTCAGTGACCATTGGAAGATCCTACTAGATGATGATGATTTAAGACCATTTTTAAGTAATCAAGCTCAAATCACTAGTAGAAGATCAACTAACCTGAGAGATATGCTAACTAGAAGCCATCTTGAAGGTGCTAGAAACAACACCTGGCTTAACAGAACAAAGGGCTGCTTTAAATGTTTATCGTGTAAAGCATGTAAATATGTTAATACCACAAAAACATTCCCCTCAATAGATGGAAAAGATAATTTTAAGATCCAACAGTTAATAACATGCAAAACTGCAGGGGTAATATATCTCATGCTTTGTAAATGTGGTATGAACTATGTAGGAAAAACCTGTAGAGAACTGAGACGCAGAATCTTAGAACATGTATATAGTATCACCAACGAATATGACACACCAGTGGCAAATCATGTCAATTCTCACCACAATGGAGACTTAAGATATATCTCCTTCATAGCCATTGACGGCGTGAAACAAAATATTAGAAGAGGCAATATTGATAGAGAATTATTAAAAAAGGAGGCCTACTGGATTTTTACACTTAAGACCAAAAAACCATGGGGTCTTAATGATGGATTCACTTTTACACCATTTATTTAGGGCCCCCATCTAATATTAATTATGCTCGACATCTCAAATATAACATTATACTTGATGAATTTGAATTAATATGCTACAATGACATTACAAACTCTTCCCTCTATGTGTCATGTACAATAACCGTGAAGGAAATAAGGAAAAGAATAAAGGGGGCTATTACTGTTAAGTAATGTCTTTCTATTTATGGATATGTATTTTATAATACTGAATAACCCTATGTATAGAAGAACACAGCATATGTTTTATATTTCATTGTAGCAAACGTTCAACATCAAGCTCACTATATAATATTGGATTAGAGAACAACTATTATTATTCTTCAATCATAATAGTCCTATTTATATATGAGGCTAACTTTTGAGCCACATGACATTATAATTGTAGGGCATCAATATTAATATATCGAAGCCTAGTTCCAATGTATGGTTGTCATATTCTTAATCAAGTCAATATGTATTCACATGCAGGACAATGTCCTGTTTTTAATTTCTATTATCTGCCATGATCATTATTCTGCCTATTATAATATTGCCATAACACTGCAATGTAATAACATGGTACTGGTTCAGATTATATCTCACCATATCAACAGTAATATTTTAAGATTGCATATTTCTTTTAATTCATATGATTTTACTAGCCCCTGAGGTTGCTATGACAACCATGGAGCATAAATAGCTCCCTAAGAGACTCCTCCGGTAACCCCTGATGAAATATTCAGAAACGTCCGTCGGGTTGCACGTTCTATACCGCGTGGCTACATCATGACGTCACACGCTGACGCCTAGACCTCGCGCGGATAGCCTAGGGACTCATTAGCTGTGCTAAATAAACATAAAGATATAATCTGATGTTATAAAGATCACACAATACGATTCCTATTTGCTTTAAATTTACAATATATATCCTAATATGATGCAAAGGTGGAATTTAACATATCACAGCTCCTAAGTTCGTGTAGTGACTCTGATTACAAACATTAATAATATTGGACTTCCCCATATTAAATTATACTGGATTATCTCACTGTATCCTCAAGCTAGCACTGGCACTTCATTCATATTGTATCCACTACTATATTAATTTATTATATCAATTTATTCTATTGATACAGGCACTCAGCACTTTAGAATATTATATTTATATGAAGGTGCAATATTTACAAGTGACATCACATTCATTAACATTTGTAGCACTAGTCACTTTATGTATATGGAATACACATGAAGCAAACATATAGGCCTTTGCATTCCAGGACCTATGTTTCTGCTATTTATTAGTATTCCACCACTTATTTGTACTTTATAATCACCTAGCACCTTATATAGGAGGATCAAGTGTTTATTCCCAGTTTACTATTTTTCCTATTAAATTAGGAAGTCTATACCATTTCATATTTCAGATCTCATTATATATTGTATCTCGTCAGTATTTCAGGATTTTAACTACTATTTTTAATATTTATAATTAAACGTTAAGTTTTAATTCAATTTTTGCTGTTCTATATTGTTATTAGGACAGAGGGTGTACAATTCCACACTAAAGGATACTTTTTCTTTCCTTACTCAGCTATACTTTTCTTTAACCACAAATCACTTACTATCTTCAGGTCTTCCAAGTGGTTACTCAATATTAACATGATGCATTGCTGGGGAAGACCAAGACCAAGTGAATAATCCACAGCCCATATAACACATGGAAGCATTTTGGTGTAAAGAAAGCAAAAGAAACACACTATCCTACACATTTAAATAAATAAAAAAAACTGCAAATACACACATTTCAACATATGTAGATTTATTTTCAGGCCAGACCTGAAATCTAAACTCAGAATTGACCTGCAAATTTATGACACTTGGCAAGTATATTGTTCTATTTCAGCCACCTCCTTATCAAGACATATTTAAAGGTATATCTAAGTTTCCCTATTTTTACCTTTTTCTAATCTAACACATATGGCTTATATGTGGAAAAACACATTTTATTGATTAATTCTATAAAAGTAAAGATTTATTTTATTTAAAATTAAATCCTGCTTTTCCACAACCCCAGAGAAGCTTACATAGGCACCTGGTACTAACCAATAGAACCACTGCATCTGGGTACAGATTTTAACCCTTTACTAGCCTTCAATCCAACAGCAGCACAATGCAGAGATCTACACAGCAATGTCTGGGCTCCTTCCTGTGCAAGGAAATACACATCCCATGATGCCTTTCTGCACAAACTGCCATCACTGATTGATAGAATGTATTGCCTGCCTGTGATCGGCCAAAACAAATAATGGATGCTATGCTAATTTTAGCAGGAATCTCTAGGGGTGTTAACTCTGAAAATCTACTGCTTGCAAACTCACGAGATTTAGTAAACTTTAGGGTAAGATTATAAAAAAAAAAAAAACATACACTTCATACACTTCCTCTATTAGATGCGTTCATAATCCATGAAACTTCATTATGCTTTTAACCAAAGAAAATCACAAGAATTTTTGCAGATTTTTGCATTCATACAAGGGACAAACTAGTTTAACAAACAAACATATAGACTTACAGCCTTATTAAATTGCAATTCGGCCAATTGAAAAGGCCTCAATATAAGCACAGAGCATATTTTTTATTACAGATTTTTAGTGAAGACCTTGCTTTTGGATAGAAGTTCACTAACTTAAAACTTCTGTAAAAAGAATATGCTATGTGCTTATATAGAGCCATTTTCAATTGGCGGAATTGCAATTTAATAAGGCTGTTAATCACATCATAATCACATGCTATAATTAATACATTAAAGGCTGTACTTTTTATTTTTTTACTTCCTCAAAATATTTACCATTGTCAAGTCTAGTTCTTTAAAGAAGCATACTGTAAATATACAGCTCCACTAGCCCTTTAAACAATACGTTTCTTTATAGACTGTTCTATTCTTTGAAGAACTTTCACTTATGCTTCATTCTGTAGCTTCAGCTCTCAAGAAAAAAGGCATGACAGGAAGTAAATTACATTTGAAGCTCTTTAAAATGAGTTAATGTATTATGTGGAAACACACGCTTTGTGGTGATTAGTTTTATTTAACTATGATAGCTAATAGCAACATCAATTTACCAAATGAAATTGTTGATCAGTAATTAGACGATTAAAGCAATTTAATTTGGAAATGGTATGAGTAGTTGAAGAGCCGAATCAATAATTTAAAACTGTCATTATGCAGCCAACAAGTCACACAAATTTATTTCTGTGAATTTTTGTAATTAAAATCATGTAACAATTTCAAATAGGATTAATATTATTGATAGTTATAAGTTGCCAGCACAGAGATTTCAATTTATATCTTCTCTAATGTTATGAGATTAATATATTTGGGATGCTAAATGTGTTCGATTACAGTAACGTAGTATATTGTTGTCCAAGCAGTTTCCATTTATACAGTTTTCTTTTGCACAAACAAAAATAATGGAATTAACAGAGTAAAACTGTTGGAATAAAGGAATCTTCACAATAGACAAATTTCACGAAAAATTGCAGATATGAGCCACAATAGACAGTAAAACTTAGATCTTCATCTCTAATTTATTCAAATGAGATCTGCAAAGCTCTGACTAAATATCCATCTACCTTTGTACATCATTGTTGCAGGGCTCGATTACATGGCTCTCATAGGTTATCTTACGAGTAAAAGTCCCATATAAGCCTTACACGGTGCCCATAACAAACCCTTGTGTGTAAACCCTAATGAGTGATCGCTACTTGGAATATGTTCCCTGTTGGACATTAAGTGCAATCATATGTCTCCTGTAAAAAATCTAGTTTAATCATAAATGTTTTAATAAGCCCTGTGGGTGCTTGCAGTGTCCCTTAACCCTAAGTGTAACATGAATCGCCTATAGCACCAGCTAAACGCCTACTTAGAACTGTTAAGTGATAGATAACAGCCCCCACTACAAGTAAAGCTATACTCTTCTTTGTCTCAATTAAATATTAGTACAAATCTGTATGGAGTTTTGTGACCCCTCTGCCTATAACCCACTAACACGCAATCATAAAATGATCCTGGTTGTCCCCCGGTACTCCCTCAACATCCAGGGAACTATCTAGCCCCCTTTCCTCTACCATGTGCTCCGGTTTGAGGCTTATTAAGCCCTAAAATTACCCCACCTACCTAAACATATGCTAAGTGCCCCATAAGGGTCCTAACGGATCTTCATAGTTCATATCTCCTCATGGGTCTCTATGGACCCCAAGGACCCTATCGCTATCTCCCATGGGATCTACCTATTTCCACGAGGGTCCATGTGAACTTCCATGGCATCCTAAATGAACCCCTTGTCATGGAATCTCGATAGACCCATTGTATACTAACCAATCCCTAAGGGAGTCCCTATGGATAAACATGACACCTAACATAGTTATAGGGCCCTTGGGAGTCCTTTGGGATGCCCATGGGGATAGGGACTATGGGGGTCCATTCTGAGCTCCACACTTTATGTAGGGTAGATTGAGAATTTCAAGGATTAATGATCCTTCCTCCCTAAAGCACAAGGGGGTTAGGGAAGGGGGCCCAGAAAGTTATGAATTAGGTTATTTACAGCATATAACAAATATAATTCAATGATAAACCGTTCTTACCTCCCAGTTTCTATTATAATAGGAATAATGCTGTATATACCAAATCAAATTTGATGATAAATACAAATATGTAACTACTGGGAATTCCATAGTTTTAACTATGTGTACCTTTGTTGATAGTGATGTATCTTTACTTTTTAATAGCTTATTCAGAATTGCCATAGCTTTCCTCTCCAGAAGCAAATGTCTTTAGTTTCATGGCTTTAGTCACCATCTGAAGAGACATTGGAGCCGAAGAAAATAAAATCTGTCACTGCCTTAACTTGGTTTCCATCTATTTGACAGTAAATTACTCTCTTCTTTCACCCTCATCAATAAGTCATTTAGTTCATCCTCACTTCAGCCTCAGAGTAGTATCCATGTATCTGATGTTATTGATATTTCTTCCAGCAATATTAATTCCTGCTTTGGATCCTTCCAGCCCAGCCTTATGCATGATGTATACCGTATATAAATTGAATAAATAAGGTGACAATATACAACCTTATCTCACTCCTTTCCCAATCTTGAACCATTCAGTGGTTACATGTTTTTTTGGGCAACATGAAAATGAATCAGGAGGTGGATGAGAAAGTTTGGTACAACCATCTTTTTAAGAACTTATCACATTTTCTTGTGATCCACACAGTAAAAGACTTTAGAATAATCTGTGAAGCAGAGGTAATTGTTTTTTGGAACTCTCTTGCTTTCACTATTATCCAGCAGTTATTAGCAATTTGATCTCTTGTGCTTTTACTTCTGCAATACCCGGATTGCACATTTGATAGTCCTCGGTCCATATATTGTTGGAGCCGAGCTTATAGGATCTTAAGCATTACCTTGCTGGCATGTGAAATGAGAACAATTGTTTAATAATTGAAATACTCTTTGGCACTGCCTTTATTGGGGGATTTTTTTCTCCAGGCTGCTGGCCATTGTTGAGTTTTCCAAGCAACACTTTCACAGCATCATCATCTAGAATTCTGGGTTCATCTAGTTCAACTGGGATCATATCAACTCCTGCAGTATGTTATCAGCAAGGCTTCTTAGGCCCATCTCACTTCACTTTCCAAGATGTCTGAAAGAACCCATAGGCTTTTTTTTCAGTTTTTGGGCTTCCTAGAGACGTCCAAGTAAATTTCTGCGACATGCATGTAATAGTGAGTTTTAAAATAGCACTTGGGGCTTAATTTATTAGGTACATGTTGAGCACTCTGGCCTTTCTAGGGGATTAGATTTACGTGTGTGATGTGATAGCTTGATAGTGTTTTAAGAGTGAACTTCACTCAGGTTTTTCCTTATGGAAATCATGGACTAGAGCACATTATTTCCATTATACTGTAATATGGAACTAATCTTACTAATTATGGAAATGAGCACCTCTACTGCAAAAAGTTGCCTGGAATCACCTTTCAATACATTATAAAGAGGCAATCTTTGTGGGCGTAGTGAATTTGTGTTGCTCTTTCAACTGTTACTCAGTCACTTATAAGGAATGTGTTATAATAGTGATCATTTACATTATCAGTAATATCATTATTCTCCCAGCTACCTCACAGAACACTAGCGTTCATGGATACTACAAAGTAACTTCTTATTGTTTATAAAAAGTTACATAGGACACACATTTGGGTTAAATTGTGGATGTAAAAAAGACGCATTGTTATGTTCACTTTCTATCTTAAAGGGACTCTAGGGATTGTTTTGGTTTTATATAAATGTCTTAACTAGGTGACTTAAATCATCTGATCCTCCACATTGTAACTATCATAAGAAACATTCTGGAACCTTCATCTTTCTTCCTGTTCAGACTCATGCCGGGTGCAATATTTCACAGCTGTAATTTAAAGCCATGACCACAAGAAGGGGATTCACACTATCAGTTAGAAATGTATTGGTAATAGTTCACCATTTGTAATGGTTCATGTTAATCACCTTGATGGTATTCACTAAGATTATTTTATTTTAACGAGCTCTGTAATGCTTGCTTTAACTCTCCACCAACTTTCTAAGTTCTATTTAGTGATTATAATACTGCATGTGAGTTTATTTGCAATTAAGCCTAATTGTTACAGATACAATTTATTTATACAGTAAAACTTTATTCACCATTTGTTTGTTATAAACATTACATGGTTATCATTATTACTCAATTATTCTCAATCATGCTATATTCTCAATCATGTCTTCTAGGTTAATAGAAACCAGAAAGTAAATGATGACGTATAATAATATAGAAATTAGCCAGAGAACAGACAGTATAATACAGCAGTAGCCACAACTTCATTATAAATTGTGCTGAACAAACAGCATACATAAAATTAGTGCTCTAAATGTATATATTTATCCACATTATTTTACAATCAATGCCTTGTTAAGTCAA
This sequence comes from Discoglossus pictus, assembly GCA_027410445.1. Taxonomy (NCBI): domain Eukaryota; kingdom Metazoa; phylum Chordata; class Amphibia; order Anura; family Alytidae; genus Discoglossus; species Discoglossus pictus. The sequence goes on from CM050165.1 coordinate 393,778,671, forward strand.
TTCTTTAGTAAGTTAGAAAAATTAGGAAATATATTTTGGGAATACAGTATTTAACACTGGCTTGTAACTGAATTACAAAAAAAAAATACTGATATTACTTTTTTTCGAAAGATTTTGAATTTAAAGATTTTGATATTTTAGACTAAATGACTAAACTCCACTAAATAACACACAGAACGAAGTAATCATATACACAGATCACATTATGACAAGAAGAACCTTTGATGAATACATCTTGAAGTCATCTATTTCCTTAATCACAAAACAAAATGCAAATACAATGACTCACTCTAAAGGGAGGGTCTCTGCATCCTGCTCACCTGTACTGTACTTTCCAGGAATGACAAATTAATTATAATATCTTAGAGGCAACATATCAATTTACAAGACAGTCAGACATAACAAAACCATTTCAAATAGTGACTGTATGCACTTATACCTCTTTGAAGAGTCAGCTTAGGGTACCTTCATTTTTTTACTTTTCTTAATTAAGTTACATTTTAATTTATAGATCTATTAAATATTTAAAAACACATTTTCAAAGTTCTTCTTTTAATTTGCGATTTGTAATCTTTACATTATAATGCCTGTATACAATAAAATCTTGTAGAGGAGAATAAAGCACACATTTGAAGCAAAATATTTACATTATAATCAACATTTCATTTTTTCACTATATGGAGAGTAAAAAGTTAAAGTGTTACCTTATAGATAATTTGTAGGGGTTAATTAATCATGAGTGATTGCACATGACCTTATGATCTGGCTATGATCAGGGCCATATCTACCTTTTTGCAGCCCCTAGACAGTGAAGTGGAGGAGCCCCTGCAAGTGAGTATGCAAGGTATGAACAGACCCATTTTTGCCTTTTCTGTAACTGTACGTGTAAGTTCCCTTTCCTGTTGTAACTGTCTTGTTCTAGTAGCCGGTCTATGAACCTTTTTTTTTAAGAAGTGGGGCCCTTCACAGGGAAGCGCCTCTGGGCGGCTGCCTAGTTGGCCTAATGGGTAATCCGGCCATGGCTGTGATATTTGCAAACATGAATAATTGTGAAAGTTTGTTTGAAACTAGATCTAATGTACTTATGAAATTTGAGCTTCAACATTTTCATGGGATACAATAGTGAACAAGTCACTTAATTACACATTAGATAGATTAGTAGATATACAAGGAATTTATGTGCAGAGTTCTCCATAGTAGATCCTTCTCAGCATTCGCTAATATTATTTTATTATGAGGTATGCAAAGCTACCCATTCTGGATCAGTACCTTGTCGTGGTGAAGGGGCTTGTGTATCTCAATGAAGCTGTGAACTATATCATGTAGGGTAACCCAAGATGGGCACATCATAGCAGAGAAGTCAGACAAATCACGATCCACTGGAGAAGTAACTAGAAACCCACTCCAGTATATTTGCCAAGATAACCTTATGAATGAGCCCAACCAGAAACATAAGGATTGTACCTGGCGTGCAGCAATTAATTTGGTCATGGAGAGTAGGACACGACTGAGCGTCTAAACAACAAAAATACAAAGCTAGCATTAATTCTCCAACAATTTTCTTACATAGCTCCTATACTTATTGGAACTGCTATATATTTGTTCTAAATTGTATTAATGTGTTTATTTAGTGAACAAATAAATCCAATTCTAAATAAAATATTTCCACTTCTGCATGGGTGTAGGAACTGGGGGGGGGTTATGGGGACAAATCCCCCCCCAGATTTCTCCTTGTGTGCGTATAGAAGCTGATAAGTGTTCTGTGCATGAAGTGAGCTGTATCCCATCCAGAATTATTTTGTTTCTTACACCCCTGCACCAAAAGTAAATGTTAATCTGCTAAAACATTTATATTTAGATTATTTACTCACTGTGAATGTTAACTATACAGAACCTCTAACTAGATTTTATAATATTTTGATATTCACATTCCAGAAAGTAACTGCAGATAGTCAAACCAAAATTTAAATTTTAACTAATAGAAAAAAGAAAAAGGAAACACACATTTACATTGCAGAGTCCACTTAAATAGAAACTGACTGTAGAATGAAGATTATAATTCTGCAATAAATATTTTCCAAATATTTTTAATTTTGATCACAAATCAACATAAAGATGCATATACAAAATAAGTTATAATTGGAGGAATAGGTACTTCAAATGAGGGGATAGCTTCTTGAATTGTGAAAGATATGATGCTTTACATTTAAAAAAAAGATAATAATCTATTACTATGTATATAATAATAATAATAAAACTTGTTATTATTACTATTATTGTTTAAACAGTAATAATAATTACAAAAACAGTGAAGAAAAGATGAAACCCGAAAAATACAACTAAATATTTATCAATACAAATATAATGCAAAGACTAATAACAACACACATAAAAAAGTATAAACAGCAATAAAAACTAAATTGATAATTAGCACGCGAAAACTACAACAGCTATAGAGTATAAAAAACCCTACATATATAGCAAGTACTGCCGTATTGATATTTGCAAGAGAGAATGGATTATAATTTTTAACTTTATCATATGAATATTAATTGTTTCTAAAATGTGAATCGAATTAAATCTATTTAATTTATACATGTGTGTGGTTTTAGTAGTACTACTAGTAAGTTAGTGGTTACTTAATAAAAGTTTAATGAAAATAAAATAGTAGAGTAGAGATTTCCCACAAATACATTGATATCACTTAATGAAGTCATTTAACTTACTAATGAAATGCTGTAATATCTTACTCACAAAGAGTGGTCCATAAAGTGTAGCCATATAGTCACAGAAGCTTGTAAACACTTACATGGGTTTCCAGGAACGTCTTGTCATGCTTTTCCCATAGGTATTTTATGTAGCTGTTTTTTTCTCTTTCTTAAGAATGGCGCCTGGATGTGAGCTTATCACTGACTCCCCAGGGCTCCAGCCTTATGAATCACCACTTTACCTGCCTTTGAATCAGCCACGGGGGACTAAATCAGCAGTTGCTCTCTGATTCACACTGTCCATACTGTATGACTAAACATGTAGGGGGTTTGTTTTCTAGACTTGTGGATTGAGTCTCATTATCCTATCAACAGAAACCATGGAGGGCAATATACGATGATATATAGACTAGAAATTTGTATAGTTCTGTATACTTATTGGTAAGTTCATTTCCTCTACATCTTAAAAAAAACAATATGACTGGCGTCATGATTGTTACAGAGCTGTTACTGGAGTGTTCTTTACTGATAATGTTCATTTACAGATATATTAATGTAACACTATTCAAGCTGTTTTCCCAATATAATTTAATAGAGATTTATTTTCTGGTAAAACTGTTGATCTGTTTAATTGCATCATACCAATCTAGCTCTAGGGACCCTTGTAGACTGGCTGGACGCGGGGGACATGACCAATCCATTAGTGTAGTAGGAGACAGTGGATAAGACTAAGGGAGTAGTGCGTAGGGGATATGTGTAAGAGCATGGACAGCGCCCCTCCTATCATTGGATCCCCTGCAGCCTAGAGTTTAGGTCAGTGTCATGTCAGCCAGGTTAAAGTTGTTTTCTGTCTCAACTTCCCGTAAAGGACCGTTGCAGTTCAAGAAAAAAGACACAGGTTTGTGAAGTATGTACCAAACTAACAATATTAATATAATGGACATAATTTTTTTTTAGGGGATAATCAGATTTTTTTAAAGATTCTGTTTATGAGTACAGGAATCCATTTTGTGTTTGTTACATCACTTCCCCAGTGGTCAATCATGAGTGTATTTGTTTTGTCTATCACTGAAGAGAGGGGTGGGGCCATTGTAAAGATAATTGGATATGAATGAAACAGACACAATGCCCATTCTCTTTCAGTAGCCCAGAAGGAGGCTCCTTACATCATTCACTGCAACAATAGGTCTCCAGAAATGTATACAACACTATCACACACACCTCCGCCATGGATCTCCTTGGGTCCTACAGAGCATCAACATGTATTATTTTTTCTAATTGAGAACTTAAAATCTGATGTTTTCCTGCTTAAATATGCTGTGACTCAGACCTGAACTTTTCAAACATTTTTTTTTCACTGTGCATTGTTTTTTTTAAGAGGGTAAGTGTTTTTCCTGCAGTAGTAAGGACAGTGGTCCACAAGTGGTTATTCGTATAGATAGCCACAGTGGCTGCTGGTCCTGTTCCTGCCAGAAGGTATTTGGAAGCATTATGACTGGGCCTTTGGTTCAGTTATGTCTTCAGGGCTGCCTAGAACCCATGTTACTGAATTTATCATTTAACGGGCCACTTTAGAGGTCTTACAAAAGGGCTCTTTAAAAAATAGTTAAGTAGGTCATAATAAGAAATGAGCCTTTGCTAATATTACTGTGCATTTAAACTATGAATTACTATTTTTAATCATGGCCCATGCAGTATGAGCTCCTTAGCTCCTTGTGTCTGGAGTGGGTGTCTCCCACAGGAGAAGACTCTCCAAATAGGCAACAGGCATACCAGTATGATAGTGGGATGTAACAAGGTGTTGTATTTGTATACATTGCTAGCTACTACTAATGTTTTTCTGGGAACTTATCATCAATTTTTATCCTCTGATCCTAGCCTCAAAGGAAAGACACAGACACAGACATCCCTATTAAATTCCCCCAACGAGCCTTTGGGTTGTTTTTTTGGGGGGTTCTCAGAGCCCGTTTGGCGCTGATTGCAAGGTCCATGCTGATGGGCTTTTGGCGCTGATTGCGAGTCTCTACCCTGGTGTAGTTTTGCTCCTGTGAGCACACTTGGTGCTCCTTGTGAGGCGTGCAGTGAACGCCTTTGGCATTTATTGCGATCGTGTGGTGTGGTGTTCTTTACATTTTTCTGTATATGTATTTTTTTATCATAATTAATTAATTAATTAAATCATAAATTAATATACTTTACCTATTTGTAAAGAATATATGCAGCAACCAATATGCTGAAGAGCTAACAATCTGTTTTGATGTTCCTGCAGCATACAATGTAGATTTAAATTCTTGGTGAGCTGAGGTGTAAGTGTCAGAAATGTGTGAAGTGTGTAGTGTAAATAGGCTGCGTGCGCGAGGGGAAACCGTTAGAGTAGCTGTGTAGTTCCACATTTTGTAATGGTAATGTTAGTATGTGCAAGTTAGTGTTGTAGAATGGTGGAGATTGTGTATGTGTTAGGCGGGTTTGGATCATTTTGCATCCTTCATAATAGTGTATTTTCTAGCTGGTACGGTCCTGTGCAAAAGTTGTATGTGTATGGGGGAGTTTTGGGCGTTTAGGGGTCGTGTAGCCTCGTTTTCGTTTTTTCGGCTGACATTTTTTCTCTTGCTTAGGGGATTTTTAGAGGCTAAACTCTGGAAATTGGACTTAAATTGACGTGTAACATCACTTCCAGACGTCCTGGGGGCCCCCCTTGCTGTGTGATGTTTTTTTGTTTGTATTTTGTGTGATTTCGTGTTTGTTGCTGTGCGCTGTTCGGCCGTTATGTTCATATTTTTTGCGGCTCGTATTTATTTTTATGTAAGTCTCGTTTTGTAAGTGTTATGGGCCGTATTTTTTTCCCATCAATTTTTGCAAAGTGCTACGGGTCTCGCAGTGTGAATTGTGTATTTGAGTTTTCTGTTGATGTGTTGATGTGCAGTCCCGCGGGTCGTAGGTATGATGGTAAAGTCGTGCGGGGTCGTAGTGATGAGCGCCTATGGCACTCATCTCCACCAGTGCAGTGAGTGCCTTCGGTGCTCCCTGCCTAAGTGCTATGGGGTCGTAGGGAGGTGCGCCTATGGCACTCATCTCCACCAGTGTAGTGAGCGCCTTTGGCGCTCCCTGCCTAAGTCGTACCGGATTGCAGGGATGAGCGTCTATGGTGCTCTTCTCCACCAGTGGAGGGAGCGCCTTAGACGCTCCTTGCCTGGCAGCAACTCGCAGTTTCCCCGTTGCGCTACCAACAGATTTTGGCAAGCCCAGCTGCTGACAACTATATATGTGATATACATAGAAATGTGTTTTACCATCTGAAGCAGTATGTATTTCCTTTACTAGAGCAGCAGGAATGCACTGCTTTGTAAATCACTATAAACTACCCTGGACTTTCATTAAGATAGTATCCTGGGGCTTTGGCTGAGCTCCACACAGCCCTGGCTACACCCCTGTCGGTGGCAGCAGCTGTATGTCTACAAACCTTAGTAAATAGCAATTATGTATAGAATCTGTCTTAATAAGCCATTAATACAAAACTATACATCTTTCCAAGCACAAGGTTTTAATCAATCTGATCTGTAAAAAAAATTATATGTGTATCTGTATTTCTACTGGAAGCTTTAAATAGAGGGTAATGGTATGTTAAACAATGAACAAAAAGAATATACTGTATTACATTAATATATAACTTTAAAATCTAAACGGCTGACCTTCTCAAACATCTAGATTCATTCTTTGTTTTTCTCTCGTTCACTGCTGTACAGAACTAGACATAATAACAGTATGAGGTAGCCAGCTCAGAGGAGGAATAATACAGTCAGGAAAAAAAAAGTCTTACTTTATTCTCTCAAAATTGCCTCCCTAGGTCTAGGCCTAGTAGACCTCTGGGTGACATTTAAATGTGTCAAGGGCAAATATTAGAACATGCAAGGCAGGTTAATAATACAAAACATATATTATATGATAGCAGTTTTAAATGTTTTAGTAATTCTCTTCATAGAAACAGTGACTGGAGCATCAAGCGAACTAGCAGAATCGTAGCCACCCAGTGGTGTTTTGTTAGTCTATCCATCTACAACAGCTCTTTAGTTATATATTATAAAAATATTTAAGCTCTAATATATATCAGTTTCAGTCTTGACCTGCATTCTATTTCTGTTTGTCCCCACCCTTCCATCCGTGTATATAAACCTTTTGTCTACTAAATGAGACACAGACTCCAGATATTGGGATAAGGAGGCACCAGTCACTACTATTATTGGGAAAATAACTTAATGACATGGCAACAAGATGAACATACTTAAATTACCTATTTAATGGTCATATAAAAGCATCTGAAGAATACAGTAGATAGATATTGCTTGTTAATCCTTTTTTTTTTACATCTTGACCCAGGCTGTGTACGTTTCAGCGCTTTCCACCTTTTGAATGATGTCTCTGGAGTGGGAATTACAGACTGAAAACCTTTTGGGACCACTTTGTAAAAAAAAATTGTGTGTGTGTTTGCATCTTTCAGTTGTGTGCAACTCTCCGTGACCTCATGAACTGTAACATACCATGCTGATCCACTTGGTATTCATGGAGTGGGTTGCCAGTTCTTTCTCAAGTGGGCTACAGCATACAGCTCCTGGTATTCCTAGGTGGTCTCCCATCCAAGTACTGACAAGTTCAAACTCTGCATGGATTCAGGGTGGTGTGACCTCTTGGTTCTCTGAGCGGAATCAAACTCAGGTTGTAGCGGTAAAAGCACTGAATCCTAACCACTGGACCAACTGGGAACCTATATATATATATATATATATATATATATATATATATATATATATATATATATATATATAGTAAATAAAAAGTACATCTGTGTTCACATTTGTCTAAAGCAAGTTAAAAAACCTGCTTCCAGTTCAGAGTTCCGAGAAAAACAGTTATTACACGGCATTCTGGGAAGTTGAGCTGGGACACACAAATGTGGCCACAAATGCCTCGCTCTTCCTTTAAGCTTATGCATGCTGTATTACACAGCTTTAATGCAAAGCCAAGGTTGGAATAAACACAGGCTGAGTATCCAATCCATGTACAGCTGTTTCAACCGTACTGGCTATCATACAGTATATATATGACATAGAATATTCTGTGTTAACTGGCCAAATAATACTTTACAGAATGGATGGAAGATACATGGAATAGACTTCCAGCAGATGCCATAGCTATAAACTCAGTACATAAATAAAGCTATCACGATAATGTATTAAATTTAGAGATCATTTTTTAAATTTAGAGATAATTTATTATACTTTTAAGAAAATATAATGGCAAGATGGCCCGGATTTGTGTGTATGTGCCGAAAAAAATATGACTTTATATTGTACTATTAACTATTAATTAATCATATTTATTTTAACAAATATTAATAACTTAGTGAATTACATAAACTGTGACTAAGGATTATTTTGAACAGAGAATTTCAGTTCAGAGAGATCTGGAGCTGCGAGTCACTGACAAGATGTATGTTCTTGTAGAACAAGAGCAAAAGAGCTGTCTCAAGGTCAGTATGTTTGTATAAATCAAACATTTTCATCACATCCGCCTTATCACCTCACAGTGCAATCTTCCTTGCACAACCAATATCTTTAAAGCTGTTTCAGCTGTGTGTTATGACATTATCTATCATCTGAAGCAGATGAGTTACTGTACTATACAGCTTAAAACATCTGCTTTTACTTGAAATCTTTAGATAAACCAAAGCTACTGTAATTTCCAAGTATTCACACTGTTTATGTAGCCACATAACGTAATCTGTTATTATGACATTGTGTCTTCACTTTAAGGAAGCTCATTCTGGTTGTACAGGAAACACAAACAATATTGGCAACAAACAAGTAATTAATTGCAAATCCAGAAGTTAGTATGTTGTATGATTTAGAGAGATGAAACGGCCTCTTAATGATTTTCTGATTATGGTAATATTTTGGTTTTGAAAAACTGCCAAATTCTCTGTGTTCTGTAAAAGCACTGTAGTTACTTAATTAAAAAAATAAAAGAACGACACAATGGATCATGGCGCATGAAAAAACCTGACTATGCTATTTCCCTAGTAAATAAAAGAAAAATAGGGGGGGGGGGGATTTATGAAAGGATCCATCATTACAAGTGAGATTTGCTAAAGACTTTTTCCGCTTTAAAGCGATACAAGTTATCAAGAATGGGGTGTTTAATGAGTGGGGTAAGATGTGTTATTAGCAGTTATGGGTGCTAAAGACTAATCTTGCTTTTAACTACCGGCGATGTGGTATATTTTATAGTTACACCTGCATACAGTGTCATGTTTTTTACATACAATTGCACATGTGCCGATGGAAACAGCTGTTAAACTGAGCATGGGCTCTAAAACACGCATGTGCTACTTTGTGATGTGAAAATGGGTGGACATGGGATGAATATATAATGCTACATTTAGTATTACCATGCATTATGGCACTGTATGGCAGACCTCATTATAAAACATGAGATTTAGTAAATTGCGTGTAAACGGTATGTATGGTGGTAGATCAACCGACAAACAATGACTAATTTACGGTTAACCACATGACAAAGGATCGGAGGGGCAAAACACTTGAATACTTGATGACTTAATGAGTGAAGTCTATAGAGCCTAATCTACCACTTACCTGGAGTTTGAACCCAGCATGGACCTGGGACTGGGAGCTCTTACATCCTTGGGTCAGGTAGCCACAAGGCTAAGGTCCATCAAAGTCCCGTTTCCATCTCAAAAGTCCATGAGTCCTGGGGGGTCATGACAGTTTTGTTGTCGTGCCGTCTGAAATGTTGATACTGTACAGACACCACACGTAAAACATCTATGATACAATAATATGGACATTTACAGTTTATTCTGCTTTGAGCAGTGAATTCAGAAACTTTTTATCAATACACATGCACTAATATGTGAACAGTATTTGTTCTTTAAATGATTAATTGGGTATTTTCATCATTTAATTAAACCTGCTAGATAGACAACCGACTTGTAAGGCTGCTAATGCAAAGTTAAAGGAAGTTATCTGTACATGGAGAGGGAAATGGAAAACGAAGCACAAATCTATGTAACATTGAAACTTACTTTAATAGACAGTGTGGGTTTAATTTATTATTGCTTTTTGGATAAACTCAAGATCCCATTTAGTGTGTGTCAGAGTACTGCACCAGTGGAGTTAATGAGTGTCACGGAAAATCAACTAATTCCTCTTGTGGTGAAGGTGATAAAATTGGGGGGAAAATAGGAGGTGGTTCGTTTTCTTTTCGAAAAGCAGTTTTTACAGGGATTAAATACTCATTTTGAATGCAAACAACAAAAAAACAGTTGTGTACATTTGGATATATGTGTTTGTAAGTGCTTACATGTAATATTAGATTGTACTTTTACAAGTTTTTAATCTTGCGTCTGTGCTTTGAAAACAAGCACTATGTACGTTTGATTTTAAGCTCAAAAACAGTGCCCTCCATTCTTTGCTATGTGTTAATCTTGTTTTCGCCAGGTGCTTAACTCATGTACAGCACTACGGAATATGTTGGGGCGTTACAAATAAAAGATGATAATAATATACTAATTATTTTAACAATGTACCAGTTTTCCATTCAAACTGAAACAATGATATTCGCTTCAGAACCAACAGGCCTATTTTTGCTGCCAATTGTGCCTGTTTGAACTGCTGGCACTACTAATACAGTGCCTTGCAAAAGTATTCACCCCCTTGACTATTTACCTATTTTGTTACATTACAGCCTTAAGTTCAATGTTCTGTTAATCTGAATTTTATGTGATGGATCAGAACACAATAGTCTAAATTGGTGAAGTGAAATGAGAAAAATATATACATAAAACTATTTTTTAGAAATAGAAAACAGAAAATTAGCACGTGCGTATGTATTCACCCCCTTTGTTATGAAGCCCATAAAAAGCTCTGGTGCAACCAATTACCTTCAGAAGTCACATAATTAGTGAAATGATGTCCACATGTGTGCAATCTAAGTGTCGAAGGATCTGTCATTACATATACACACCTTTTTTGAAAGGCCCCAGAGGCTGCAACACCTAAGCAAGCGGCACCACTAACCAAACACTGCCATGAAGACCAATGAACTCTCCAAACAAGTAAGGGACAATGTTGTTGAGAAGTAAAAGTCAGGGTTAGGTTATAAAAAAATATCCACATCTTTAATGATCCCCAGGAGCACCATCAAATCTATCATAACCAAATGGAAAGAACATGGTACAACAGCAAATCTGCCAAGAGACAGCCATCCACCAAAACTCACGGACCGGGCAAGGAGGACATTAATCAGAGAGGCAGCACAGAGACCTAAGGTAACCCGGGATGAGCTGCATAGTTCTTCAGCAGAGACTGGAGTATCTGTACATAGGACGACAATAAGCCGTACGCTCCATAGAGTTGGGCTTTATGGCAGAGTGGCGAGAAGAAAGCCATTACTTTCAGCAAAAACACAAAATGACACATTTTGAGTTTGTGAAAAGGCATGTGGGAGACACCCAAAATATATGGAGAAAGGTGCTCTGGTCTGATGAGTCTAAACTTTAACTTTTTGGCCAGCAAAAAAAAAACTATGTCTGGTGCAAACCCAACACATCACCCAAAGAACACCATCCCCACAGTAAAACATGGTGGTGGCAGCATCATGCTGTGGGGATGTTTTTCAGAAGCTGGGACTGGGAAACTGGTCAGAGTTGAGGGAAAGATGGATGGTGCTAAATACAGGGATATTCTTGAGCAAAACCTGTACCACTCTGTGCGTGATTTGAGGCTAGGATGGAGGTTCACCTTCCAGCAGGACAATGACCCCAAACACACTGCTAAAGCAACACTTGAGTGGTTTAAGGGGAAACATGTAAATGTGTTGGAATGGCCTAGTCAAAGCCCAGACCTCAATCCGATCTGTGGTCAGACTTCCAGATTGCTGTTCACAAGCGCAAACCATCCAACTTGAAGGAGCTGGAACAGTTTTGCAAGGTGGAATGGGCAAAAAACCAAGTGGACAGATGTGGCAAGCTCATAGAGACTTATCCAAAGCGACTTGGAGCTGTGATTGACGCAAAAGGTGGCTCTACAAAGTATTGACTTTAGGGGGGTGAATAATTATGCACATTGACTTTTTCTATTATTTTGTCATATTTGTTGTTAGCTTCACAATAAAAAAAAAAAAAACATCTTCAAAGTTGTGGTCATGTTCTGTAAATTAAATGATGCAAATCCTCAAACAATCGATGTTAATTCCAGGTTGTGAGGCAACAAAACATGAAAAATGCCATGTTGAAAGTACAATATTTGTTCTATGTTATTTTATTTAGCAAAATGTCTTATCTCAAAAGGCACCTATCCAATATGACTAACTTGTATAAATATGTGACAAGATGTTAAAAAATTTAAGAAAACATTTTACATGTATAGATATAAAAAATATTAAAATGTGTTCTAGTAGGCTTTCTCGGTTATAGAAATAAATGATACAGAAACATAAGCTCTAATCAATAATGGAATTGCATTTATATCGTGATTGTGTCATTGTTTTTAATTTGCTACTGCAATGTGTAATGTCTGTAATATGAAATACAATTTTATTAGGTAATGCAGTTAGTGTAACCTTTAGAAATAAAAAGAAGCAAGGCTCATTGCTATTTCTCCCTCACATAAATCATCAGAATCTGCTGTTTCTGACTCTGCTTAACAATTTTGCAAGTGCATATGTGTACATGATGAAGACAGTGTAGTGAAAGTTATAAATGTACCCTTGGGAAGGATAATCCATCTATGTATGGAGACAATTTATCATTCAAGGTTAGATAAGATATATAGTTTAAGACACTACTAGTAAATTACAGGAAAAAATACTTAACAACCAAGCAAAAAAACTTGTAGTCTATATTTTTATGTCTGCAAATTCTCTACGTTAGTGATTGCTTAAAGTAGCCGGCATAACATTATTTTTAGTATTGCATATTAATATGGTTACATGATCATGTAACAGAATGTTGATATGACCTACAGTAATGTTCTCTATTCATTTATTTACATACCATTGTATTTATATATGTTTCTAAAGTCAGAAAATACAGAAACTAAAGAAACTAGATTGAAAAAAACAAAGCATAAAATAATTGTGGTTATGTTAATATGGTTTTGACCAGAGGTCCTGGACAACTTAAAAGACCAAGAGATCAAAAGACACATGTCTTTAAAGGACCACTGCACTATGAAGATTTTTTTTTACATATAATAGTTGTGTTAAGTTATGAATGTTGTTCACGCAATGTTAAAAGTTACGGGCTTGTACTTGCACATTCATCACAAGGCCTGAACGACTTTGCTGCAATGAGCGCCTTCAGCGCTCATTGCAGGTCTCGCCATGAGTGCCATTTTGGCCCATTGCAAGGCTCGCAAGACTTTGACATTTTTAAATGACTGGGGCTGCAATGAGCACTGAAGGTAGCGAGTTTAGCAAATGAGGAAAATTCTTTGAAAGGTAGGTAATCTCCTTACATTTATGTTAGGTCATTCAGGCCCTCAGATCCTGTCACTGCTCTCCTTTTGCAGGGTTACGTGTGCAGTCATCTTTATGTATGTAGTCATCAGGGAGAGAAAGGTATGTTCAGTAAAGTTTTAATACATAGTAAAAAAATAATATAAAAAAGCTTACTTAAGGCTTAGTAATGTTCATAAATGTAAGATAACTTCCTTCAGTCCTCTGTGTCTGTATCTCCACAGGTCAGCAGCAGCACTCCATGTGTTATGTTTCTGTCTCCTGCTTTGAGTGTCACAAAAATAATAATAATAATATATATATATATATATATATATATATATATATATACAGTGGGGGGAAAAGTATTTGATCTCCTGATGATTTTGAATGTTTGTCCACTGACAAAGAAATGATCAGTCTATAATTTTAATGGTAGGTGTATTTTAACAGTGAGAGACAGAATAACAAAAAAAAAAGAACGCATGTCAAAAAAGTTATAAATTGATTTGCAGGTCAGTGAGGGAAATAAGTATTTGATCCCCTATCAGTCAGCAAAATTTCTCCCGCAAATGGAAGAAACACAAAATAACTGCCAGTCTCCCCCTGTCTGATGCTCCATGCAAGATCTCACCTTGTGGAGTTTCAATGATCATGAGAACGGTGGGGAATCAGCCCAGAACTACACGGGAGGATCTTGTTAATGATCTCAAGGCAGCTGGGACCATAGTCACCAAGAAAACAATTGGTAACACACTACGCCGTGAAGGACTGCAGCATCCGCAATGTCCCCCTGCCCAAGAAACCACATGTACAAGCCCGTCTGAAGTTTGCCAATGAACATCTGAATGATTCAGAGGAGAACTGCGTGAAAGTGTTGTGGTCAGATAAGATCAAAATCGAGCTCTTTGGCATCAACTCAACTCGCCGGGTTTGGAGGAGGAGTAATGCTGCCTATAACCCCAAGAACACCATCCCCACCATCAAACATGGAGGTGGAAACATTATGTGTTGGGGGTGTTTTTCTGCTAAGAGGACAGCACAACTGCACCGCATCAAAGGGACGATGGACGGGGCCATGTACTGTCAAATCTTGGGTGAGAACCTCCTTCCCTCAGCCAGGGCATTGAAAATGGGTTGTGGATGACAATGACCCAAAACACACAGCCAAGGCAACAAAGGAGTGGCTCAAGAAGAAGCACATTAAGGTCTCCAGACCTTAATCCCATAGAAAATCTGTGGAATGAGCTTAAGGTTTGAGTTGCCAAACATCAGTCTCAAAACCTTAATGACTTGGAGATGACCTGCAAAGAGGAGTGGGACAAAATCCCTCCTAAGATGTGTGCAAACCTGGTGGCCAACTACAAGAAACATCTGACCTCTGTGATTGCCAACAAGGGTTTTGCCCCCAAGTACTAAGACGAAGGAGTCAAGTACCTATTTCCCTCATTGACCTGCAAATTAATTTATAACTTTTTTGACATGTGTTTTTCTTGTTTGCTGTTTGGTATTTTGTCTCTCACTGTTAAGAGACACTTAGCATTACAATTTTAGACTGATAATTTATTTGTCAGTGGAGAAACATTCAAAAACAGCAGGGGATCAAATGTATATATACATAATTCTAATTGTATTCTATTTTATTTGGCTTATACTATGTGGAATGTAAGAAAAATAAGCTAAAATAAAGCATGCACAATCAGGAGAAACATCCATTAGGAAAAAATAGATCATAGTCCTTCATAACTAATCTCAGCCACCTGAAATGCTTAGTAAATTCCCCCAGTGTGCTTTCCCACTTGCAGCTAAAAAATCTAAAGAACTCCAGAGCTTTGAAAATTCGGAAATATATTCCCCAAACTAGGGTATTCTAAAAAGTAAAGTACAAGCTTGTAGGTAATAGTGAAAGACTTTACAATTGTAGCATGCAATATTCTGTTTTGTCTGAATGAAGACTTGAAGACAATAGTTTTAGTCATGTATTGAAATCTTGTGTAATACATTTATTGTCTGCAGGTTTTATTTTGGTTATAGTTTCCTCTAAAGAGCTATCTGATCAAATAGAAGAATCCTTAGCACTGCCACATTAGCTGTTAAAAATCGTATTATATATTGGCATGTGTGAAACAATGACAACGTTACTTACATAGCAACTTATGCTTTTCTGAGATGTGATAAATCTAGATGTATAACATTTATAATTATTTTCTGTAGATGCACATTCAACATCTGCAAGTAGAAATGCATCTTCCACTTATTTATTATATATCTTTACTCCATCAAAGTTTTAGAGTGATCTCACATGAACAATGGGTACACCATTAATCATTTTGTCATAGCAAAAGTGGAGAATAATTATCAGAATAGGAAACATCAGCTTTTTATTTTCACTCACACAACAATTTAGACTGTTCATTCCACTTTAACATAGTATGATAATGCATGAAGATAGGTGAAACTATATCATATAAAAGTATTCATTTAAGTTTGCAACATTCTCTCATTCCTTGGAAGATACATTTATATATATATATATATATATATATATATTAATAAATATTGCACTATTTTATTATTATGATTATTATGATTATTATCATTAATATGATTATACTCAACATACAGAGTACAGGGGATACGTTGAGTTCATAAAGCAAGTATGACAATAGTTGCATACTGGTACAGAAGCTGCAGAGGGCCCTGCTCTGAGCTTACAATCTAAGTGGGTTAAGGGAATTAGACATAAAAGGCAAGGTGGTTGCTTGTCTGTTTCCATCTGTTTCGAGCGAGTCAGCAGCTTCTAGTCACATGAGATGGTCGGAGTCTTGTTTGAATCTCTAATGGTACGTTACAAGTTGGTAGATTCTTTGAATATATGAGTTTTTGAAGGAGTGTTTGGTATTGTGAAGAGTAGTGGAGAGTCTGACAGAGAGTGGGTTAGAAAATGCCACAGGGTTGGGGCTGCACAAGAGAAAAATCTTGGAGATGTATGTGTGAGGAGGTGATAACAGATGACAATAGACATATATTGTGGGAGGGGACCGTCAATGAAGTATCTGGAGATTAAATCTGATATGTAGGTGGGTGCAGGGAGAGCTTTGAGTTAGTGATGTCGCGAACATCAAATTTTGGGTTTTCGAACAGCGAACGCGAACTTTACCAAATGTTCACGAACAGGTGAACATCGGCGAACCGCCATAGACTTCAATGGGCAGGCGAATTTCAAAAACCACAGGGACTCTTTCTGGCCACAATAGTGATGGGAAAGTTGTTTCAAGGGGGCTAACACCTGGGCTGTGGCATGCCGGAGGGGAATCCATGGCAAAACTCCCACGGAAAATTACATAGTTGATGCAGAGTCTGGTTTTAAGCCATAAAGGGCATAAATCACCTACAATTCCTAAATTGTTTGGAATAACATGCTTTAAAACATCAGGTATGATGTTGTATCGATCAGGTAGTGTAAGTGTTACACCCACTTCACAGTAACAGACCAATCTCCCCGTTTAATGCACCGCAATCAACCGCAAACAGTCCCTTTGCACAACCGCAAACTCCCCATTTGCACAAGGTTGGATACCAAGCTAGCCATGTCCCGTTCCTTGTCCTCACTGATGTCATTGAAGGTCTCTACCTCCACCCATCCACCAATGGTCCCCGAAAGGTGACAACAAAACCACCTGGGACGCCTGCTGTGTTTGGTCTTCCACCTCCTCAAAGCCACCTTCCTCCTCTTACTCCTCTTCTTCAGACTCCCAGAGTCTGGGGGCTTCCACTGCCCAGCATGGAAGATTATACACAGGTCAGAGTCTGGGGGCTTCCACTGCCCAGCATGGAAGATTATACACAGGTCAGAGTCTGGGGGCTTCCACTGCACAGCATGGAAGATTATACGCGTTGCCTCTGTCTGCGTTATTATAAGGTGTGTACTGTTAAGTAGTACTATTCCTATCGGTTTAATCCCTGTTACGTCCACTATCAGGGGACGTGTTTATGGCATGGATTTTTGGAAGCGGGAGATGGAAAAAGATTCTTTGTCGGTCCTCCCACTTCAAATTTGGGGCACTGCGCGTGCAATCTAAGGTGCCACCAGATATGAGTGTCACTGTGCACTGGCAAAAGTTGGCAGAGTAGATGCAATAGGCTTCACACACACACCTGTAGGCAGGCAATTGCTATTCAATCTATTACAGTCAAAAAAGTGTTGTTTTATGTCACTGTACACTACGGTTGCACCAGATATGACGTATCACTGTGCACTGGCAAAAGTGGTCAGAGTAGATGCAATAGGCTTCACACGCACGCCTGTAGGCAGGCAATTGCTATTCAATCTATTACAGTCAAAAAAGTGTTGTTTTATGTCACTGAGCACAATATAAGCTGTGAACCTGACACAGGCAGGCAACTGAAATTAGATTACAGGAAAAAAATTGTTGTTTTCAATGTATGTTACACCACCAGGTATGAGTAGTGAAAATAAGCACAATATAAGCTGTTAGGTGTTAGCCTGTCACACACACACACTGGCAGGCAGGCATAGATTACACAAAAAAATATATAAAATAAAATAAATGATGTTCAAAGTTTCCTCAATGATAAAGTATAGGGGGCGATCCGAAAAGCGAATGTGTTCGCCGTTCGCGGGCGGACGCGAACATGCGAAAATCGCCACAAATAGTTCACCGGCGAACTGTTGGGGACATCACTACTTTGAGCGCGTTGTAGGTGAGTGTCAGGATTTGGAAGCCAATGAAGGGACTGGCAGAGTGGGGCAGCAATGAGGAATGGCTGGTTTCTTATACAGTAAGAGCCTAGCAGGGGTGTTTTGGTGGATTGGAGGGGAAGAGTCTAATACGGGTAAGGCTGGTTATGAGTGAGTTGCCGTAGTCAATGCAGATCTTAATACATATAGGGCAATACCGTTACAAATACAAATGTTCTTACTCTAAATTTATTTGCAGAGTTTTATTCTAAATGTATTTTCAAGTGTATGTGAATAGTGTGGCCAAAATGGTAATAAAGATGATAAAAGCGGATTTCTATTAAATCATGGTTTTTAATCAACCCTCTCATACAGATATGAAGAAATCATAAAAAAGAGACATAACACAATAGTATAAGATTTTCTTTTCTTTCAAAAGTAAAAACAAATACAAATAAAATGTTCAATATTTTGTGTGTTTTAGTGTATTATATATTATTGTATTATGTATTATTTTCTTTCCATCACTTTATCATGTCACTGTTTTGCTTTATAGAGCCAACATGATGGTGGTGGGAGGTCAAAAGCCTGCAAACACAGTGATAGCAAAAACCCATTTTCATTATGTTTCCACTGACTTAACATGGCAATCCTTAGATAAGAATTAAATCTAATACTATCCTGAAATAGCACAATGTACAATATCAAGTGTCAGAGAGGTTGACATAGATTGTGAACAGAAATCCTGAGAACTCTTTCAAACTGTAGACATCAGGTCAGGTCAGCATGTTATAAAAATAAATGGAATACATTTTAAAAATGTCAAGAAGACTTTTCAAATCTGTTATTTACCTTTTTTTTTTCAGATGGAGGTAATCAAACCTACTGATATAATTTACAAATTAAGCAAATACTAGTGAAGGCAATCGAAAATATATTGAACGATTTTAAGCTGCAGCCAATAATAATATTTGGGAGGACAATGATGGATATTGAAAAGCAAAACTCACAGGGATCAAATTGTATTAAAAATGAACCAATTGTGAATTCATGATGAAGAGGCGGAAACCAGAGAGCTGCCTGCTATAACTATAGCCAAAGGGTCTAGTGGGAGAAATAAGCCTAAACATGTCCCACTCCTGGGATCAAATCAAATCCTGGTGCATTTTCATCAGCTGTCAGAAGCAGACAGATATTTCTAGAGGCCAGGCAGGAAATTAGGCTATTAAATTACAATTTTTCTCCCTTCAAGCTCTTGTCGCTCTCTACTCTTTTACTACAGATGTTCTATCAGAGCAAGTCATTGCAATCATTTATCTTTCTAAACTTAAAATACCTTTTTCTAAAACAATTTTTTTCCCTGGTACTCAAAGACTTTGTACAGTGTGTTATTGCTTCCATCATCTTGCATGGATCTAGGATTAATTTGCACAAGTACTAAGTTCAACAACAAAATCAATTTCAAATGGGTTAGAAGGGGTCACTGCCATCTCAGAAGTGTGAGGAACACAGCTGACTATTATTGCTCTGAATATACAGTATAAACTTACTGACAAAAAACTCTAAGTTCAAAATGTAATATTTATAGAGTTATAATTTAGCAAAATGCATTTTTAAATTATATACTATATATACGGTAGTTGATTTTGCAAGCGGAAAAAAAAGAAACCCAGAGTTTCTGTCCTGAAATACATTTTCTTATTCAGAAGTTATATGTGCTATTCGTATAATTTATGAATGTTATGCTTTCCACAGTACATACTTTAATATATTTTATCGGTAACCCTACATGTAGCATCACTTTGTTAACATATCATTTAATTTACCTCTATCTACACACATTTTAATCCCATATTTTAACCCTCTTCTAATATTAATGTTTCTGACTTCTGCTCTTTTAATGCCCTTTCAGTAAAGTTATATATACCTTTTAAAGGTATATCTAAGTTTTCCTGTTTTATCTTATTCTAATCTAACACATGCTGCTTATCTCGGAAACATACATTACTTTGAGTCATTATATACACATACAGGTGTATTATAGCTAAAAAAAAATAGTTTCCACACTCCAGAGCTTCTTAAATAGGCACCTGGTAGCTACCAATAGAAACAATGCATTTAGGTATGTTTCTTTAACCCTATACTGACCTTCAAGCCAACAGAAGCACAATGCAGAAATCCACACAGCAATGTCTGAGCTGCTCCTTGCTTTCTTATGCGGGGGGGGGGGGGGGGGGGGGACTAAACATTCCATGATGCATTGCTGCACAAACTGCTTCACAGAATGAGACTATGTTATAGCTGCTTATGATTGGCCGGAACTAATTTTAGCAGGGATTTTCAAGGGTGTTAACTCTCAAAATCAACTACTAGCAAGCTAAAGACATTTAGCAAGCTTTAGGGTAAGTTTAATCATATTTAATTTGGTGCTTTTCATGCAAACTAGTGTTTCTCCACTAACAAATGCATTCATAACCCATGAAACTTAAATATACATTTAATTTCCCATCTACCCTATTATTATGAATATATTCTCATTAATTATTTATGTTACCTTCTGAAATGTTTTGTTACATTAGTATACAGTAATTGGTATTGAATTGTAGTTACCACCATCTTGTAAATTACCTAACTTACCTAAATCATTAATCATTTTGTTTTCTCCACTACTGACTAGAACATCAATTCTGTTACATATCTTTGTGTCACAAGTAAAAAAAAATACCATTTGTAATGTCTGTGATAAATATATTATAGATAATTGGCCAAAGCATAGAAAACCTGAGATATTCTGATTGTAACCTCAACCACAAACCACTCTTTCATAATCCATTTAACACTTAACAACATTAGAATCGGCCAAGCTATGCTCTACTTAGTTTCCAAGATTTAAATATTTTAATTGTTTCATACTGTGATTATCTTTTTATTGAAGTACTGGTCAAAATGATGACTTAACTTCTTCTGTTGTTTCTGTAGTAGACCCACTACTACATTTTAATAATTTAATTATAGTATTTTATATTTTTTACAAAATTGATACTCTACACTTCCACTGGCCACAAATCAATAATTTTATATAATTGTTTTAGATAATTATCTTTCAGACCAGACCAAATTATTATTCAGAAGAAATATAGCATGACCTGAGCTATATCTATCCTGGATTTATAATTACAGTATTAGATAGCCAAGTGTGTAAAAATCTCTAGCTGGAAAATAGCTTGTTAACTATAATAGCTTCTGATTTTTGAAGATTGCAGGAAGACCACCTTGTAGTCTCTTAGTAGTCAGGTAGCAAGAAAATCTAAATATTAGCTGATCTTGTAGTGGAGATTGCTGCTCTTGAGAGACAGATTTTCCAGAATGTATTCCATGAATAAGTCAACTCATCTGCAGTGAATGCCAACCTTTACTGGGAAGGTGTTGTTACAAATGACCTATAAATATACGGATAAAGCTGGTGTAGCATATATAGAGGATTATGGTAAAAGTTGCAGAGTTACTACATGAAAACATTGCTATATACATTGAACTTGCTGTGACAAAATGTAATCAGATTTTATCATGTTCTACTAAATATTGCTAAACTGATACTAAGGGATTCACCATACATGTTTTTTTAAAGTATGATGCAGAATCACTTGTGGAATCAGGTCATGTCACTTTACTGTTGTAGGGCCCAAAAACTGCTATATCAAATTGTTAAGAAATGTTAGTAATAGTTTAACTGTAAATAAATCATGATATAAGTACATCCATATCATCATAGCCACATACCATTGAATTAATTATAAAAATGGGAGTACATGTTGAAGTTGTGTTCAATTCAGTGACTTGACAATGAATGTATTACTGTCAAGTTGTGCTGTTTATGTAATCAGTGATAATATATGGTGTAAGAATATTAATTAGTGGGCTTGATGAAATTGAAGAACAAATCATTGTGTGTTATATATACCACATTCATATATGTTATTATTACATTATTATTATTGTATTGTATGTATCTGCTATACCAATGGACCATATACAAATACTGTAGACCAACAATACATTCAGCCTCTAATTTATTAGCTATTATCAGGGCAGCTAAAATTATTAAAGCACTCAATTTTTATTATTATTATTATACTTTATTTGTAATGCACCCACATGATCTGTAGCGTAGGATACAAGTACAGGAAAATTAGTTAAAGTCAAAGTTAAAGTCAAGTTTATTTTCACAACGCAAAATCATAACCAAATGGCATGTCAGGAGTATATCAGGGCTTCATATAATCGCACATAATAAAAACGAAATTAATGGTATGTTTTTGGATCTTCTTTTAGAGATCTAAAACTTCCTAAAAAAAATTGCACCCATTATCTGTTCCTGACTTCTTTAAATAACCATATAGTATATATGATTTATCAATATCAAAACAGCAAATATATTATTATTATTATTATTATTATTATTATTATTATTAAGTATTAACATACTACAAGTATATATTACAAACTCTACATGCAATATCAATCTAATAATCAAAATGTAGTCAGAATATTATGAATGATTTGGTTACATATTATTTTGTTGATATAATTGAATTGGCAACCAAATGTAATTGACTGTACATTAATACACCACATTAAACTAGAATGAGGAGAAGATACATTTTATTTAATTTGCTTTAGAAACCTTTTATAGTTATCTGTGTCTGGGTCACTGGTCAAGTGACTTACCATCTGAACCAACACGTCTCCAAAAACACAGAGACAGTTTAATCAATCAATAAAGCTGAACCACATTTATCTTCTTAGCTGTGACTTCCATTACTAGCACAGTTTATACATAAAATTAATGAGCTCGGCATGCTCTTCAACCCCTGATCAGATTAATATATATCTTATAGTGTGATTGTATCCCTTTCACTTTTCTGTGTTGTACTAAGAAATGCAAAGCTCAAGCAACAACAAACAAATTTAGTGTAAAGCAACATTTATTTGTTGACCCTCATTAAATCAAGTGTGATTAATTTTTTGGTTAAATTCCCTGACATGGGTGCTAATGTAATAATTAAATATTGGGGATTTGTGGATCACTGTAAAAAATATTCTGCGTACTTTGAATACTCCCTAATATAGAACAATATAGTGGGTACTTCATTTTATAGGGGTGCTTTTGTCCCAAATAAAATTGGTAAGTTTCAGGAACTTTTTAAGGGAAATTAAATATTTATTTATTTATTTGTTTGTTTAATTTTAGGACTTTTTTGTTACAAAATATTTAAATGTTTCCTTTTCTACAAAAGAGAAATGTTTTAAGGTATATAAATTATGCTTATCCCTAAACAACTCTTTTAGATTTTGGATCATTTTTTATGTTTTGTTATTTTTATTTTAAGATGCTCTTATCAGAATATTTGCTGAGTTGAACATCAAAATATATATTGTTTATGCCACATAATGGAAACCCCTTTGCTCTCCCTCCCTTCTGATTTTACAGTAAATTATTTTAGGCTTAGATCATTGAGAGAGTAAAACATTCAATCTAATGCAGAAAAAAAAAAAATCTTCCACTAAACTTTAATTAATATTGACACCTGTCACAATCTGCTACTTCAACTGGACTTGGTAAGAACCTAGTTCAAACCTATCGAGCAGAATCGTGCCGTCTGTTTACACCTATGATAGCAGAAGATGGACCAATCACAGGTACCAGGCCCAGGAGCTTGCTTCCACAGTCCAGGATCTCAGGAACACCATACAATCCCTTAGAATTAGGATTAATTCACAGACTGACACACCTTGTTTATGTAAATACAGACACAACTGTCATACCTTTATTAATTGTCACATTTTATACAATTTTCTGGCACACAGGCTGGCCAATCACAGTAAGCCCCATCCTTAGGCACATAGAAGAGGGACAAATTAACATAATAGGCTGTCCCTGCTTACTAGGAAATCCAGTACATCTGATGAGCTTATCCTGGCAATTGTATTACCTATCACCATTTGCTGTAAACACTAAAACTTTTTATCTGCTCAAGACCCCCTGTGTTTGATTATTTAGGTGGGACTGAGTGAGTCATTACCAGATAACAATACTGTAACATAATCACAATACATACAATTTATATGTCATTTTAACCAAAAGTAATACAATATACATAACTATAACAATAGAACAGGGTAACTTCTTGACAGCTCAGGCCTAGGCCGTGGTTCAAAACAGTCTAGTCAAACCCTGGGCATGACAAATCCTCCCCCTTTCTTTCAAGTAAAGACTGGGATGTTTAAGCTATGACACAGTCCCAACAATCTCCAGGTTCCAAGAACCCAATCCCAGCTATTAGTGGTAAGTCTAGAGAGTGCAGAAAGCGTCCATTGTCCTGACTCCTCTTTCTGTGGCTCAATCCTGGGGTTGCAATGTGGCCTTTCCATGTTACTCCACCTCTCCAACCCCTAGGAAAACTCGATCCAAGTGATCAACTCAGTGGCTCTCTGGGCACCCCGCCTCCTTCTGTCCAGGGTGAATTCTCCCTCCTTCCCAATTTTGGAGGAATGAAAATGCTGTATTTTGACAGCTGCGGGGGTAGTCAATGCAGTGGGTACAGGGGAGAAACCAAACCCAGGTATACCTTATTTGACAGTCCATGAAATGTGGCCCATCCAGGCATGAAACAATCTGGGGTAGTCCTGAGCCATGCCAGTATGCACAGCTATCCCAATGTTTCTAATACAGTCCCTGGGCCTACAGGGTCACAAGTTGGCAACACTTTCCCTCTCCCCAGATCTTCTCCCTCCAGTGCTTGAGTTCAGAGGTATCCATTGAGCCTTTTGGTTTCCCCAATCCAAACAGTTTCCTGGGGGTAATCAGTTCAGGTCACTGCTCACCAAGTGTTATCACCACGTATTCCCCAAAAACAAGGGCCAATGCACCTTCTTTCCCCCTTCCGTAGGTCTTCTTAGGGACCCAATAAAACAGTATTTCCAGTGAGGACTGTACCTGCCGAATGTGCCCGTCTGCACTCCTCCTGATGGCCTTGCCTGGGGACTTAACTCCTTGGGGCTCCATGGTTCTCACTGTCGCCAGCCCCCTTCTTCTGGAACCAATCTCTGTGCACAGCTCTCACCTCCTTTTGGATCTTTAGTCCCTGGATCCTTGGTCAGAATCTCCTGTCTCTCTCCATCTGATACTGCCTGGTATGTGAATACAAGCAGCCCTTGAGAAGCAGCTGCTACTGTCTCTTGTACAGGCTGAAGAGCAGAGCTTCTCCCATCCAACCTGTGCTTTAGGCCCATCCTCTGATCAGCACCTCTTGGCTTCCCCACTTCCTTGCTGGTAGCGATGGGGCCCCAGTCCTCTGAGCCAGACTGAGCCCTCTGAGATGGTAAATTCCCAGGGCTGCTTTATGGGGTTGACACCTGGCAAATGACTGGCTCCTGGATAAGCTGTATCCCTGGGATCCCCAAACCAAGTTTACAGTCAATTAGCAGAGCACAGTCCACCTTGGGTCTCTCCTGAACCCAGAAGCATGGCAGCTGTCCTCCAGGCCTTGCGCTTGGCCTGGCAATGATGTGGGTAATGCCTTTATCCAGGCCTCTGACTGGGCGAGGTTCAGCCCCCTAAATATATGGACTAGTTCTTCCTCCTTCAGGTCAAGCCATGGCATAAAGGCAGCTTTGCTAATGTTAAAATCCATGAGGCTAGAATTCTCCCCACAGTCCATGACACCCTCTCCCTGGATCTCATGACAATGTTCATGGTCTTGTGAGGGCAAGTGCACAGTTTTTCCAAAGTACAAACAGTTTACCTCTGACCCAGATGTGGAAAAAACCAGCTGTGCCCCCTTTGTCTCTGGAAGGTGATTCTCCTCTATGCCTGACTGGCAGGACCCCTCCCAACTTGGTGGCCAAAACCCCTCTAGAGATGCTTCATCTAGTAGGTCTACATAATCCACCTCCAGCTGCAACTCCTGCTGGATCAAAGTTAAAAGTAAGCTAGCTGCCTGGGAGCATGTCTCCATTCTCAGCATTTGACAACGCTTGGAAAACAAACACAGCTGTCTTTTCTCTGTCTCAAGCCACAATCTGGATCTCCATATACAATATCCTAAAGTGCCTCTTCCAGCCCCAGTGAAAAACAGGGCCCCCATTAAGAAATCCCAACAGGTCCCCCACCCCAAGCAGAATATGGCTCTTCCAGGGCTACCTCCTTGCATACTAATTCTTCCAGCCATTACATTAGCTTAGGACCTGGTCAAAGTCCCAGGAATGCAATCCATTTGTTTAGAAGGCCCATTCCTTGACAGTCCTTTCCAGTCACCACAAAATTCTCTGTCTCTACTGGGGATAAGTATTTCCCCTCCACAGGAGCTGAGACAGACCGTTGCTTACCCCTCTCTACTTCTCCTGTACCTCCTGTATGATCTGTGTCCAGATGTCCCACTGCTGATCCTTGGCTAAATCTGCGGGCATCTCTATCCATCTTTGGTACACTTCCTCCTCCTCTGTTGCAGACAGCCTAGGCCCAGGTCCTGTAGTTAGGGTCACCAGTAGTGTGCTTAGCCCTTCCTCCAGATCTCCTGATTTAGTCATCCCTGCTGTCCTGTTCAATCCTCTGAGCCTGAAGATCTCTCTTAGTTCTGTCATGGTCATCTCTCCATATGTTGCCATCTTACTGTGGCTCACTGTGCCTTAGGGAGTTCAGCTGCACCTCACTGACGAGGCCCATAAAGGCCAAAACGCATCTGGGGTTTGCTGTTTCTCCTATTCAGGGTAGAATTGCCTGGTATTTCGGGGCTGGGTCACTCTTTTGAGTGAGACCAGACTGATATACTACAGGATATTTCTCCCTGTGAAGGGCACAAGTGAGCTAAAAGAAGTTGCTCTCAGAGTGGCTTATCATGGCTATAGAACTAACCTATTAAGGTTGGTTTGTTCTCTGATGAGCACCTCTGACTTACCTTCTTTTATCTTACTGTATTCCACAGAGGTCTCACGGCTGCCAGCCAATTGTCACGATCTGCTCGGGCTTGGTAAGAACCTAGTTCAAACCTATCCAGCAGAATTGTGCGGTCCTTTTACACCTCTGATAGCAGAAGATGGACCAAACACAGGTACCACACCCAGGAGCTTGCTTCCACAGTCCAGGATCTCAGGAACACCATATAATCCTTGAGAATAAGGATTAATTCACAGACTGGCACTTACACCTTGTTTATTTAAGTACAGGCACAACTGTCATACCTTTATTAATTGTCACATTTTATACAATTTTCTGGCACACAGGCTGGCCAATCACAGTAAGCCCCATCCTTAGGTACGTAGAAGAGACTGCCCCTGCTTCCTGGGAAACCCTGTACATCTGATGAGCTTATCCTGGTAATTGTATAACCTATCGCCATTTGCTGTAATCACTCAGACTTTTTATCTGCTCAAGACCCCCTGTGTTTGTTTATTTAGGTGGGGCTGAGTGAGTCATCACCAGATAACAAAACTGTAACATAATCACAATACATACAATTTATATGTCATTTTAACCAAAAGTAATACAAAACACATAACTATAACAATAAAGCAGGGTTACTTCTTGAAAGCTCAGGCCCAGGCCGTGGTCCAAAACAGTCCAGTCTGGCCCTGGGCATGACAACACCTCTGACATGCTTTGACACATTCTGCCTACAGTAAGACAAACAGAGTTTTTTCAGCATGGATTTCTGCATTTCTTTAAACTTTATATGACTATACCACATACAATTATGTTAGTTACTAGGAAATGTATCTAGGCTCATTCTCCTGCATTTGCTGGGAGTTCACCCACAAAGAAGAGTATGGAAGCAAGTTAAAAGATTAAGACTGATTTTAACTACAATATTTCTTTTAGACTCAAAACATGGTGTCCCACTGCTCCATTATGATCTGGAGAACATATGTACTTCCAATAGTACGCCCTCATTTGGAATATAGAGTACAAGCATTCAGGGCTATCCTGGTTAAGAGATTATTGATCCAGGGAGAAGTCCAATCGCCAGTATCTGAGGTCAGGAAGGAATTCTTTTTTTCCCTTTTGAGACAATTGGCAAAGTTTCACTAATTTTTTTTGTTTGCCTTCCTCTGGATCAATTAACAATTAATAATTAATCTAAATACTGTAGATCAGAGGAGATCTTAAAAGCTTGAACTTAATGGACTAAAAGTATTTTTTTCAACCTCAATTATTATGTAGCTATATAATATTACCATGTGGCTTGCTGAACCCCAGTTAAACATAGGAAACTTCCCAGAGTTGCTTTGAAAGGAAGTTTTAAATCCATGCTCACTTCATTGGTTTATTCACAAGAATAAGGGCTCCCTGATTAACACATACACCTGCACCATGTAAGTTCTACCTCCTCTATCTCTTCTGACTTCAGTGCTTTTATTTTCTCATTATAACAAATACTGAACTGTTGGAGGGCTTTCTCCACTTCAGTAATTATCTCCATGAGCACTTTACACCCCATAACAGTGTCTAGATGCCACCTTGTTATGCTCCATTTTCTGCAACCACAGTCAGCATGTATTCACCTTGTATATTGCAAATATGTTGTAAAGAACTCAAGTCTCTAATATGAAAACATAAAAATAATTGTTCTGTAATTAGACCATAAAGTATTCCATTCAGAGTATGTATAAAATGTTAAAACATTTTTTTTAAAAACATCCTTGCAAAGAACTGTGAGCAGAGTGATCATGACGTAATAATCTTTCCATGTAAAATTCACAACAATCTAAATTAAGAATTTCCATAAAAGGGAAGCCTGTTTATTATTTGCAAAATTCACCAGTAACTGAAGAGCAGTGAGAACCAAATGATGAATCTGGAGAAACTATACTCATTTATGAAGAACAGGCATATATTAATTGAAGAAAACAGCAAAGGGAAAGCAATTATTCAGTAATTAATTACAAATTATTAATTAAGATTGGCTAAATTAATAAGATTGCATATGTTCATGCAGTTAATAAATGTAATATTTACCTATTCCTTTTTGCACTCTTTCTACTTCTTTGTGGGCGCAGCAGCAAAATTATTGAGAACTTTAAAGATTGTATGAATGGTTATAACATATATAGTTGTCATACTTACGAATGTTGGTCATGCAATATTAAAAGTTACAGGCTTGTGCATGCGAGGCCCGAATCACGAGTCCCGAAAATTGATGGGAGCTGCAATGAGTGCTCATCGCGAGGCACATAAATTAGAGGTGGGGGGAGAGCCTTGCAATGAGTGCCAAAGGCGTTCAATGCTGTGTATGAAAGTTACCGGTTGACCGAGGCCTGCAATGGGTGCTCATCACAAGGCCCGTAAAGTAGCGGGGGGGAAGAGCCTTGCAAAGGCGCTCATCGCGAGGCCCCGCAAGTTAGAGGGGGAGAGCCTCGCTTTGTTTGGCAAACAGAATTGCCAGGCTTCAAATTGTATTGCCGTCATTTTTGACAGGCAAGTTGCCAGTTCTATATAGTTAATACAATTAAAGAGCTATTTCGGGGGTCATACAATACGGGTTAGTTTGTTAGTTAATAATTGGCAATACAATAAGTATTTGAAGAAAAAAATAGTTATAAATTGTAAAATTATATTTGAAATTGGCATTTTAGCTTTTACTAGATGTGTTTCTCTCCACCCCTGACCCCTGTTAGATGTTCAGGGGGTGGAAGAGGATCTAGCCAGAAGATTGTCCTAAATATTTATTGACTGTGTAGATATGCCTGCAATAGCCACTTCAGAAAAGGAGATACGTACAGTAGGCAATGTAATCAAGACAACAGATAAGGATATCTGCCGAAGACTGAACCACTAAACTTCACATATACGTTTTAAGAGCTACATTGAAGTTATTTTCTCCAAATATTTCTAACCGGTAACTAAATAACAAATGAATCCCTATTGTATGAGCACTATAGCACTTTAACTACAGTATATATATTATTAACTGTAGCTTCAGGGAGAGCTAAGTGGTTTGAATGTTTTGTACACTTTGAGCAATAAAATATACATTTTATAAAGCATTAACAAAATAATTGGTAACAGAGAGAATATTTTTACTTAACACTTGCTAATGGAATTCTGTCTTTATTTGGCTAAATAAATCATACTTTAATTGTACAAATATGAATTGCTGTCAATTTATTAAAAGAAACGTAATAAATTCAGCCTTCTCATTATGTGGCCATTTGATTTTGAGCTTTACTATCAATCCCACCAGTGAGCAGTCTGGTTTTAGTTCCTTGGGTATGGATTGATTTGATCTTGTTACAGTCCAGAGTAATCTCAATAGTTTCCTCTAACACTACAATGTAAAAGCATCTATCCTCACGGTGCTCATCCTTCCAGCAATCTCATCTGTATGGTATTATTGGGAAGAACATAGCTCTCACTATAAGAACATTTGTTAACAATGTGATGTCCAGGAAAATAAAATCTACCACTAGAAAACTCGACATTCTCCCCATCTATTTGTAAGGATTAATAGGTCAGTTTGATTTAATAGTAGTCATTTTGAATGTTAAACAATAAACTAGATGTTATGCTTTCTTCTTCCATCATCATCAACAGACTCCTCAAATCCTCCTCACTTTCAGCCATCAGAGTGGTATCATCTGCATATATAATAGAAAGAGAGGTCCTGTTATTCTTTCGTACTTTACAGAAATTTAAAGATCTTCAGTAAACCTCTCAAGCTGAAATATTCTGGTTTTATAAACTTTGATTATTGGAAATGATTATTTTCGAGATAGAAAGATTTGTTTAACGAGCATGAATATTATAGATGGGATAGAACAAATACATGATGCCTGAATATTTTTCATTAAAATGTGCTGATTGGTGATGTGTGTAGTGAATGTTGTCTTTAGAAATTGGTACTTGATACTCAATACTAAATATTGGAGAAAAAAAATGCAAAGATGGAGACATCAATAGTATGGATGTAATTTCAAAAACAAATATTTTATCTACTCACAAATTATTATTATTATTATTATTATTATTATTACTACTGACTTGCCCGTGAAA
This sequence comes from Discoglossus pictus, assembly GCA_027410445.1. NCBI lineage: Eukaryota > Metazoa > Chordata > Amphibia > Anura > Alytidae > Discoglossus > Discoglossus pictus. The sequence continues at coordinate 393,809,638 of CM050165.1, forward strand.
AATTACCGGGCAATAAAATTTGAAGCCATGGGAATGCTGTTTGGGACATAGTTGAAACCATTTTGTACTGTGAGGACCTTCAGCGCTCATTGCTAGCCTCAGGACCTTTGGCGCTCATTGCAAGGCTTGCGCTGAGTAGCTTTGGCGCTCATCGCATGCCTCGCAATGAGCGCATTCGGCACTCATTGCGAGCCTCTCCTGTTGTGTACTTTTGGTCCTCTGAGAGATAAATATTTATTTCTATGTATATGTAGTTAAGTAATAATGAATGATTTCTTAAATCAATTAATATAGTTTAATTATTTATAATTGATATATGCAGCGAACAATAGGCTGAAGAGCTAACCAATCTGTGGTAAAGCCGTTGGTTTATTGTGTAAAGCGGCATTGTATAGTCGTAATGTTATTAATGTGGTACGCGTCTCGTGAGCATTTTACGGCTTTTGTAATAGTGTATCTTGTAGGTCGTAGTGTGATGTGTAAAGTGCTACGTGTTTTGCAGTGTTTTGCTGGGTCCGGGGTCGTGTAGTCTCGTTTTCATATTTTTCGGAGGCCATTTTTTTCCTCTATTAGGCGATTTTCAAGTGGCGAGTTAAATTCGCATTCCACCTCACTCACAGACGTCCTGTCTGTTGCCCCATGCTGTCTGTGATGTTTTTGAAATTTTTGGGGTGTATTTAGTGTGTTTTTCAGGATTTTTGTTCGGCTGCTAATCTCGTCAATTTTTGCGTCTCGTATCTTTTTTTTACAGTCCTGCGTCTCGTATTTTAACGGCTCCCCTCGCTTTGACAACTATTATATGTGATTATTGTTGTTATTATTATTATTATTATGTTTAAAGCTCCAGCATATCCTTTATTCATCATTCAGTGGTCATTACATTATGGAGATGTTTATTGTCAGATACCTTCTAGAATATCATTTAGAGCATTCATAACCAGACTTTAATGTGATTGTGCTGTTTTGTTCCATAATATGAACCCTGTAGCATCCTAACTGGCTCTTTATTTAATGTAAAAGATTTGTGTACAAATTGAACTGCAAATGTGTTATTCAATGATGATGCAATGCTAGGATGATTTGAAAGTAATGAATTTTGCAAGAATAGATTAACATTTTGTAGGTGAAGAGTTATTTATGCCAACTGCTGTTTATGTCTAGAACATTACGCTCCACAATAAAATGTTCTCTGATAACATATTGATGAAACATTTGTTGCTTAGCTCAGCTGCTGGCGTGAAGTTGGCACAGTGTATCCTGTCATTATCCATTAAACAAAACACTCGATTACATCACCCAGTTTTCAATCATGACTAAGCAAAGGCTCTTTACTCCTGTCTATAATGTCTCATATTAGAGCACAGGTTTTAATCTTTCATGATGTAACATAATCCTTAAACAGTTGCCAAGCTGAACAGTTCAGTTTGTCAGTATTTACCCGACTTAAAATATAATAAAACAAGTAGCACCTTGTACCGACATCTTCGATAGAATTTGCAAGGTCTGTAACATTTATCAAATAATCTAGATTTTTTTCTCAGCTTAAAGTGGGGTTTGCTCTTTATGATGTAATAATAATAATTGAATAAATAAACTATGTAAAGGAGCAGGTGCCTTTTTTCAAGTTTCTATAATTTCAGAGGTTGGAGTAACCAAATTGATTATTACAGTTCTACCATGTTATAAACCTCAGCAAACTGGATAAATACATTGGAGAGTAGAGATAACAACATATTAAATTATTTCTCCAATAATTATTATCATTAGACTTTATTTGGAAAGCTCCAGCATCTTCTGTAGTGCTATACTGTAGTCAAGTAAATGCATGATAGTAAGACTATACGTACATCCCCTTATTGGATTGATACCTTGTTGTTGTGCATCTCAGTAATGCTATGAGCAATACTTTGTAGGGGTACCTAAGAGGCACAGGTCATGTCAGAGAAATCACTGGAGAAGGAAATGGTAACACACTCCAGTTTCTTGCCAAGAAAAGCTCATGGGCAACTGCAACCAGAGACATGTCAAAATGACAATGAGTGATGAGAGGACCACTAGCTGAAGTTAGTTTTGGGGACAACTGGAAAGTCTAATGCTGTAAAGAAAAATGCACAATAGGTAGCTGGATTGTAAGATCTATAAACCAGGGCAGACTCAGTATGGTTATTGCGTAGATATAAAGACTAAATATTAACATCTTAGGAAATAGTGAACTAAATGAAACCAGAAAGGGCCACTTCACATCAGACAAGCATCATGTTTTCCTATGGGTAAGAATCCTGCAAAAGAAATAGAGAAGGCCTCATAATAAATAACATGGTGGCAAGGGCCAGATTTACATTTTTGGAGTCCCTGGGCAGTGAATGCTATGGCACCCCTGTGCACATGTACAGCCCTAATAAATTCCCTCAACGTGTAAAACCATAGCCCATAACGTAGCCCGCAAGACTTGTGGCTATTAAATTGCCCCGTAAAGCAACCTGTTAATGACTTGCAGGGTAAGGGTGAAAAACCCCTACAGGATGTTGAAGATTGACCATTGAGGCCTCAAATCCTTTGTTCTGTCAAGCGCATAACTGTTACGTTACAATCACGCTATTAAATCGCAACAAATCCACTGGATCTCAACCCCGTAACCCGCAAATGGAGCCAAAAAGCAAACGGTTCTAGAGAGGACCCACAAGGGGGTCAATTGCATTATTTCTGGAATGCAGGTCCAATCGAAACTCGTAATTGAAGCTCGTATGACTTTGAAATCTAACCTCCGTTTTTCAGTGACGTATTGATGACGATATCTTTTGCCATTGGCTCCATCTAAACCCATAACTGCAGGTTTGACTAAGTGATCATGCCCACGCCCGCACATGCAACGTGCACAAGAATGGTTTATGGGCTTGTGTCTACGGCCTGTAACTCGCGGCATGGTGGATTTTAATAGCTCTGTAACCTTTGCGGGCTTGCCGATGCTGATACATGCTTCAAATTTAATAGGGCTGGTAGTGTGCACTACCATTTTTTGCTTTGTTGTATGTAAGCATTTAATCCCACACAGCACATCACTCACAGACATACACATCACACAGATCACAGACACACACATCATACACACACATCACACAACACATACATACATACACACACACACACACACACACCACATACATTGACACATACAGTACATATACACACATACACCACATACATATACACATACATATACACATACACCACATACATACTCACACACACCTTATACATACACACACATACACAAACCACATACATACATCACATACACATCATACACACACCATTTACATGTGAGTAATTTACTAGATGGCAGCTAAACAGAGTATAAAGTTACCTTTTTTCTTGGATTGCCAGGATCAGGCTCCTGAAGTTCCTTATCCTCATGGGCAGAAGCAGTCCTGCTGTAGGAAATGGGAGGGCTGGTGGAGGAACCAGCCTCCATCATCTTGGTGATGCATGCTTGGGTGCTCTGTGTAAAATGTCCCCTACCCACTTCCTGTGCCTGGGGACAGTACTGTTTTCTAGGAAGTGAAAATGAGACACCCCTGCCAGAGAGAGTCCTGCCTGTAGGCTAGTGCCTATAATGCACAATGGATAATCCGGCCCTGATGGTGGCTAAAGCAGTACTTGGATACACCCCAAAATTGATAGAATCAAAGTGATTTACGTTTACTTTCCAACCACAAATACTGAAGAGGTCGAAGTTGACCACTTCAGTGAAGACCTGCAGTACCTACTGGACATAGCATAAACATATATATGTTGTTTTCATCATAGGAGATTGTAATGATAAAAATGGCACTCAAATGACAACTTAACTAATGGGCAAGTATGGTCTAGAAGACTGACATTAAGAAGTACAATTCTGGCACTACAATTACCTGTTCATAACAAAACACCTTCTTTCCACAATCTAAGAGGTAACTCTACACATGGTCATCACTAGAAATCAGACTGACTGATAGCAATGCATGTATACAAAGTGATTATCAAAATTGAAGGCTCACGAGCTTGTAGAGTAAACAAAATAATTAAAATTTTATGTCGGGAAACAAATTGGAAAGGCCAGAAACTAGTGGTGAAGTTACAGATTTATCTGACTAAAAGCAGTAAACTGGGACTGATGCTTAATGAGGAACCAGGAAAAAAGTAATATGCAAGTTTTCTCCTCCCTTACAGCCTGTAAGAACAGGAAGTAAGTAGATGATTGGAAGTACATGAGAGTAGCATTACACAGAGTTTGGAGATTATTATGAGGCATGGGAGGAGAGAAATTTGGAGTTTGTAACTTGATTAATCCTCAAAGGCATCAACTTTGAGACCGTTTTTGACAAATGCAGTAGTTTGCTCTATAAAAGGATTCAAAAGTTGGATAAACTGTGATGTAGGTTAATAAAGACCAAGTTTTTATGAGAATTTCACACACCAAAAATAACATTAAAAAAAAATACAATAAAAATAAATAGATTAACAAGTTTTCGGGGCATCATTATCACAACCCAGAGATGGAGGCCACAAACCACCCCACACAACCTGCATTTAGCTTACAGGAATTCATCTAGGTTGTGAATTTGGGGTTAACTCAGTGTCCAGCTTAGGTTGTCAGTCTAACAACTAGTCCTCATGATACAGGAACACCGGAAAGCAATATTACCCCCAGTGGTTAGGAGCAGAGTTGCAGGCAGACTTCTTCATAACAATTCCCTCAGAATGAAACCCACACCTCAAATTATGTATGTTCAATTGATGACCTTTATTGGTAACAGAATCCATGACTCAGGTTCCCTTCAGGGTTCACAATAGTCCATAGTTCCATAAGTTCAGTGGAGGCCCTCCCCGACATGATGAACAGCTAGTATAGCATAGAGTAGGCAGATGTATTCATATGAAAGTTAAGTTGAAACAAAATACAGTAAGAATAACAACCAACATTCACACATACAGTATATATATATATATATATATATATATATATATATATATATATATATATATATATATATATATATATATATTACATGCCCTTCTAATGACGAATGAAAAAAATCCTGGCTCAAGTTATTGAAGTTTGATGTAATGAATATTCCACATAGTAATACACTTTGACAATTTTCTTGAAATGTGACTCATGACCCTGTGAGCTGTAGTTTCAGAAATGCACCATACCGCTCTCTTTCTTCCAAGCTAGTTTTAGCATTACAATAACATTTTCTATGTGTAAGTGAATGGAATTCCCTTCTCCTATGTGATACTAATTGTGGTGTACTGACCAGATGAATGTAATATGTAGGTTCTATGCACTATTTTATTAGTTCCTTTGTAGGAATTCAGTTGGAGAATCTCTTCTCTTAAGTGATATCTTTTATGGTTTGCTATCCAGAATGACCAGATATGAAACAAATGTAAGTGTTAAACATTTCTATTGTGTTTGGCGTTATTTTACTTTTAATTAGACTTATCACACCTCTGGATTTTTTACACCAACATAATTATATCTATTCATGGTCTTGTTACTTTGCTGACCATGCCTTTTGTATATTTTAAAATATTTAGTAAAGTTTTGAAACTGATTCACTGTGTCTGTCTCTCAGCCATTCAAGTCAGGTACCTGCAATCAACATGAGTTAAACTGAATTCATAAGCAGACATAGGACCCCATTCCATGACTCCTGTAGGAACTCTCTGAATGTTGACTCACAGCTACAGGAGTTTTGAAATGCAAATTCCCAATATATTCTATGGATCCCACAAAAAAAGAGTCATGTAGAATACAATAGAATTAACAATAGAATAAAACTTACTGACTCATACCCATGGGGGTTTGCCAGGAGCTCTCTAACTGCAAATCGTACCTGCAGCCTGCTAGCGGACACACGTTAGAACATTCTGATCGGTTAGACATTTAACCGATTGAATATGGCGTTATTCAAATACTCATTTTGGATTGGCTAAAATATGATTGACACATATTTTAGCCAATCACAATCTGTATGATTGTATATAAGGTGAAGGTGCGGTCTCCATTAGGTGAGGGAGGAGGAGGAGCTCCATTAGATTATTATTTTTTAATTGAGCAACATTTTTTTTAGGTGCCTTTTCCATGGGCCAAAAATTAGGAGCAAGGGCTTCAGTCAAGAAAGAAGAGGACAGATTTTTTTCAACTGACATGGAATTTCCTGCTCAGCCAGGGCTAAAGAGTGAGTAACCTGGACATTGATTATCATCAATGGAGGCTGCCAAAAACATAGATAATGTATATTTTCCCCCTTACAGATGTATTTTTTAAATTTTAAGTATGTTTTATGTATTCAGTGTTAGGGACTATTGTGGTCCCATGGAGAGTTAGGGTTTACAGGGGTCCAATATGGATCACTCTGGTGGCAGGAAGGGTGCAATGGGGGTCCTTGTGAATCCCATGGGATAAGGGTTACATTTAGGTGCCCTGGAAGTTCATATTCATCTCCAAGGTCATAGTTTAGTATACTATGGGGGTCTGTAGGGAAAGGAAGGGAAGAATTCTATTCCCTAAGATAGCTAAAGCTATACCTTTTTGAACCTAAGATCACTGAGACATTACAAACATAATTTCAATTCATCATTATCATTTTTATTATATACATTAAGAATTAATAAATGTTGATTAAAAAATAAAATGTTTGAGCATGCACTTGTGTTGATGGCGTCTTAGTGGAGAGCCGACTCTCATAGAGGAGACATTGTTCTACAATGTTAGATTTACTGAAGCCACAAAACAGATCAATTGTCCTGCTTAAACTGGAGACATTGTTCTAAAGCTCTGGATCGGCTAATGCTAAGGCAAATTTACCTATCTCAGAATTATGCTAGATTTCCCCAAAAATGCCAAAGGGTTACCCATGGTATTTGTAATGGTGCTTATCACCTCATAAGGTAAAAACATTAGAACACTTAAGGTAAAATCACAAGTGGAACAAAATGAGTGAGCGGTAGTAAAAGTTTCTCTATAGGACAAGATACAGTTTAATAGTCATCAATTAATAACTTTACATTTAAAATAACTGAAAATATTGAAACATATTACAACATTGTTTTAAATTACAGAGAAATATCTCAGTCAAACATCCACAGTAATTATATTCTAAGACACAGTGTCTTTAATACTAAATAAGCACCAGTCCATTCATCTAACAAATTACAACACATTGTGATTATCTTTTATGAGAAATTCACAATCTCATTGAGTTATAGCTATTTCCACAATATATCTCATCACATATAGGCAATACGCATTGCTCTTTAGAATTTTAGATTGCCACTGTAAAGTGGAAATTTGCAATAGGAGACTCAAATGCTTCATACGAGAGATTTCAGTCCTCTCTTACAAATATTTGTCAAAACAAAATAACTAACAATAGTGCATCTGTTGCTAAATGTGACCCAAAGTGTTTCTGATAGTCTGTATCACACTGGGACTGTTATGAATGTAAAATGTATAACCCTATTGCTGTAAAGTTATTTGCAAAGTATAACCTATTACAGACCAACAATGACAATTATAACAACTTTTGATTAATCTGCAATAGCAAATTTGAAATTTAAACAAAAAGAGTAGAGGTGCTCATCTGAGAATGAAAAATATCTCAGTGGGTTTTTTATATAGGCCTGGTTACCTATTCAGAGAGCAACCTATTTTAGCTCACTTCTGCCTTTCACAGGGAGAAATATCCTGAAATATATCAGTCTGGTCTCACCTAATCGAGTGATCCAGTCCTGAAATACCAGGCAATTCTCCCTGAACAGGAGAAACAGCAAATCCTAGACCCATTTCAGCCTCAATGGGCCTCGTCAGTGAGGTGCAGCTGTATTCCTTAAGGCACAGTGAGCAAGGAGTCCATGTCTGGTTCCCCTATGACGCATAAGGTGAGAAAATGTAAACAAAAAGAGTAGAGGTGCTCATCTGAGAATGAAAAATACCTCAGTAGATTTTTTCTATAGGTCTAGTTACCTACTCAGAGAGCAACCTCTTTTAGCTCACTTGTGCCCTTCAGAGGGAGAAATGTCCTGAAATATATCAGTTTGGTCACACTCAGAAGAGTGATCCAGTCCTGCTCATGGAGAATTGCCTGGTATTTCGGGACTGGATCACTATTCTGAGTGAGACCAGACTGATATACTACAGGCTATTTCTCCCTGTGAATGGCACAAGTGAGCTAAAAGAGGATGCTCTCTGAGTAGGCAACCAGACCTATAGAAAAACGCCAAATAGCCTGTAGTATATCAGTCTGGCCTCACTCTTCTGAGAAATACCAGACTGATATACTACAGGATATTTCTCCCTGTGAAGGGCACAAGTGAGCTAAAAGAGGCTGCTCTCTGAGTAGGTAACCAGACATATAGAAAAAACCCAGGTATTTTTCGTTCTCAGATGAGCACCTCTACTCTTTTTGAGCAAATCTACAATGCCTCAAATACGAGAAATCATTCCAAACATAGCATCATTGCGATGACAACATGAATACATTTGTACACAAGGTCATAACTGTCATGTGAGTACTAGTCTCAAGTTCCACCAGTTAAAGCCTCTTTTGTAACAGATACTGATCATATCTTGAGAATTACGTTTAAAAATCTATAAAGAAAGGGCACAATCCTAGCGCACAAATAAAGTCTAACCCACAATTAAAAAAAGTATCACATTTCTGTCAAAAATATTATGAGTACTATATAAGACGTTAAAAGCATATTTCAAACACTTATTAGAGCTGTAGCAGCAATTAAACTCACAATACAGTACTTTAAAAGCATAGGAAGGCATGGAAAGGCATGTTGCAGAATAGTCTCAAACCCACAAATATGCAATTAAAAATATTTATTTTACTGTTATTTCTGTATACTATCGACCCCAGGACTCAAGTAGTTAATACATATCATGAAACCCACATGGACTAAAATAGGTGATCTAATGCATTTTATACATTGATAAATTGCTTGATTGTGAGCCTGATTGGCAAATATTATGAATTGGCACTAATTAATTCATAGCCTCCGATTGCAGATTACGTCTAACTTCCATGTTTTACTGACATCATGATGACGGTTTTATTTACTATTGACTGTGTCTAAGAAGTAAATTACCGGCTTGCTTAAATATTGTCAGATCATCTGATCACGCCCCCTGAAATTCCACTTAAAAATGCAGGGTTTACATGTCTAGGCTTATGGAGGTAAATTGTGAGCTTGAGTCAATAGAATACATCTAAACCTTTAGAGAAAAAACACCTGCAGCCAAAACTACGTGGTTGAGGCATTTGCAAGCTTCAAATAGAATAGGGCTCAACGTTAGCATTTTCAAAAAAGATACATATATGGTTTCCTCAATAGAGGAGTATTATCATCAGAAACATTATTAATTAAAAAAATGAACTATTTATTCCACATCAAAACACATGTGCATGCTCAAACATTGTATTTTTAAATCAGCATATTTTTTATTATAACAATTCTTAACTTATCTAATAAAAGTTATGTTTTAAATTATTGTTGGTGATGTCTAAGTGAACATAGGTTCAAAAAGGTGTAGCTTTAGCTATCTAAAGGAATATAATTCTCCCTTTCTGTTCTCCACAGATTTAAATGTTGGTTTCACAAATTACACCTCATTTAAGGGCCACCTAATTCAGCACAATGTGGACAGCATCACTGTAAAGATCTCTTAAAAGCATGTTGAGATCATTTTTGAATTGTTGAAATAAGTACATTTTTCACTGATGAATCAAATAAAATAAAATCTGTGTTTATATGAGTGAAAGCCTGCCTACTGCCTGCTCCATGTGTGAGACAAGGGGGCTTGATCCTGCTTCATTACTTCAACTAATCAGGTTGCAGGGGTGTTTCTCCCACTCAAGTGAATGGTAAGGTTTTTGTCCGACTGTTTACATGTCCAGTTTAAAGTGAACTTTAGAATTTTACAATATCTCTGCCAAATAAAAGTTGCAAGCCACCAAACTGTAAACTTTAATCTCATCACCCTGTGAACACTTAAACACAGTTCATTCTTAGAATCTAATAATACACTGTTATAATATGAATATATATTCAAATATATCTCTCTATTTTTTTTCTTCATATTTACAAAGCACTTATGTTGATATGTTACATAGTTACATAGTTATATAGGGCCTCATTCTATTATCGGCCGTAAAACGGCCGCAAAGCTGCGATTCCTTGCGGCCGTCTTACGGCCCCGTGTAGAGCTACCTTTACCTTGCAATTCAAATAGATGGCGCCGCAAGGATATCCCCCTTACGGCCGGCCGCATATCATGCAACCGGCCGCAAGGTCAGAAAACTTTAAATGCAAATATAAATTCAAGATGGCACTGTAAAGCTCTGTAAATGCTAGGGATCATAATGGGGGACATGAGGATTAATAGCAACCCCCTCTCAAGCTTGCACATCAGCCCGAATCCAATATTTCATTAACAGTTTATTTTCCGTCCCGCAGCCTGGGCGGGTCTGTGGTGCTCCAAGCCCTCGGGACTTTGTACACGGATATTTGACATGAATTAAAATAAAAATTATTTTTGGATTTGAGTGTAGGGGAATGTTGTGCTATGAATGCTAACACCTCCAATCACTTTATCGTCTCATCAGAGTGCAGGATGGCTTTATTATGTGCTTAATTGTGTGCTTGCGGGACCTTTTTGGTGCAAGTAAGCTGCGGCTCGGTTTTAGCCTTGCCGAGAAGGTTCCCGTAGCAATTGAATAGCAACCGGGGTTTTCTTGGGGCCCAAACTCTTGCGGCCGTTTAAGATCAAAGGCTTTCCTGCGGCGCGTGCGGCCGCAAGGGATTACAAGGCGCCGGCCGCAAGCCTGCTGGAGCCCCAGGCCGGTAGGGAATAGAATAGGCAAATTGGTCCTTGTGGCCCCGCATCTCCTACAGACGATAATAGAATGAGGCCCATAGTATTTAAGGTTGAAAACCTTTTAAGATCTCAACCTTTTAAGATATCCTCTGATCTCCAATATGCAGATTAATTATTAATCAATTATTTATTTATTTATTGTATTATATGTATTACTACAATAATTATTAGTATTTCTCTGTCACATTCAAACTGGTATTTTTATATTGTGCTTACGTTACTAACATGAGTTCATCATAATATGCTATTTATATTTATCAAAGACAGACCATGCAATGTAATTTTGTGTGCCATGGTGGTCCCTTGGCATAGGAGATAATATTAGGATATATTTTAGATTACCATATGGTCCACAGGGACCCTATGGTAATGGGTTAATATCTGATGCCTTATGGACCTCCAAGGCTTAGTTGGGTGATACCCATACTCCATACTTTAGTTGGCTCATAGGGGGTATTGGATATTAAGGGTGAATCCCAGGAATACCCAACAATGGGGGTAGTGGATATTAAGGAGAATCCCAGGGTATACCCATGCTCATAGGGGTAGTGGGTATTGAGGGGGAATCACAAACCCTTAATTGTGTTGGACTTGAGCAATCAACCTCAAATCTGACACATTTAAGGTTTTAGTTTCTTCATAGCAACATATCTGAGGCTTCACAGAGACATTTTCCTGTCTAAGTTGGGCTGAAAGTAACCCTAGGCTTTTTTTACATTTTGGGGCACTGGAAGTTATGGCATTTCTCTTTTCTTATTTGAGCCCTGCAATTCCTAACTGTTGACAGCACTCCTAGGTCGACTTTACCACCAATGTACCTGCAAAGGCATTATAAACCACACAGAAATTCACAAAACGTTGTTGAGGTTTCTAGAGATTGCACATGTACTTGTTGTTAAAACATAATTTAATACGTATGATATGGTATTACTGAATATGGCAGGGTATACACATTGCCAACATTGACAAGATACTTGTTGATGGAATTATAAAGTTATTTGTAGGCGTGAACTGTAGTTGTTAATGCCTGGAGCTATGTATTGGTCATGTTAGACTTAACATTAATGGTGTGCAGGGACTTTCCATTGACATTGTGTTATTTGATTGTGTATTTATATTTATTGGTGCAGTTGGCCACTTCAGTTACTTCTTTTTGTGCTTTCAGATGTGTTGGCCTTATGTTTTATTTATGAAGGTTATTTAAAATGCTTTTTTTTTTTAAACATAGAATCTGTAAATGTTACTTGTTTTTGCTAAGGGTTTAGCTGCTCTTATATGTGTTTCATAATGCACATTTTTTTAAGGTCACAATGAGCTCCCAAGATCTTAGAATGCACATGTAAAAATAATGAGAATGTTAGTGTGGGTCATGCAATGGCACTTTCACCAAAACGAAACATAAAATAGGGGGACAGCTTGATAAATCGAGGGTAATTGTACTCGCAAAGACTTTCACGGTTGGATTTTTGCAGAGCAGCATGTAATAGCTAAGTTTTTATTTACATATTATTTTTTTACAAGTGTAAATTATTATCCGAAGCAATGTAATCAAGCCTATGTTGGTTAATCATGAAGCATCAGTTGTCATTCAGTTGTAATCCAATTGTATATATTACTAATTGTATACATTACTCTATAGCATTTGTATTAGCAATTTAATATATTATAATATCAGACCATATTTACTTTGTTCTATTGCAGCTAGAAGGTAAATCTATTAGTAGTTGATCAATTATATTTACCTTAGCAGGTGTTAGAGACAACAAAAAAAAATATTTTTTTGAGAGTGTCAGATGCTAATTGTTTAGCTATGTAATTAAACAAAAGGATTATTTGTTCTGCTAACTGCAATCTCTGAATTTGATAAACTACTCTTTTTATCAGACTGCAATATATTAACATTGTTCATTTCTGTATTAAAAAAAAAACACTGTGTTTTGGAAATAAAGTTTCGTTCCCAGCAATGGTTCAAGACATTTATCTTGTCTTTAATCTTCAGGCCATAAGCTTGAAACATTGGACCCTTTTACTTGAACTCATTAATCACTTGTTCCTGTCATCCTGGTTCCTGATCTTGCTCAACCCACAGGCTGATTACAGTCCCCGGCTAGTGTAAGGAGCCATAGAGGAAATCCTTAGACTGGGCCATTGGAGTTTTGCGCCCTTAGTTCCTATGGTATTTATGTAGATGATAACAAATTGGTGGCAGTGGGGGAGCCTACACCATCACAAGTCTGCAATGGATTTTGGAGATAGAAAACAGAACAGAAGATGAGCAAAGCAAGATAGGTGAACACGTATAACAGAATGCAGCATAGTAATCCTTTACATTTCAGTTTCATGGAAAAACGACTTGATAATGCCCCTAAGTATATAAGGAAAACCCCAACCCAACCAGTAAAGGATTTTTCAATGAATGATTTGGATAAGATTCTGCCACTGCTACCAGTTCTTGTCTCTGGAGGAAGTAAGGTTTGCACAACATAACCAAGCTATACTATTTCTATTTCTCCATACATTAGGACCTCATCATGATCATATATGATCAATGTATGTGATCATGACATCTGAGGCATAGTTATAATCATCATCAACAACAGCAGAACAATTACAAAAATCACAAAAATATTTTAGAGTTTTTAACGGTGGATGACTCAGAAATACTATATACACAAGTATAATTGTCTGGGAATAAGTAAACTCGGAAGTGTTGCATGTCACTGGCTAGATGGAAACAGTATACTTTCTAATCATATTCTGCACCATTTCAGTGCATTAGTTATCTAGTTTGACTGCTGATGCTGGATTTTTATTTCATTGACTAATTATATTAATAACCAGTATACTGCTACTATTTGCAGTGGTTTGAGCATCATTAGCAGAGAGGGACACGCATGATAAGGTTCACTTCATAAGCAGACTAACAGGATCACTTTATTTTTATTTGTGGTGTTGTTTTAAGTTCAAGTTAATTATATTTTTCAATCTATATAAAATCCTTTTACTTGAAGGCTATACCTTGTAAAGCTCTCATTGACAATGCTTTTTTTTTCTGGTGAGCAAATGGTTTATTTTTGTGTGTAAACCAGGTGAATAACTGCCTAGTGTGAAACAGTTTCGGGTATTCTTACTTGACCCAAGCATGATCCATTTAGGCTTATCTAAAATGATTGACACCACACCAATTTTTTGGGAGAAAACACGGGCCACAGCTTTATTATAATGTAACCATTTAACATAACTTAAAACCTGTATATATTATACATATTAACATAAAGGGGGAGGAGCCCGGCCAAGGACAGTGACCTCACGCCTTGGGCCCTGCCCAAAGCCCCAATGCTTATCTTAAGCACACACTGTGAGGTAGGGTCACTTAGGCCAGTGGGCCGGGCAACTTACCTCCCGCCTAGCCAACAAAACAACCATACATCATAAGAAAAATTGCCACTTCTCCAATAACAATCTTACTCTTTACTTATATAATTTTTTATTTTTTTTGCACAACAATACCATAACAACTTTTTACATACAATTAAATAAGGGTGGGAGGGAGGGATTTTCCACGGAGACCACTCCGAACTGACTCCCGGCGCGCGAATGCGGTGGAAGTCCCGCCTCAGCTGCTTCTGATTGGCTGATGCAGCCTTACAGGCGCCGCTGGGTCACGCTACGCTGCGGTCTGACCCAGGGAGCCTGTGCAGCCTCCGCGCCATCAATACAGCAAATCATAATTTGTGGCTGAACTGATAATAATCACCTGAGTATGCATTAAGAAACAAAACCATGTCTGATTAGATGTTTGCCAGCCAATGTCATATTCATTTATACAGATGTGAAATTCTTAGAGAGTGTAAATAAATTAAAGAAAGATACAAATTAAATATAAAAATAGGTTGGAACTTTATTTACAGTTGTTAAAATAAAGACTACGCAGCAATTGGCCACCATCTCTTTAGACAATAATGGAATTGCTTAATTGACTGGGTAAAAACATTTACCACTTCATTATAGTCACTTTACTGCTTTTGTCACAAACCAACTTAGACTATCACTAAACATGCATTACAAATAACCAATCCTGTGATGTCAATAATGTTGTAAGGTAATAATGCAGGTAAGATATAGTACAGTCCTATGTCCCATTTCAGGGACCTCCTGTCTAAAGGTCTATGATGTGCCCAAAAAGCTGGCTACATTTCCTGCAATTGGGCATTTTTTGGAGGGACAACTTTAGTAAACATTTCAGTACATGGATAGTTAATTAATGCCCCAATAGGAGTATGAATGAGTTTGAATTTTAATATTTCTACCCTCCTTTGGATCCTTTCTGCAGAGCCAACTCAACCCTAAACCCTATTGAGCATCTGTTGGCCATCTTCAAATGGAAGATGGGGGGAGTGCAAGGTCTCTAACATCCACCAGCTCAGTGATGTCATCATGGAGGAGTGGAAGAGGACTCCAGTGGCAACTTGTGAAGCTCTGGTGAACTCCATGCCCATGAGGGTTAAGGCAGTGCTGGAAAAAAATGGTGGCCACACAAAATATTGACACTTCAGGCCCAATTTGGACATTTCCACTTAGGGGTTTACTCACTTTTGTTGCCAACGGTTTAGACATTAATGGCTGTGATGTTGAGTTATTTTGAGGGGACAGCAGATTTACACTGTTATACAGGCTGTACACTTATTACTTTACATTGTAGCAGAGTGTCATTTCTTCAGTGCTGTCACATGAAAATATATAATAAAATATATACATAAATGTGAGGCGTATATTCACTTTTGTGAGATACTGTATATCTTTATACTGTATATATATATATATATATATATATATATACATATATATAATCATACACACATATGGGGGTATATATATATATATATATATATATATATATATACAGTGGATATAAAAAGTCTACACACCCGTGTTAAAATGTCAGGTTTCTGTGCTGTAAACAAATGAGACAAAGATAAATAATTTCAGAACTTTTTCCACCTTTAATGTGACCTATAAACTGTACAACTCAATTGAAAAACAAACTGAAATCTTTTAGGTGGAGGGAAGAAAAAAAAATAATAATAATGTGGTTGCGTAAGTCTGCACACCCTCTTATAACTGGGGACGTAGATGTGTTCAGAATTAAGCAATCACATTTTAAATCATGTTAAACCTAGGATCAAGAAAACCCTATAGGAAGTGAGAATTCAACTTGCGAGCCCGCAAATCCTTTGATCTGTCAAGCCCATAACCTCTACATTCCAATTGCGCTATTAAATTGCATCAAAATCCTGTTCAACCCCGTAAGTCACAAATGGAGGCAAGAAGCCAAATGAATGCTAGAGAGGACCCGCAAGGTGGGTAAAGTCCAACCCGCAGAACTTTATATGCACATATACACACACTACTGTACTATTATGAACAGGGAAAGTGATGTAAAGAATTAATAGCACAACATTCTCAAGCTCGCAAATCGGCTCAAAAAAATACTTTATGTCATGTTTATTTTCCGTGTTATATTGGTCCTGGAAATCAATGTGTTAATACATATAATGGAACTCACATGTAATAGAATATCATATTTACGGCTTTATCAATATTGCAGTATTACTGGAATGTGGGTCTGATCGTAACTCGTAATTGAACCCTGTAAGACTTTGAAATCCCACCTCCATTTTTAGTGACGTAATTCTGACGATCTATATTTCCATTGGCTCCATCTAAACTCGTAACTACGAGTTGGACTTATTGATCCTGTTCATGGCCGCACATCCAACGAGCGAAAAATTATTTACAGGTTTGCCTCTCAAGCCTGTAACTTGCAGCATGTTCTAATTTAATGGCACCATAAATCCGCAAATTTTCGCAGCAGTTGCACGTTTCTTTGCACATACGAGCTTGGAATTTAATGTTTCTGTGTGTCTTCTTGTCTGATTTATATTCAACTGTCAGGTCAAACCCATTGTATCTCACTTCAGTTAAATTTTTCTGCACAATATATAATTTATATTTCATATATAATTAATGTTTACAATATAATCTTCATATTAAATATTTTTGGACTAGGGTTGCCCTTTCACAAGTATTTTATATGATTATTCAACAATTGATGTTTCTTTCTATGATAGGTAGTATTACAAACAAATATTTTTGAGCACATTTTGCTGTAACTCTGCAGAGCAGTGCACATGCTGATATGTGCCAACATGGTATATGTGCGAGCGCATACCATTAATTTTAATATTACAATTAACAGCAAGAGATATGTCAGTGTGGAGTTAAAGGGCACCAGCTGCAATGCATGAAGCAGTGGAGCAGCAGATGGAAAAGCAGATCAAAACACCAAACAAGCCAAATTAGCATGTGAGATAACAGAAGTAGCAGCTGAGGAGTACATTTTTCACAAGATAATGTAGTTCGTAAAAGCATAGGATAATAAAGAAAGCTTAATGAAATCAAAGCCACTGGTTTGAAACATAACTACAGTTAGGTTTGTATAAAGGTCCAAATGGTTGCAAAATACAATAAAACTTGAATAAATAATGTGTGATTTAGCATTTTAATATCCTGTGTTAGAATGAGCAAATGTTCTGCTGTATTCTATACATAATGCAAAAGTGTATTTAGCATAGAGATCACACTGCATCTTTAAATGGATGCAGGAAACTGGCACAGAAATCTGTCCAGATGAAAACTTTATTACACAAATAAAACAGGCTGTAAATTTGGTGCATAAGCAATGTGGACAAATTGTATATCTGGAGCACCATAACATATAACTATCCATTAATATAGTGCTGTTTCATATGTATAGGAAGTGACATCCAATGTCAGGGATATTATATTCAAAGGGAAAAATAACACTGCAGAGGTTTTAGGTATTTTTTTCTATTTATAGGACATTGGTTACATAAGTATAAAATATTACAATAGTTAAGAAGTAGCCCAAAGAGCAACAATATGCTTAGGAATAGATACATGGAAACGTATGCAATGGTATAGTATGAAACTAGTTTACATAAAGCTTATATCACACAATATTTCAGTATTTTCACATGACAGTTTCATCTTTTGGAGATGTCCCTAAAATCTAGTTAGTATCTTGCAGTGAATAAATGAATAGCTGTCAACTGTAACAAGTTTTTTTTTCTTTATTTGAAAGGGGTTGGGGGATGAACACTAACAAAGAGGAAGGAATGAAAATAAGGCTGGGTAGACTAGGGTTAGTGACAAGGTATGCACAGTGCTCTTTTAAAGAACTAAACTTACTATTAGGCAACGCTTTTAGAACATGAAAAAATCAACCTGTGATATATTATCATATATAATTTTCATAGTGTGTAACGCTCCCGTGTGAGCCGAACCTGCGCAATGCTCCACACTCCCCACGTAATGCACAGCGCTGGGGAGAGCGAGGAGAGAGGGGGTAAAGGGAGAGAGACAGGGGAGAGGGGGGAGTGACAAGGGAGAGGGTGTTATTTGTAACACTTCAACATATTCCGCAGCACAATATCCTTGTATATCGCTAATGAATGTATTGGCACTTTAAAAATAAAGGATAATATTAATGTAATCATGTTGTTTTGTGTTTGCTGATTGTATTGAATTATATTTTAACATTCCAATTAATTTTCTATTACAGTAATTAAAATTTCTATTTTTCAATTCATTTAATTTTAAATTCAATTTCAAAGTACAGATAATTTCCCAATGAAACTGGCTAAATATTATATATATAAGTGGATCCTGAAGAGGCTGAAGTTTTCCAGTTCCACAAAGATATGCAACACATCATAGATAGAACACAAAGAAAATATGTTATTATTATCATAGGAGATTGGAATAACTGGCAAGTTTGACCTTTGGTAAGAGATTAGTAGAATTATGTGAAGATAATTATCTTGTCATAGCAAACACCGTCAACAGCCTCAGAGATGACTCTACTCATGGACAAGTTCACAATTGAACTGTAGAAAAGTGGAAAATAATAAGACCAAGCAAATACAAAATAAATAATATCCCTTGTGAATATGCAGTGGAAGCCAAGAGTAGATTTAAGAAAAAATATCTCCAAAATAAAGAAAACTAAGAAGGCAAACTGGCTGTCTGATGAGGCTTTGAAAGTAGCCAAGGAAAGAAGGTAAGTGAAAGGCAATGGAGATAGGAAAAGTCCAAATGAATGTAGAACTTCAGAGGATAGCAAGAAGAGACAAAGGGACATTCCACAATGAGAGATGTATAGAGATTGAAGAAGATAACAGAATAGTAAAGTCAAGAGATCTTGCCAAGAAAATTGGGTATCTCAATGGAACCTTTCATGCCAAAGGATCCATTATTATTTTTTTTATTATCGTTTATTTGTAACGGACAAACATATTCCATAGTGCTGTACATAAGTTAAGTTCCAGGCAAAAGTAAAATCAAAATGAACACATTGCAAAGAATGGAGGGCCCTGTCTTTGAGCTTGGAATCCGGTATCCATAGTGCTTTTCCCAAAGCACCTTGCAAGATTGAAACTTGCAGACTTACTATCTAAAGGTTGATGTTTATATGTGGTACTGTAGGGAGAGAGAAGTGTTGTGCATGTTAGGATATAAGGTTACAGGCTTCTTTAAAGAGATGTGTTTTTATTGAGGTTTTGAAGGTTTTGAGGCAGGAGGATAGTCTGGTGAAGTGAGGCAAGGAGTTCCAGAGAATAGGGGCAGCGCGAGAAAAGTCCTGGAGGCGGGAGTGAGAGGAAGTGACGAATTGTAGAAAGAAGAAGGTGGTTAGCAGAATGAAGAGGGCGTGTGGGAGTATTTGGAGATGAGACCAGAGATGTATGGAGGTGCGCTGTTGTTGAGGGCTTTGTAATTTAGGATCATGATTTCAAATTTTATTCTGGAGGCTAAGCGAAGCCATTGGAGTGATTGACAAAGAGGAGCTGCCGACACTGAACGTTGTGTACGGAAGATGAGTCTGGCGAACGCATTAATTATGGATTGAAGTAAGGAAAGGTGGGCGGTGGGCAGGCCAACAAGGAGCGAGTTGCAATAGTCGAGACGATAAATGATGAGATAGTGTATTAGAATCTTAGTTGTGTCTTGTGTGAGGTAGTGGCGTAGTTTGGATATGTTTTTTAGATGGAGAAGGCAAGATTTTGTTAGTGACTGTATGTGAGGGATGAAATAGAGGGCATAGTCCAGTAGAACCCCGAGACAACGGGCTTGGGAGATGGGAGTGATGATGGCATTGTTGATAGTGAGAGAGAAGTGAGGAATTGAAGCTGTAGTAGAGGGTGGGAAGATTAAGAGTTCAATCTTAAACATGTTGGGTTTTTAGATGGTGGGTGGACATCCAAGTGGATATACTAGAGAGGCAGTCGGAGACGTATGCTAGAAGAGAGGGAGGTAGATCTGGTGCTGAGAGGTATCACCTGCACAGAGATGATACTGAAACCCAAAAGAGTTTATTAGAGTACCAATTGAGGATGTATAGCTGGAGAAGAGGAGGGGGACTGTGTCAAAGGCGGCAGAAAGATCAGGAAGAAGCAGAATGGAAACGTGGCCATTATTAAAGACAGAAATGGTAGGGACTTAACAGAAGAAGATCAGATAAAGAAGAAGTGGCATGTATATATAGGAAGGATCTTAACAGCAGGGATGACCTTAATAGTGGGTTCAATGAGCTGGACCCAGACTTCTTGGAGAGCAAACTGGGATGGGCCATAGGATGGCTTGCTGATAACAAGGCTGCAATAGTTGATGGAAGCCAAGCTGATCTATTCAAAATTCTACAATATGATGCTGTAAAAGTGTTACTTGCCTTATGCCAACACATTTGGAAAACTCAACAGTGGCCAGTAGACTGGAAACAGCCAGTTTACATACTAATCCCCAAAAAAGGCAGTGCTAAAGAGTACTTCAATTATCGAACAATTGTACTCATTTCACATGCCAGCAGAGGTAATGCTTAAGATCCTACAAGATCACTACCAAATGTGCAAGCCGGATTTCGCAGACAAAGAGGCACAAGAGATCAAATGTCTACTAGATATTAGAGAAAGCAAGAGATTTCCACAAACATTTTTTACTACTGCGTCATAGACTATTCCAAAGCCTTTGACTGTGTGGATCACAACAAAATGTGGCAAGTTCTTAAAGAGATTGGAGTACCATCAACGTTTTTAGTAACTATTCCTACTTAACCACTCTCATCTCTTAAAGTTAATCTACCTTTCTCCAAAAACGATAGAAGATCTGCTTGTTGTTTCAAATGTCTTATTATGTTTATCATAACTACAATGCATAAAATTAGAAATTATATGTTCCTTGGGAAAATAAAATTATTTTGTTACTATATGACTATGTGGTAAAAAAAAGTGGTGTGGTGAATGGAACCTCTCACTGTGTAAGTGTCACTCTACCTGTGCCATACCTGGATGCTGTGCTATGTATCCTCATGTGGATTAGGTTATCTTTGGCTGAACTTGAGGTATTATATGTCACCCCAGAGTGACATATTACACTGTGCCAGTGCTGCAGAGTATGCCATCTCTGACATTGACAAAAACATTTTCATCCCCCTCCTGAGGAACAAAATGTGGACCTAGAAACCATGGTCAGAACCGACAAAGGGACAACAGAATGGTTTAAGATTGGAAAAGGGGTGTGACAAGGATGTATATTGTTACCTTATTTCCTCAACTTATACGCAAAGTACATCATGCGTAAGCTCGGACTGGATGAATCCAAAGCCGGAATCAATATTGCTGAAAGAAATATCAACAACCTCAGATATGCGGGTGATACTACTCTGATGGCTGAGGAGGAACTAAAGGACATATTGATGGGTAAAAGAAGACAGTACGAAAGGTGGCCTGCTGCTCAAAGTTAAAAATATGAAGATCATGGCAAATGGCAATCGCAGTTCCTGGCAAATAGATGGGAAAGAAGTTTGGGAAGTGACAGATTTTGGTTTCCTAGGATCTAAGATCTCTTTCAGATGGTGACTGTAGCCTTGAAATTAAAAGATGGCAAGCATGGAAAATTAGTAAGAAGTAATGATATGACACTATCAATAAAGGTCTGCATAGTTAGAACTATGGTATTCCCAGTAGTAACATACATGTTTTAAATAAAAGTTTTAGCTATATTAGTTAATGTTATCCCCAGTGTAACTGTGATGTAAAATGTACACATTATCTACTGCTAAGTAGCCCCATGAGTATAAGGATCTTATCTTTTGGACTTCCGTCTGCCTTTGTGTTCTCATTCATGTGAGCTGCCATGTTGCACAGCTGTGGCTTGAAGCCGTGCCCACAGGGAAGGTGTTTCCCATTATGTTATGCTGCCTGTTCACTGTCTTGTTAGCTACATGTTATTAACCATACTTAACAGTGTCTCATTAAAAGCACAGACCCTCCAGAGAAAGTAATACAAAATGGAAGCCTACAGTAATTAATTATTCCATGTACAGATTTCAAAATGTAAAGATTGTGTTTATATTTTTTGCTTTCTATAAACATTTTGCCCATTATTAAGTTTAGTTATTCAAATAACCATATAGAAAATGGTTACCATAGTGGCCCTTCAACTGCTTCAAATTTGGATTTTATGGGAGTACAAATAAAGAGATTTCCACCCCAAAAATGTTGACACAGCGGAAATTCAGCAATTCACCTACCAACAAGAGGATAAAATATTATCTTAAGGAAAGATGAATATGTTTAATTTTTGATAAGCTGAAAAGAAACTAGGCATGCCCAGACCAAGGTACAGCTCAGAAAACAATGTTGGGCCCTATTAATAATTAAATGCAGTCATCTGATGCTAAGATAATGTTTCAACTTGCTTTTGGTGAGTGGATCAAAGGCTGATTAGCAGTTCAAAATGGAAAAATGTAATCTTATTTCTTTAGGAAAATTATATTTTCAATAAAACTCAATTGATAAAATACTTTTTATGACTTATAAATTAAAATGATACCATATTTTGAACCTCTGCTGTGACATTAATAAAAAAAGGAATTAATTGCATCAAAATGCCAAATCTACTTTTGACCATCTAGCAGTGGAACTGGTAATTAAAGGGTTAAACAACATCAGATTCTTATCTCAGTTTTCAAAAAAGAAGTAAAGAAGCCACACCAAAAGCATATGTTGTCGCCATCACACATAGTTTAATTTCTGAACACTCCAGAAATTTTGTCCCTCCACAACAGATGGAATCCGCCGCAAAACAAAAGTGTCTGCTGGCAAGTCCAAAATCATTGTAGCAACAATAGTACATATTATAACTGCCTATCATGACTTTCTTTGAAGTTTTGGAATATAGTTATAAATCTTCCTAACATAAATTTATATCTAGCAATACAGTAACAGAAACCAATTATATATTATAATTGTCAAACTGCGAGTCGTCGTTACGCTCATTGGAATATAGGGGAGTTAGGAATATAGGGGAGTTAGAGAGGAATGGGAGGGAGACCTTAGAATGAAGGTATGTGAGGAGGGGGAGGAGAGTTGAGGTAATTATGCCAGCCATAAATGGGGAAAGGATGGGGGAAGGTGGAGACAGACAAGCAGGGTATATAAAACAGTTTGAAATTGAAAACAAACAATTAAAAATATTTCTATCTGCCAAGATATAATAACATGCATACAGTAGTGATATTAATAAACATATTGGCTCCAGGGATGGCGCAGTTTCCATAGTTTCCTCCATACCTGCTGAGGTAGTGTGCATGCAGCTCTGAGAATCTCACAGATGTAGTATGCCTTGAAGCAGAGTGAATTTGCACTAGTGAGGTGGTGTGCATGCAGCTCTGAGAATCTCACAGATGTAGTAGTCTTGAAGAAGAGTGAATTTGAACTAAAAGAAATAGAAAAAATGGATTGGGGGACATACAGTACAGGAAGATATGGGAGTTAGAGAGGAATGGGAGAGAGACCTTAGAATGAAGGTATGTGAGGAGGGGGAGGAGAGTTGAGGTAATTATGCCAGCCATAAATGGGGAAAGGATGGGGGAAGGTGGAGACAGACAAGCAGGGTATAGGAAACAGAAATTGAAAACAAACAGATAAAAATATTTCTATCTGCCAAGATATAATAACATGCATACAGTAGTGATATTAATAAACATATTGGCTCCAGGGATGTCGCATTTTCCATAATCTCCTCCATACCTGCTGAGGTGGTGTGCATGCAGCTCTGAGAATCTCACAGATGTAGCAGGCCTTGAAGCAGAGTGAATTTGCACCGCTGAGGTGGTGTGCATGCAGCTCTGAGAATTTCAGTGGCTTGCCATATCTGCTAGAATTAAGTTAAAAATGCTGACACTCAAAAACACTGCACCCTCAAGCATATCAGATCGATTTTCCATACACTCGTCTAACTGCCCCATCTGTCCTACCCATGACATATGTCTTCCATCCCCTCCTCACAAACTTTTGCCATGGATTTGGCAATATGGAATGTATTGGAGCTTTATCAATAAACAATAATAGCGATAGTAAAATGAATGTCTCAAAATATGAAGACACAGGAATCGGCAATAAAACCTTTTTCAGGCATAATATATGGTCAGTGAAACAAAACTGAAATTTAAATAAATCTAACTGGATGATAAATATTGTGAAACATTCTAAAAAGTTGGTACTACTGAATCATACCTGTATCTCCCCTTCATCCTGAGGAGCAGTAGTACAGGAAGCCCACTTAGGTGTCACAGTTTTGTGAAGCCCAAAAGCAACCAGGTAGTTGAATGCCATCACCCTCTCCCCCCATGGGCACATTTGGCCTCACTTACTCCTGCAGCTTCCTCCCCTGCCGGTGCATAGTGTCTGGTGGGGCATCATGTCCCAGGGAGATGTGACGTGATCCTGCCCTGGCGGAAGATGCTTCAGAGGAGTAAGTGATGGCCCTGGTGAGGCAGCCCCCCTCGCAGATCTGATCCTTGGTGCATTGCCCTTGGTGCACCAGCGATAGTTCCGCCGCTGTTCTACACTCTATATCTGCTTATGATTTGCACCTCTCATGCCCCATCATTACCTCCTCCCATGGCTGCTTACATAACTTCTCAAAAGCCACCCCAATCTTTGGCATGTGTTATCTCTCTTCATTAGACTTTACCCTAATCTTCATTCTGAACCAATACATTAACAAATGTACTTATAACATATAAAAAAACATATTTTATTAAAAATTATATGTCCTCAAACATTATCTAGTCCTGTGTGCCCTATGTTGGAAATTAATGATAAATGAACATATATATATATATATCATTGACACATATCTGTTTTTCATTCAAGAGTGAAATGCTTACATATAATTAATTGATACCCACATAAAACAAACTTCCATTCAGTTGACACCAGTTGCCTCTTATTATAATTTTACTTTGAATTGTAGATAGCAATAGACATAAAAGAAATGTGAATCAGTGACATGTCACAAATACGATCCTTGAGGATAAAACCTTTTCTAGAGTAAATTATAACTGCTATACAGATTATAAATTATTCATGTATGAATTAATGAAAATATGCTAATATGGATTTGCTGATAAAAAGGTATAAATGTATTTCTCCTTGCCTAAAGTAATTAGAATAAGTAATTACTTATGCATTAAGATTCTGAAGTTAAATAATTACGCTTGTGGAAAATTGTGTACAGAGAGAGCACGGCAGAATATTATGAATATAATTTAAACAGTTGAACCTAATCATAATATTTCCAAGATGTTTATGAATAAGCTTTAGAAAAATATATTGCTTATTTTAATAATATAAAAGTTAATGTTTGTTTGTTCAGCACATTAGTCATCCTGTGATGTGTTTTCAAGCTATGTAGTTATTAGTGTGCTCAGCGCAATGTATTTATAAATTATACAGTTATTTCTTCATGATTCTGCATAAAAAGGCAAGATAAAATTAGTTATAATTGAAAAAATAAGTAAAAATAAATAAGTAAACATATTGTCTGAGACTTTTTGTATACCTCACAATTTGTTGATTATTTGCTGTATACATTTTACTTTATTTATGCTGATATATAGCACTACAGAATATGCTGGCACTTTATAAATAAAGGTTGCTACTTCTAATACTACTACTAATTCTACACATACTACTGCTAAAAATACTAATCTTAATTTTTATTGGAAGAATGTATGGTGAATACAGACAGAAAAAGAGAAAACCTGGATATTTGATGTTTTTGTTGTTCATTCAGTCAGTCGTGTCTGACTCTCCATGCGAAACATGTTGTTATGTTTCTGGTCCATAATGTTAACTTGGCAAAGATACTGGAGTGGGTTACCAGCTCCTTCTCCAGTGGCTCCTTCTCCAGTGGCCAATCTTGGGTGTCCCTACATGTTTTAGATCACAGCTTCATTGAAGCATACAAGCCCCTTCACCATGACAAGGTAGTGATCCAGAGGGGGATGTGATATTACAGGGACACTTTCATCCCAAAAAAAATAACATATTATGATTTTGGTCTCATGTTCAGATTAATAAGGAAGATTAGCAGGATCTCACTGGTGAAATAAAGTAGGATCAACATGTTTTTTTTTCTGTCTTAAGCTAATATAATTTATTTTCCATAGAAAAAAAACATGTTTTGTCATTTATAAAACATGTTTTTTTTAATGCATGATGATAGTTTGGATGTTTAACAATTACAATAAAAAGTGGATTTATTCGTAATTATCACAGTGGTGCAGTGCACCAGGGCCCTCCTCTGTGTACTTTTTTTTTGCATTTGATTTTTTTCTGAAGTGTAGGGCCCCCCTGGGACCTTTCACACTGACCAACCCACCAAGTCCCCACTGGGACCACCCTGGGACCCCCCTGGGCCTCGTTGGCCACACACACACTCCTAGCCTGAAATTTGTTTGTACCTGTTGAAGAAAAGAGCATTTATATTGAAGCTCTAACAGGTGGCAGTGTGAAGCAGTTCAGCATGCTAGAGATGTGTATCAAGGAAGAAGTTAAGAGACCAAGGGCTGCAAAGTGGCAGCAAAGTATAGGGCGGTGGGTTATGTGAGGGATGAACAAAGGATATAGGGATGGGTGCTATGTGAGGTAGGTGCTGAGAGGGTTTGGATGCTGTGCAGGGATAGATTCTGAGATGGGGTGGCTGCTGACAAGAACAGGGTGCTATGTAGGGATGGATGCTAAGAGGGGTAGGTGCTGTGTGGGGTGATATTTATCTATGTATATATATATATATATATATATATATATATATATATATATATATATTAGAATATATATCTCTGGAAAAGTATAGCAGGAAAGGGAAGTTTGCACACCCTAGAGTTGTGCTGCAGGCAGAGGAGCTTCGCACAGGCAGGAGCACTGAGTGATTTGGTCCCTGCAGAGCCAAGCACAAGACATTTTTTACACCCCCCCCCCCCCAAGGTACTTGCCAGATATTCCTGCAACTCCTCTAATGTTGCTGTAGGCCTCTTGGTAGCCTCCCAGACCAGTTTTCTTCTTGTCTTTTCATCAATTTTGAAGGGAGCTCCAGTTCTTGGTAATGTCACTGTTGTGCCATATTTTCTCCACTTGATGATGACTGTCTTCACTGTGCTCCATGGTATATCTAATGCCTTGGAAATTCTTTTGTACCCTTCTCCTGACTAATACCTTTTAACAATGAGATCGCTCTGATGTTTTGGAAGCTCTCTGTGGACCATGGCTTTTGCTGTGGGATGCGACCAAGAAAATGTCAGGAAAGACCAACTAGAGCAGCTGAACTTTATTTGGGGTTAATCAGAGGCACTTTAAATGACGGCAGGTGTATGCTGACTCCTATTTAACACAATTTGGAATGTGATTGCTTAATTCTGAACAAAGCTACATCCCCAGTTATAAGAGGGTTTGCAGTCTTATGCAACCACATTATTTTTATTTTTCTTCCCTTCACCTAAAATATTTCAGTTTGAGTTGTACAGTTTATAGGTCACTAAGAATTGTATGTTCATCAATGTGCTTTCCTGCAATATATATTATCTATGGGGAGATTGCTATTACAGCCCTTCACAGGCATTTATGGTTCCTGTGATAGCTTAGTGAACCAACCCCATACAATCATGAATATATGTTTCACAATGCATTATATTGAAAACTCTCTATTTCATGTACTGCACCCCATGTTTTAGAAATAATTACTCAGCAATTTTTATATATATTTTTCAGGGAATTGCTTTTAGTGACCTGACAACATGCCCTTATAGTACCTTAATAACTTTCAATGGAAATCTGGGATATGGTGGAATTTGTAATGTAATAAACTAAGTGTTAAATCTTGTTTTTTTTTTATCCAGAAGAATCTAAAAGAATATTATAATTTATTAATTTCTCGGAAATGAGATTGTTTATGACTTATTTAATGGGTAGATTTAGTTATACAAAATTCAGCATGGTTTTCTATTTATATTAAATAGAAAATATGAATTTCAGATATCGAACACCATTTTAAAATGAATTAAGAATTACAGACTGTCATGATTACATTGTTTAGTGACTGTAATATTACCAGTAATTAGGGATATGGCCAAGGGCGCATGACATTGTTGCATTGTGATTACCTATTATTGTTGTTTGGGTTATATATTGCCTGTACATTCTTATCATGTATACTAGTTATAATATGTTATAAAGGGAAAATGAAATATCGAACAGGAGAATACATGAGGAAAAGGTAAAAATGCTCTCTACATATGCTTAACTGTAGAACATCGCATCATCATGCATACAGGCCTTAATAAACAGCAGCCACGACAGATGCATGCACTTAAGGAGTCTTAAGCAAACACTGGAGATTAACATCAAGGTTGTGGCACTAGCCAGCTATAGATACCTGTCATTTAGTTTATCCATCTGGTGAGTTTTGTCTCAAGAGCTACTATATATGTGAGGCTGGTTTTCTGTTTGTACCCTGAATTGGGGAGTGGTCTTGCCATAGACCACTAGTAACCTGTATCCAGTATTCTCTGCCTGCACCTTTGGGCATTGTCCTCTTCAGAAGCCATAGAGAACAGGAACCACACAATTCTGCTAGGGTAGGGTTGAATATCAGGTTCATTTCAAGTCCCCTGGAAGAAGCAGATTGTGACACAGATTATATGAATATAATTTGGGAATTATTAATAGTTACAATAGAGGTATAGTATTTTTTATATATCAAATACACTTTCAGAACAGAATGTGATGTTTACAGAATAGAGCACAGTTTTTCAGCTTTTCCACCCTATATATATATGTATATTGAACTGAAAACAAAATTCATCATTGCTCTACTTTATGTGGGTCTATAACAGGGTGGTTAGATTTGTTACATAATCCCTTATGATTTTCAACATTGATCTCCTTTGAGCACTGAACCTGGAATGAGGTCTATAATGCAAAAACATGTTTTGAGAAGGAATGACTAAAGGAAAGAAACTTTTTCCCTTCAAACTTAAAAAGAAAAAATGTAACCTCTCACGACTGCAACATATGGCAATTTAGTTCAGTTGACATTCTTCTGACAGTGAAGAGGTTAAGACTCAACCTTCTTTCTCTTACATGGCTATTAGCAAGTATTCAGGAAGTCTCTGTTGCCCATATGGGGACTGCAACAAGCAAACTGAAAAGCAGTGATTGGCAGCCCAAGCTAATAACATGGTCATCCAATATGTTAAACCTTTATTGATGGTATGTCAGGTCTACAGCGAATGATGCAGCCTCAAGTACCTGGTACCTGTCCTTCATTGTGTTATAGGCCCATATAGAGGGCGCAGAAAGAATAAAGGAAGAACCCCTAGAGGAGGCCAGTGCAAGCTGGGAAAATTAGAGAAAGATAATTTTCTTTTAATTTGTTAGTTATTTCAAACAGTTTGCAAACAATTGTTTATCAAAACACTATAGGTAGCCTTTAAATTGTTTCTGTTTTTATAATGATAAACCCACAGCGTACTGACCCTATTAATAAAATGTATGATTTCGTAATTTACATTTACATTATCATGTACCATGTATCATCACTTCTGAGGAAACAGGACCTCAGTAAGCTGAGATGTAAATGCTTCTAGGCTATACTTGCTTTCACTTCACTGTTGTCATAATCCACATGCTCATGCAGTCCACTGTGTAACTGTGCCCAGATCTTTTCAGGTTTAGAGGTACAGATTGTGCATAGTGCAATCCAGGTACTGTTGATACAGTCCAGAATTTGCTTACACATATGGGTACATTTGTTGTTGTTGTTATAACCAGAAAATGAAGCACAGGGCCTATATAAGGCTGCAGGAACTGGACAACAGTGCTCAGTTGTTAGTCTTTGTACTACGGCTTATCATTCTGTCTATGACTGAAGAGACTTTGGGGTTTGTCTTCCAGGAGTTACTACTACAGCATGCAGGATGGCTGATAACCCTAATCTCTCTGTGGTTGAGAAATTTAACCAGAAGAAATTGTGCAAAACTAACACAGAGGGTTTTATCATCCAAGCAGACAACGGAGAAGGAAAAGAAAGCATGTAAGAAATCTTAATGATGACTTGAGAGGACTTCCCAATCCAGTTGCAAAAGGCTGCAAGCCCTTATCCTGCTGAAAGATGACTCTTGCTAAGGTTACCACTCCCACTCAAAATCTGCAAAATTACATTATAAAGATGACCATTTCCTATTATAATATTAAATCTTTATATATTTTCTTGAAGAAAAAAAAAGTTTGAGTCTTCTGGAACGTGTTTTGGATTTATTTGATTGTGGCTCCCTTTGACCCAGGCCTGTTATTGGATATTCTGTTTGCTGCCTGCCTTATAATCCTGTTCTGATCGTCAATTGACTCTGAGCTGACTGACTATTTCTGATAAAAATATTAAATCATTATATATATTTTCTTGAAGAAAAAAAAATGTGAGTTTCTGGAACGTGTTTTATATTTATGTGATTTCTGGCTCCCTTTGACCCAGGCCTGTTATTGGATATTCTGTTTGCTGCCTGCCTTATAATCCTGTTCTGCTCGTCATTTGACTCTGAGCTGACTGACCCTGCTTGATGACTCTAACTTCTTTCTGTTTTACTGCTGGTGCCACTTGATAGAGGGGTCCTACTACTACAGCCTTCCCTGATAACTGTTTAGCATATACAAGTCAGAGGGTATTGAGCATAGGGGTAATAGCTTAGTATGCTCAGCTACAGGTTACTCTGAAAATTGCTAAACTTTATCCACCATTAGTGATGTCCCGAACAGTTCGCCGGAGAACTATTTGCGGGATTTTCGCATTTTCGCATTCGCAACCAATGGCGAACACATGCGCTTTTCGGTCCGCCCCCTATTCTTTATCATTGAGGAAACTTTGACCCTGCACCTTACAGTCAGCAGACACATTCCAGCCAATAAGCAGCATACACTCCCTTCCAGGGACTTCCATCTGAAGGACAGCCTCCATTTTAGAATCATTCTAAAGCTACATTCGTTGAGAGAGGACATATATTCTACCTGCTGCTGATTTAATAGGGAAATAGATAGCCAGGCTGTGGGTCTCATTCAATTGCGATTTCGCCAATTGAATAGGGGTCTAAATAAGCACATAACATATTTTTTTAAATACGTTTTTAGTTTGTGAAAAGCTTGCTTTTGGATACATTTTTACTAACTAAAAACTTAAAAAAAAAAAATATGTTATGTGCTTATTTAGACCCCTATTCAATTGGGCAAATTGCAATTGAATGAGGGTCTGTGTATTTAGCCTTCACTACACACCTGAAGGACTCATTTGATATCTGCTGCAAAGACATAATTTATTTTATTTTATTATTTTTTTCTGCTAATTTAATAGGGAAATAGATAGCCAGGCTGTGTATTTAGCTTTCACTACACACCTGAAGAACTCATTTGATATCTGCTGCAAGGACAGCAACCCAAAAAGCCCTTTTTAGGGCTAGAACATCATTTATTTTATTTTATTATTTATTTCTGTGTAATCTATGCCTGCCTGCTAGCATGTGTGTGAGGCCTATTGCATCTACTCTGCCAACTTTTGCCAGTGCACAGTGACACTCATATCTGGTGCAACTGTAGTGTACAGTGAAATAAAAGAACCCTTTTTTTTCTGTAATCGATTGAATATCAGTTGCCTGCCTACAGGTGTGTGTGTGAGGCCTATTGCATCTACTCTGCCAACTTTTGCCAGTGCACAGTGACACTCATATCTAGTGCAACCGTAGTGTACAGTGACATAAAACAACCCTTTTTTTACTGTAATCGATTGAATATCAGTTGCCTGCCTACAGGCGTGTGTGTGAGGCCTATTGCATATACTCTGCCAACTTTTGCCAGTGCACAGTGACACTCATATATAGTGCAACCGTAGTGTACAGTGACATAAAAGAACCCTTTTTTGACTGTAATCGATTAAATATCAGTTGCCTGCCTACAGGCGTGTGTGTGAGGCCTACAGCACTTACTCTGCCAACTTTTGCCAGTGCACAGTGACACTCATATCTGGTGTCACAGTAGCTTGCACGCATAGTACCACTAATCATAAAAAAAATAACAGGCAGAGGCAGGCCACCCCGCTGGGGCCGTCGTGGTCGTGGTGCTGTGATTCCCTTTGGTCCTAGAATAATGCCCAGTTTTCAGAGGCAACGTATCCTGAACTCGAACAGTTCTGAGGACATGGTTGACTGGCTAACACAGGACACCCAATCTTCTACAGCTTCCACTCGGAACCTAGACGCACCATCCTCCTCCAGCTTAGCTTCGGGCAACTCTCCAGTTACCACTCGCCCGCCTGCCGCCACCACCAACACTAGCACCACAGCCGCTTCACTTGATCCGTCAGCAGAGTTATTTACACAACCGTTGGAAGAAATGAGTGATGCATAAACATTAGTGCCAGAGGATGTAGATAACAGGGATATGTCCCAGTCAGGCAGCATTACACACATGGACGTACGGTCTGATGATGATGATGATGATGTTGTACCCGGTGCTGCTTCCTTTGTTGAGTTGTCAGATACAAGTGAAGCGGTTGATGATGACGATGCATCCGTGGATGTCACGTGGGTGCCCGCTATAAGAGAAGAAGAACAGGAGGAAAGTTCAGATGGGGAGGCAGAGAGGAGGAGGAGACGAGTTGGAAGCAGCGAGAGGTCGTCGAAAGTAGCTAGTGGCACAGTCAGACAGCATGCATCGGCACCCGGGGTCAGCCAGAGAGCACGCCAGTCAAGGCATGCTGTTGCCACCCCCAGAATGCCGTCATTGCAGAGCTCAGCAGTGTGGCAATTTTTTTGTGTGTCTGCCTGTGACAACAGCGATGCCATTTGCAACCTGTGCGAAGTCCAACACCCACCTAGGTACAACTTCTTTGTGAAGGCACATGATGTCACATCACAAATGCCTATGGGATCAACACATGAGTACAAGCAGCACACAAAGTCAAAGCCGCCATCCTCCTCCTGGTCCAGCATCTTCAGCCACGTCAACCACTGCTGCCCTGCTTGCCCCCTTTCAACCATCCGCCACTCCATGTCTCGGCCAAAGCAGTCCCTGCTCATCTGCCCACAGTCAGGTGTCTGTCAAGGACATGTTTGAGCATAAGAAGCCAATGTAACAAAGTCACCCCCTTGCCCGGCAACTGACAGCTGGCTTGTCTGAACTCTTAGCCCGCCAGCTTTTACCATACAAGCTGGTGGAGTCTGAGGCATTCATAAAATTTGTAGCTATTGGGACACCGCAGTGGAAGGTACCCGGACAAAATTTCTTTGCACAAAAGGCAATCCCCAACCTGTACTCGATTGTGCAAAAGGAAGTAATGGCATCTCTGGCACACAGTGTTGGGGCAAGGGTCCATCTGACCATGGATACCTGGTCTGCAAAGCATGGTCAGGGCAGGTATATCACCTAGACTGCGCATTGGGTAAACCTGGTGACGGCTGCCAAGCATGGAATACGGGGCTCTGCAGAGGAGTTGGTGACACCGCCA
This sequence comes from Discoglossus pictus, assembly GCA_027410445.1. Taxonomy (NCBI): domain Eukaryota; kingdom Metazoa; phylum Chordata; class Amphibia; order Anura; family Alytidae; genus Discoglossus; species Discoglossus pictus. The sequence continues at coordinate 393,843,542 of CM050165.1, forward strand.
CGACTTGCAGGCAGGTCTGCTGCCACCTCCTCTACTCATCCTACTCCATCCTCTTCCATAACTTCCTCGGCTGAGTCCTCTTCTGCTGCTGCTATGTCTTGCTCCAAATCAACGGCACCCCCCAGCTCCACAGGTACTATTCCACATCCCGGATACGGCAGTGTCACGCCGTCTTGGGGTTGACTTCCCTGAAAGCAGAGAGTCACACCGGACCAGCACTCCTGTCCGCCCTGAACGCACAGGTGGATCAGTGGCTGACTCCGCACCAACTGGAGATCGGCAAAGTGGTTTGTGACAACGGAAGAAATTTGTTGGCGGCATTGAATTTGGGCAAGTTGACACATGTGCCGTGCATGGCACATGTGTGTAATCTGATTGTACAACGCTTTGTGCATAAGCACCCAGGCTTACAGGACGTCCTGAAGCAGGCCAGGAAGGTGCGTGCCCATCTCAGGCGTTCCTACACGGCCATGGCGCACTTTACAGATATCCAGCGGAGAAACAACATGCCAGAGAGGCGCTTGATTTTAGACAGCCAGACACGTTGGAATTCAACACTCCTAATGTTCGACCGCCTGCTCCAACAAGAAAAGGCCGTTAACGAGTATTTGTATGACCGGGGTGCTAGGACAGCCTCTGCGGAGCTGGGGATTTTTTTGCCACGTTACTGGACGCTCATGCGCAATGCCTGTAGGCTTATGCGTCCTTTTGAGGAGGTGACAAACCTGGTCAGTCGCACCCACGGCACCATCCGCGACATCATACCATTTGTTTTCTTCCTGGAGCGTGCCCTGCGAAGAGTGCTGGATCAGGCCGTAGATGAGCGCGAAGAAGAAGAGGAAGAGTTGTGGTCACCATCACCACCAGAAACTGCCTTATCAGCATCGCTTGCTGGCCCTGCGGCAACGCTGGAAGAGGATTGTGAGGAAGAGGAGTCAGAGGAGGAATGTGGCTTTGAGGAGGAGGAGAAAGCCCAACCACCACAGCCATCCCAGGGTGCTCGTTGTCACCTACCTGGTACCCATGGTGTTGTACGTGGCTGGGGGCAAGAACATACCTTCAGTGAGATCACTGAGGACGAGGAACGGGACATGACTAGCTCGGCATCCAACCTTGTGCAAATGGGGTCTTTCATGCTGTCGTGCCTGTTGAGGGACCCTCGAATAAAAAGGATGAAGGAGAACGACCTGTACTGGTTGTCCACGCTACTAGGCCCCCGTTATAAGCAGAAAGTGCCTGAAATGTTACCGAATTACCACAAGTAGGAAAGGATGCAGCACTTCCTAAATAAATTAAGGGTGAGGGTGGTCAAGAATTGGGGTCATTTTATTGGATCGAGGGAACAAACCCGTGTGTTACTTGGCCCATTTCCAGTATGATAGTGAGTGTCTAATTAGGGGGTTTGGCGAGTTTATAAGGCTCTGAGGCAATTCTGATAGCCAAGCCACATTGTCCCAGGTTAAGGGCCTTAAAGTGTGGTTCTCTAAATACACACAGGCCGGTTGATGACATATAGAATGTGCTATTGGGAGGAAAGATAGGTGACGTAACAGGTATTAAACTGATAGGAACGAATAGTACAACTTAATACACCACTCCTATCTGGTGGCACCTAAGATTGCACGCGCAGTGCCTCAAATTTGAAGTGGGAGGACCGACCAAGCATCTTTTTCCATCTCCCTGTTCCAAAAATCCATGCCATATACACGTCCCCTGATAGGTGACGTAACAGGTATTAAACTGATAGGAATGAGTAGTACAACTTAATACACCACTCCTATCTGGTGGCACCTTAGATTGCACACGCAGTGCCCCAAATTCGAAAGGGGGAGGACCGACCAAGCATCTTTTTCCATCTCCCTGTTCCAAATAACCATGCCATATACACGTCCAATGATAGGTGACGTAACAGGTATTAAACTCATAGGAATGAGTAGTAAAACTTAATACACCGCTCCTATCTGGTGGCACCTTAGATTGCACGCGCAGTGCCCCAAATTCGAAGTGGGAGGACCGACCAAGCATCTTTTCCCATCTCCCTGTTCCAAATAACCATGCCATATACACGTCACCTAATAGGTGACGTAACAGGTATTAAACTGATAGGAATGAATAGTACAACTTAATACACCACTCCTATCTGGTGGCACCTTAGATTGCACGCGCAGTGACCCAAATTTGAAGTGGGAGGACCGACCAAGCATCTTTTTCCATCTCCCTGTTCCAAAAATCCATGCCATATACACGTCCCCTGAAAGGTGACGTAACAGGTATTAAACTGATAGGAATGAATAGTACAACTTAATACACCACTCCTATCTGGTGGCACCTTAGATTGCACGCGCAGTGCCCCAAATTTGAAGTGGGAGGACCGACCAAGCATCTTTTTCCATCTCCCTGTTCCAAAAATCCATGCCATATACACGTCCCCTGATAGGTGAAGTAACAGGTATTAAACTGATAGGAATGAGTAGTACAACTTAATACACCACTCCTCTCTGGTGGCACATAGCATTGCACGCGCAGTGCCCCAAATTCAAAGTAGGAGGTCCCACCAAGCATCTTTTTCCATCTCCCTGTTCCAAAAATCCATGCCATATACACGTCCCCTAAAAGTGGACGTAACAGGGATTAAACCGATAGGCATAGTACTACTTAACAGTACACACCTTATAATAACGCAGACAGAGGCAACGCAGAGAGAGGAGTCTGAAGAAGAGGAGTCAGAGGAGGAAGGTGGCTTTGAGGAGGTGGAAGACCAAACACAGCAGGCGTCCCAGGGGGCTTGTTGTCATCTTTCGGGGACCCTTGGTGGCTGGCTGGAGGAAGAGACCTTCAATGACATCAGTGAGGACATGGAACGGGACATGGCTAGCTTGGTATCCAACCTTGTGCAAATGGGGAGTTTGCGGTTGTGCAAAGGGACTGTTTGCGGTGCATTAAACGGGGATATTGGTCTGTTACTGTGAAGCGGGTGTAACCCTTACACTACCTGATCGATACAACATCATACCTGATGTTTTAAAGCATGTTATTCCAAACAATTTAGTAATGTTAGGTGATTTATGCCCTTTATGGCTTAAAACCAGAATCTGCATCAACTATGTAATTTTCCGTGGGAGTTTTGCCATGGATCCCCCTCCGGCATGCCACAGTCCAGGTGTTAGTCCCCTTGAAACAACTTTCCAGTACCTTCCAGTGAATAACAAATGTAAATATTTATTATTAAAAAGTCTTTGAAGAAAAAAAAAAACAACATTGTGGCATATATACACTTTTTAACCTATAGATCACAAGATAATAAATATTCCACTATATCAAAGTATGACTATTTTACTTGCATTATAAATGTTTTAATTATTGTACTTTGTGAACACCCTTTATTTCAAAGCAGAATGATACCTTACTTGATTTTGAACCTGGTCTGCACAGTGATATGACCATGCTCCTGTAAATTCTGGTTTAGATACAGTTTATTTCTGACTGATACAGTTCCATCTTAGATAAATATAAAAAAAATAATAGATCAGTACCATCAAGCTTCAGCTCAAGACGAATGTCCAGTGTTAACCCAAGCTGAAGCATATTTGGAATGGTAAGATGATGGTCTTAGCTTCACATCACTTTTGACTTCAAAAAGCAGTATTGAGTTGATAGCCTGTCTCTCAGAAATATTCAGTTGGTTTTTCAAGGTCAGAAATATCAATCGTTTTTGTACCATGCTGTAAAACCACACTGTATGAGCAAAAGTATTGTTTTCAGAAATTATAACTATGTATTTCAGGACTCCAGAGCAATATGTATGAATATCTTTGTGCACATGGCCTGATAGAAATCTAAGCCTATAATTTGGGTTGACGTAATCTTCCTTTTGCTCTTCCTTATTTTTCAATGCCTGCAACAATCTCCATTTGATTTGTATGAGCAGTGCATATTAAGTAAGACTGAGTTTGAATATATTTTTCAACATAGCAGTAAGCTTTGGAAAAGAACATCTGTGGAATTCAACTATGAGATCAGAGGAAGTGTCTGTTTTATCAACATTCTAAAATACTGAAGTAAAGAATGCATACGGCTTAGAAAATAGAAAAAAGGATACTTCAAAAGCAGAGATTATATTGAAATAAAACATCTTTTTATGTTGCAATACATCTGATAATATCACTATGAAGTCTACATCAACCAATGTAATGTTAACTTTTATCTCATTTAACTTCTAACAGATGCTTTTTTTTATATTCCAGTTTTAAATTAACTGAAATAACAATGTGTAGAATATGAAAGACAGAGGTATTTATAAAATGTTTTACTGAGAGCTATTTAACACAAACAGTTGAAATATAGTTTAAATTCGGATCCAGTCATCTCACTCATTGATAGTTTGCTATATCAGCTTTTGGAGCAGTCTGTATGTTCATACCATATAACATATGAGTTTATACAGTACAATCTCCTAATCCTTTCCCTAAATTCACTACATATTGCACCTTTGACAATCTAGGGGTTTATCTGGTGCATAATAAAACAGCTTGGCTATGCTTTACTTTCTTTACAAGAATTTCAGACTTTAGTCCACAAGGACTGGCACTACTGTGGATTTCAGTGATATTTACTAAAGTACTGGTAGGTAAATGCTTGGGTTTCATTTACTTACCTGTTCTTCTGCATGAGTAGCCTGAACGTGGCTGTTAGACATTTTTGATGTTTGTCTCTCATTGGAGTTATATGTAAACCATATTTACAAGAGTTCTTTGAAAAGCACCATGTTTTGTCTACCCAAACTCACTATCTAAGCATTATGTTTTAATCAAAACTTTTTTCTTTTCTCTAGGAAGCTATTCAATGTTCTCACACTATCCCAAAACTTCGGTCAGATCCAAAATATGTGGAAAAAGTGTGGAACATTATTCTGCTAAAAAAAATAATTGATTTGTAAATATATGAAACACACAATACTCTTCTACAAACAGCAACTTCCTTGAACATCTCCTGCTTGAAATCAGACCACAAGGAATCACAACACAACTGTACTAAAGTGATTTTTGGGGACTCAGAAATAAAACGTCAAAGAGAGACCTCTTCCTGATGATGTGTCACACAAAGTAAGATATTCTACTGGGAAGTGGGCAAGGGTCCACCAGCGTCTCACACTTATCTACGTTTGTTAGAGGTGCTGCAACACATACTAGAAATGTTTTTTTTTTCTTGTTATTGCGTTTATTTTATGTAAGATAGGATTTTATAGTGGACACTATTGCTGATCTTTCTATTTAATTTTTAGAGGAATATTTCAAACAAACATTCATCATTATGAATAACAGTATAGCATGAGTATTAAAAGACACTACAATTTATTCATGTTTGTAATTGTGTATTACAAACAAATTAATTGTGTTATTTATTGCAGTACTTACTAATGTGTTTCTCATCCATACCTGTTTTGTTTTTCCTGACAGATTATAAAACTGAAATTTGAAAAGCTGAAATTTCATAAATCTGGGAACTCTGTTTCAAAACAGAATAAAACCAACATGCTGATTTTATTATTTTGAATATGGTCTCGTGAAATAAAATACGTCAAATATTAATCAACTGAGCTTCAGTCTTGAAAATGTATTTTTATTTGGAATATAGTATAGTAGATTTTTGGAGCAGCAGGTCTCCAAATTTCAGTTTTACTTGAAGAATATTAGTATTTGAGCTCAGGTGCATTGATCAGAGAACCACTAATGTAGACTGACAAATCTAAACTCAAACAGAGATATCCTAAATGGACACTGAAGTCACCACATGTGCTCTGACCATCTGATGTCTCAGAGCAAATGTGGTGGAAAATCATGTGGAAAAGCTGTTTATATTTTTGAAATAAGAAAAAAAAAGATTTTCGTGATGTCTTGAGATAAACATATCTCTTGTTTGCATAGCCCCTAAACCCTCCTACAAGCAAAGTGCATAGATAATGAGGTTCAGGCTGTGATCTTGATACCCGTTAGATGCAATATTGTTATTTAGGTGCTCTTCCAATTGCTGATCCACACAGTTTTTTTCTAGTACGCTCGGTGATTCAGACACTCACAGGCTATATAATATATAATGTAATATAAGCAAATTAGTGAACAACAACTCTGCATTTAGGGCCATATTAAATTCCAGCCTCGCAAGTCCAACATGTAGCACGTAAGGGCTGCATACTTCAAATTTGGCCGAGTTATGTTGCTATTAAATTAGAAAGGGCTGTGAGCTACGAGTGAGAGGCGCTATTTCGTAAACCAGTTCACTGCCATTTAACTTGCATGCTCACATGCAAACAATTAAGCAAACTCTTGTAGTTACGGGTTCAGATGCAGCCAATGGAAAGAGAGATCATAAGCGTTATGTCACTGAAAAAGGGGAGGTTAGATTTCCTACATGCTTCAAATCCAGTTTGCGATCAGTCCAACAGGCCAGAAATAATGCAATATTAATAAAGCAGTAAATATGATATTTTATTACATGCGAGTTACAGTATATGACGTAACACATTGATTGCAGGAATCGATATAACACAAAAAATAATCATGAAATAAGGTATTTTTCGGGGCCAATTTGCGGGCTTGAGAATGTTGTGCTATTAATTCTAAGACCTTACATCGCTTTCCCTTATAATAAATGTACAGTAGAGTGCTACATATTGTACTTTACCCCCTTGCCGGGTACCCTAGTGCACACATTGGCCTCTGGGCTCCATTTGCGTGTTACGTGCTTGCTTGTGAGTAACCATGTTGCACTTCAATAGCTGAATTAAACAATTATTGGTTACAATCATGAAAGATCAAAGGATGTACGTGCGTGAAGTTGAACATTGCTCTCCATGTAGCCTATTCTTGGCTGTCCTGCATGTTAACACGCAAAGCAAGCTGCAAGCAACTTTACAAGGCATCTTAGCATGCAAATAGTCCTAAGATGACAGTTACGTAGTTTGCTCCAATTTAATGAGGCTGTTAATCAGGAGTAGAAAGTGTATGGAGTCCCATTCCTTGTGGGTCCTCCTCGGGCATTCTGTCCCTTTAGGACTTAGTGGGAGTAGTTTAGCATTTCTCAGTAATTTTAATTGTGTTTTGGAGGTTATAAGGGAAAGTTGTGTTTTGAGGAGGTTAAGCAAAACCAAAATAATTTTTAAGCACCACAGAAAAACTCAGATCCAAAGGGTTAAAATGCTGGCCTCCTCTTTCCTGCCCTATCTATATCAGGAAGGGTGTCATTGAACCCACCCATTTACCTGGTGTCCTTTATAAACCATAACAACATTCGTTGCTCCACCTTTCTCCCACCCCTTATTATTGGGGATAAAAAACATAAAATGGGATAATCTGAATAGTAGGGTCATTAGGACCACATCTCCTTGTGCAGAGCAATAAAGAAGTTCCCCATTGCCAATTTAAACTTAGATATAGGGGTTTACCTGAACCCACAACAATACCTCTGGGCTACTAGGCTAAAAATGAGGACAGCGCCTCTCCTAGCCCCACCCTGTCCCAATGTTATAATAAAAATATCCTCAGTGGATCATAAAGACATTTGTTTTTTCTTTAGTAAACTGGTTTCTCAATTTTTTTTACTATTGTTCATTATATGAAGGAAAAATTCAAACACCCATAAAACATTAAGTTGTACCAGATAATTTATTAGTTTATTTAATAATATCAATCATTCTTCTGATTATTTCCTTTCCTTTACATTCTATACTGTTATGTGTGTTGTATAAAATCAACAATTTTGTACAAAACTATACATTTTACTAAGCAGTTCCTAGGTTTTAATTGTGTCATTTTAATGGCTTTTTGACTCATGAAAGAAGTGTGATGAAACCATGGTTACGAGCTGAATTCCAATTTATATATAATATTTCCTAACTAGTGTTATCATGTAATTTAATCAACATATGCTACATTTGTTCCTTAAAAAATTGTAGAAATAAAATAAAAAGTAGGATTACATCACAAATAAAACATAGATATAGATTAGAAGCAACTGCACAAGTGACAATATGACATAAGCACATAGTATATTAAAGTATAATTATTAGACTGCACATTATTTACTAAATTAATGTGTGTATACATATCTATCTAGCACTGTTCCCCCATAAAAAAAGATATTACATATTGCTAACACTGCTTAGTTACTCGTTTCCTTCATTTAATTGATGAATATTTTACAAAGAATAACTAATGAACATTATAATTATTTTATATCTACTCACTGCATTACATGTTTAAAGAATATAGTATGCTAATTTGGACATGTACAAAAGCAATTTATCTTAGTACTTATCAATTCGTTCCCCCAAATAATTCTAATTCAAGACCAAATGACATTTGACTATCCCAGAATGCATCTTACTTTTAGACTATAGTGTCTGCCTCAGGCTATACCTATATATCTCAGTCATGTGTAATGAAGCATGAGGCTGCCAAGTGATGGAAGCGTCTGCTGTGTCAGAGACTGATAGGCATTTCATTTTCTCAACTCCCAGGAGTCCTCACATATCTCAGGGTCATGTAGTATTTATTTTAGGCTCTCGCATTTCTCATCTGTGAACTTCACACTACATACAATGAGTAATATCTGTGCTTTGCATGAAAAACTCGCCAGGTACTATTAAATGGAACTTAATGAAGTTAAATAGAGGGATGCTAAACCAGTTTATCAGTTGAACATACAAAAGTAAAATTTTGACCAAAACACAATATAAAAAAGGAAATATCACTCCGTTTGTTTTACACCATACAGATAAAATTAACATCAACATTATCATGTTTTCAGCATAATGTAGAAAATATACCCAAGCCTCATATAACTTCTAAAATCTACACACAGGTACTAAAACAAACATATAGAGCAGTTAAAATCAAGTAGAAAATTAAGAAACAATTTAATTAAAGGTCTCACCTTTTTATATTTTTTTTAACATGCTGCCTTGTAAGCTTTTAAAGCACTCAAAACTGTTTATTTAGTCTGTTATCTTATAGGAACATTATTTCAGGTCCCAAATGGACCATGAATTACAAGCTCACTCTAAATGTTCATATTTATCATTATTGCAATTTTTGTTTATCCTTGAGGTTAGAATATCTAAGGAACCAGAAGAATATATTGACATGTTTTATTCCAGTAAACATAGTGAATTGCCTTTTGCATGTGCTTATGATTTTTGGTCTGACCAGTGTAAGAAGCTCTACACATTAATAGCGAGAATCATTTTAATATAAATCAATTTGAAAAATGAAAAACGTTGTTCACTTGTTTTAAACGCTCTGCTGATGAGGCGCATTATTGATGAATCTTATGTACTTTTTTTTTTATAACATAAATTTTATTGAGAAGTTCTGGAATTGCAATGACAAAACAAAAAGAATAATGAAAAACATAGTCCACATGTTGTCTTATAACTAACATCATATTGCTAATATATTAAAACCATTCCATTTAAATAAAAACTCCATTCCAACTCTTTTTCTTTTTTTTTGTGATTCTCTCCAAAAATATTCACACTAGTTTCTTAATACTCAGCAATATATACAGCTTATAAAGTCACATTGCTCAAATTGCAGTAATTCACATTTCCATGGATGAACCTGAGCAGCAGGAGATATGTTAAAAGAAAATAAAATAGAAAAAAACAAACAAGTGACATTATATAACACCTATGGTGGGGTGTCATCCCCGATTAATTCCCCGCTCAGCCAATCTTAAGGTAGCCATCCTCCCCCCCTGTACCTTTGGCGTACTGAAGAAATATCTCTCCGGGTCCTCTCACCACTTCTCCCCGTCCGCTCCACACTCCACTCCCCAGCCGCACATCAGGAATGGCTTCTTTATTGTGTTCCCTTAACTTAGTTATTATATATTACTGTCTGTGAATAGAATCCAGGGTTCCCAAACCTCCAGGAAGCAGTGGTGTGTATCTGATATGATATGGGTCATCCGCTCATTAATGCAAGTAAAGTTTATTTTGTTTGTTACATCATGGAAATTAATATCCCTACTCTTCCATCGTCTTGCGATGGTATTCTTAGCTGCTAGAAATATCAGTTGGGCCAGTTTATTCCCCTCCCTTCCCAATTTTGAGAAGCGTGCTCCCAGGAGACAGACTGCTATTGATGGTTGGAGTGGGGTTTTGAGTATTAGCGAAATTAGATTGGTCGTCTCAGACCAAATTTTAAATACCTTAGGACAGCTCCACCAAGTATGAATGAAGTCTCCCCTTCCGTGACACCCCCTAAAACATCTATCTGAGATTGTTTGGGATATCTTATTTAGTCGAACTGGAGTTGTATATGCCCGATGTAAAATCTTAAGGGAGGTTTCTAATAAACTATAATTAAGTGAACCCTTAGATAGGTTCGTTAAGGATTCAGCCCATTTATTCCCATCCCAAATTTGCCCTAGGTCCAACTCCCACCTCGATACAAAGGAAGGCCTCCAAGTGCTTGGTGGACTATTGAAGATTTGGTATATTGACCCCAAGATTCCTTTGGACAGGGCCTCACTCTTACACACCACCGACATCCAAGATTCCCTCGGGGGTCCATGGGTTCTTTGTATCTCATCAATCCAGCTCCTTATTTTAATGTAATTAAAGTGTTCCCGGTGTGGAACCTCGAAGTTCCTAATCATGGATTCTGAAGTTCTCATAATCCCTCCCTCAAACCAAGCCCCCAGCTTATCCAGACCATGCGATGTCCAATATTCCTTGGACTCTGCAGTGATGGTGGTTAATAAGGAGGGCGATGTAAAGATCGATGTGAGGGGAGAAACCGGGTAAGTCAGTTTGTATTTCCTCCTAGCCCAGATCCAAACTCTCAGTGTAAACTTAGTTATGGGGTTCTGTATTCTAGAGTAAAAAGCGATGCACCTGGAGCCCACAGGATAATACCCCACGTAAGCAAGGCCATCTGCAACTCCTCTACAAAGACCCAGTTTGGTTGAAGTGGAATGGAGTGAGCTAGTGGGATAGAGGCAAGCTGGGCTGCTCTGAAGTAACTCAGGAAATTAGGGCAAGATAGGCCCCCCTTGGATTTATGTACGTACATCATTTTTCTCGCTATCTTAGGGGGTCTATTTCTCCATATGAACTTAAACACTTGGGTCTGGAAGCGGGCCAATTCTGTATTTTTTATTTGGATTGGCAGCGTCCTGGCAAGATAGAGCAGCCTCGGCAAAATATTCATTTTAACCGTGACTACTCTACCCGTCCATGAGATATGTCGGTTTGTCCAATTTTCCAGGTCTCGCCGCAGAGCCCTATAGAGAGGTGGATAGTTAGCTTTATACAAATTAGTTAATGAGTTGGTCAAATTAATCCCTAGATATTTGATGTGTGAGGCGGGCCATAGAAATTTGTGTACTCCCTTCAGGTGATTCAAAATATCCAAAGGGATCCCAACACTCAAAGCTTCTGTCTTGTCCTGGTTTAACCTCAGGCCTGACACATTGCTAAAGACTCCTATCGTGTCCATCAGGGCGCCTACAGAAGAGCTAGGGTTCGAAAGGGTGCAAAGCAGGTCATCAGCAAACAAGGCGCATTTTAGTTGCTGGTGTCCCACCCGCACCCCCTCTATAGAGGAGTTAACTCTGATCGCCTGAGCCAAAGGCTCAATGGCCAGAGCAAAGAGAAGAGGAGACAATGGGCAGCCCTGTCTCGTACCTCTCTCGATTTTAATACAGGCCGTATGAGAACCAGGCAATTTTAGTGTGGCCCTGGGGAGTGTATAATAAGTACGCAGCAGGTTTAAGAAGTTTCCTCTAAACCCAAACTTATCCAAAGTGGCAAATAGGAAGGGCCATTCCAGGGTATCGAACGCCTTTTCGATGTCCAATGCGAGTAGGCACACAGGGAGACCCCTAGCCCTGGCCAAATGAATGACATTTAAAGTCCTCCTGATGTTATCACTAGTCTGCCTGTTTGGAATAAAGCCTGATTGGTCGTTATGTATTAAGGCGGGTAGGAAGATCGAGATCCTCTGGGAGAAAATTTTGGCCAGCAGTTTGACGTCCCCATTAAGAAGCGAGATTGGTCTATAATTTTTAGCTTCCTTTGGATCCCGGCCCTCCTTGGGGAAGAGCGTCAAGTCCGCATGATTCAGCTCTGGGGGAGTTGTCTCTCCTCTTAGAATTGAATTGAAGAGACTACATAAATGGGGGGCCAGTATTTCCGAGAACTTTTTGTAATAGATGTTAGTGAACCCGTCCGGACCGGGGGACTTCCCTAGCTTCAGTTCTTTAATGGCATCTAAAATTTCTTTGACCGTCACATCTTTATTCAAATTTTGTAAGTCCAGGGGTGAAATTTGGGGCAAATCAAGGGAGTTTAGGTAGGAATGAATAACATTTTCTGAGGCCAATTTCTGAGTGGAGTAAATATTTTGATAAAAGTCCCTAAAGACCTCCTGGATTTCATTTTGGCTGTAGGTGAGATCGCCTTTCCTATTTTTGATTTGGGATACCCTGACTTGAGCATATTTAGCTTTTAAGCTCCTTGCTAGTAGCTTGTCAGGTTTATTCGCCTTGGCATAAAACAAATGTTGAGTCCTCCTTAATGCCTTATCCGTTTTTATGGTCAGAATACTATCCAGCTCTAGCCTGGCCTTATCTATCTGTTTCCTTAAAGCTATCGAGGGAGAAAGCTGATGTTGCCGCTCCAACTGAGATAGTTTCCCTGATAGCTCCTTTTCTTTTAGCCTGTTCTGTTTTCTGAATTGGGAGGCTAGCTTGATAAACACCCCCCTTATGTAGGCTTTGTGCGCCATCCAGACCCAACCCGCCCCTGTCTCCCCACCCGCATTGGACTCAAAAAATTCCACCAACTCCCTCTCAGTTTGCTCCTGGAATCTGGATTGCGAAACTAAGTATTCATTAAGTCTCCAGGTATAGGGCATCCGAAATTGAACTCCCAGGTCTACCTCTAGTGTGACCGCCGCGGGGTCCGACCAGGTGCACGGAACAATAGCCGCTTTGTTTGAGCTGTCTAGAAGCGAATTACATATATATATTGTGTCGATACGGGAATAAGTCCCGTGTGTGGGGGAATAAAAAGTATAGTCCCTTCCTCTGGGGTGCAGACCTCTCCAGGCGTCAACCAGATCTAAGGAGTGCAGAAGTTTTAAGATTTGCCTGTTTTTTTTGGAGAAGCGAACTTCTTGTGAAGTTTTAGATCTATCTGCCACTGGGTCTAATACCAGATTAAAGTCCCCTCCTATAATTAGTTTGCCCCATTCTCCCCCCTCCAGAACCCTTAAGAATCTGATCAGGGTCTTATGTGGTGCTTTCGTGGGGGCATAGAAGGAGGCTAGTGAAACTGGAGAACCCAGAATCGTCCCCTTTAAAATGATGTAATAGCCCTCCCGGTCCACTATCTTAGTTGTCATTTGAAATTGGAGGCCCTTGTGGAGCAAAATCGCCACTCCTTCTTTTTTGGAGACCTGGGAAGAGTAGTAAAAATGAGGATAATTTTTGTCGAGGTAGGTTGGGGCTTTATTCCTGGCGAAATGTGTCTCCTGTAAGAAGATCACCATGGGGTTAAGGGTCTTATAGTATAGGAAAGCCTTCCTTCGCTTGAAAGGGGAGTTGAAACCTTTCACATTATGGGTAAGTAGTGTCATTGGTGCGGTCATGGATAGACTTGAGGTGTATATTTCTGGTGCATTAATGTAGCCTTACCCTTCCGGAGGAGCGCCGAGGAGGGAGTGCAGAGCGGATTTCCCCCTCTGGGGGATAGGAGTGGTTGAGCCCGGCCAAGAAGAGGTCCAGTATGATTAGCTCTGTGGGGGGAAAAGAGGCATGAGTATAAGTAGTGCAGAGGCGGTCCCAAGAAGTCTAAGGGAGGCAAGATTATACCGGACAAGTCTGGCAGTATCTCAGAACTACTAGAACCCAACTGAATAGGCTGAAATGAGATCCGTTCCAATCGTACCAGGGGTCCTCCACTCTCTGAGGCCAGGCAACTTGGCCCACTGTCCAGCAGACAGGCCGCCGCCTCAAGCCCAGCTATGTAGAGCAAACCCTGATTTGGTTCAAAATCCCCTAAACAGCCATAGAGAAAGAGAAAACAAAAACTAGGAGGCACCAAGTGGCAAGTTTCGTTTAGGCAGTAGGGGGGAGTACAGGGGCAAGAGAGCCCATGCTGATAGGTGACAAGGAGAAGAGCAGCAATGAAGAAAACACAGAGGGAAGAGAGAACAGTTGCTGCCAAAAGGTCTGACTGTCCCAAGACCACCCGTCTTGTCTTAAACATTTTACCCTCTTGGAACCCTAGAGCCTCTGTTCCAATTCCCGCCGGCAAGGCCAAGCAAAAGTAACCTAGAAAAGTATTAAGAAAACAGAATAAAGACAGAACCATGAATAGCTTATTTAAACGTTTAACAACATAATTTTTTATCTTGACTAAAGCAGAGTAAACCTTTAGACCCGGTCCAGTAAAGAAAGATCCTGACGGACTGGCTATACTATCTGCATGTGTAGTAAAACTTATAGCTTTATCAGTCAGCTAACACCTGCTGAAGAGGGGAGAAAAAGCAAAACATGGGTTAGTAACATTCCAAAAGTCTTTGGTAAACATGGCCCCGCTAAGGGCCCCAGGCTCCTTTGAGGACCTAAGTAAAAAAAATAAGAAAAATAACACGTCCTGGGAAAAGGCCAGGTCAGTTCCAGGTGGCTTCCATGTTAGTCTCTACCAAGGAATTTTGATATGGTGTTTTTAAGCCCTTGTAAATCCTTAGGATGCCGAAATAAGTCTTTGCTAGCCAGTTGTCTTTTCAAGCGGACCAGCCTGTTTGAAAGTCACTGGAGTTGGCAGCAGCTGAATTATTGCATTTACGAGTCCATGATCTGGGAGGGTCGTCTATGAGTGGTCTTTGAGGCTTGGTCAGTGCGCCTCTTGTGCCTGGTCACTTCAGACCATTGCCTGTTCGGGAGAGGTAAAGCTGTTGATGCAGGTGATGTCGAGGTCGGGTCCCCCCCCAGAGAGATCCAGACTCTTCAGAAGTTCTTGGCAGTCTTCTAGAGAACGTGTTGTATACTGGGTGCTCCCTACTGAAAAAATAAGGGCAAATGGGAATCCCCAACGGTACCTGATGCCGTGGTGGAGAAGAACTTCCAGGGCTGGCCTCATCAGCCTCCGTTTTTGAAGTGTGGAAGGGGAGAGATCCGCAAAAAATTGAAGTTTGGCCCCGTCTGGGCCTGTGATCACAGCCTTCTTGCGGGTAGTTGCCAGGATTAGATCCCTTGATTGTTGGCGTAGTAGCCTTACAATGATGTCTTTGGGAAGGTCTAGGTTACGACTTCCCCCAAGGGCTCTATGGGCACGCTCCACTTCCCATTCGTGGTCTGGATGACCAGAGAGGATCTCGTCGATCGTGGCCTTAAGGTAGCGAGGAAGGTCGACTATTGCCGTAGGCACGCCTCTGATCCTCAGGTTGAATCGCCTGGATCTATTCTCCAAATCCTCCAGTTTATCTTCTATGCCACAAATACGGGAGGTGTTATCCGCAATGGTGGCCCTGTCTCTCTCCTGGGCCTCTACCACTTGGTCAACGGTCTCTTCAAGTTGATGGGTCCTTTGGCCAATCTCATGTATGTCTTTCTGCAAAGATATGACCGCCCTGTCTATGTGAGAGGCCAGGAGAGCCTCAATTCTTGCCATTGAATCGCTGTTGATGGAGACTTCAGGCTGTGGGGCCCCCTCCAGGGGATCCAGGTCAGAGGTGTCTGATTGCTCCGAGACAGGATCCTTCATCAGTGCCACCTGTGTTTCTGAAGCCTTGAAATGTTCGTCAATTTTTTTGGATGTTAGTGACTTTTTGTTTTTCACCATTTTTATGGAGCTGCTTCTACCCGGGGTAGCCATTGAGTGTCCAGACAACGGATGGATTCCACTGGGGGGGTCACTCAGTATTAGCTTTTACCTCTCAAGTATTTAGGTCTGTTGTAGTCTGTCTTGTCTGTTCATATCTAGATTCTGTACTGAGATCTTGGCATCTCTCAGGCCCTGCCGGCGGGAACTGTGCTCGGCTCCTTCAGCTACATCTCCTTAGGCTGATATGCCCCGCAGTTCAGTGCCCCCAGCAGATCTGGGTTGTGTACTTATCAGAGTCCCACCAAGTGTGATCTGTGCAAACTTTTCAGTGCCAATCTTATGTACTTTTAATTGTAAGTATACACACTATAATTAAATGGAAAGTCATTGGCTGCATCATTCAAAGGCAAACACACAGAGTGAAAGTTGCACCAGTGGGGCTTTATAAAGTATTGTGTATTTAAAAAATGGGGCATAAAGTATCTTGAATTGAAAAGGCCATTGCAATGTTTTTATGAATGTAAGTAGTATAAATCATGATTATTATTATTATTACTAGCGAATTGCCCGTCAAAAAATGACGGCAATGAAATTGTAAGGTAGCTAAATTAGTAAATGAATATAGTGTACCTATTTTGAAGCATTGTGATGAAGAGCTGGCAATCTGTGTTGATGTTGCTGCAGCATTAGTGGTGTGGAGCTGCTGTATAAGCATGCTGAATGTGTGCAGTGTAACACTGTGCGTGCGCGAGACCAAACCGTTAGCGTAGTCGTGTACTTCCGCATTGGTGTAAAATGGCGAGTAATGTGTGGTATAGGTCTGTATCGGAATATCCGTAGGTGTTTTGTGGTGTTTTGCGAGTTTAGAGTGCTGTAGCCTCGTTTTCGTTTTGTTCGGCGGCCATTTTTTCTCTCGCTTAGATTTTTTTTTAGTCTCTAAACTGTTTTATTTCGAGTAAAATCGAGGTGTAAGTTGCATTTTTGAGGTCCTGGGTGCTCCCTCTTGGTGTAGGTAAGTTTTTTATGTATGTGCTGTGTGTATGTATTGTGTTTTAAATGTTTGTATGTCGGCGTGTTGCGTCCGATGTTTGCGAGGTCGTAATGTGTGGTAACGTGTTTCGTACATTGTTTGCGTTCCTCGTAAAATTTAGCGAGTGTCGTAATTTGTGTGTCGTGTTTTTTGAGTAGCGACGTGAATTTTGCGAGTGTTTGAGGCCCTTGCCCAGTGACCTCGCCAGCAACTGAGTCCCTCGCTTCGCGAGGGGCCTCAGTTGCTGGCATGGAGCGCCGCAGTTGCTGACATGGAGCGCCTTCGGCGCTCCCTGCCAGCAACTGAGGCCCGTGCCCAGTGACCTCGCCAGCAACTGAGGCCCTCGCTTCGCGAGGGGCCTCAGTTGCTGGCATGGAGCGCCTTCGGCGCTCCATGCCAGCAACTGAGGCCCTTGCCCAGTGACCTCGCTACGCGAGGGCCGCGGCTCGCTGCGCGAGCCGCGGCCCTCGCTTCGCGAGGGCCGCGGGCTCGCTACGCGAGCCCGCAAGCGTGAGCAACGACTCGTATGCTCACAACTATATATGTGATTATTATTATTATTACTAGTCAATTACCTGCCATTAATGATTGGATATTTGATGTGTCTCTACCACCCCTGTTTCTCTTCCCCCCTCTCCCTACCCTGTATCTCTTCCCCCCTCTCCCTCCCCTGTGTCTCTTCTCCCCTCTCCCTCCCCTGTGTCTCTTCCCCCTCTGCCTCCCTGTGTCTCTTTCCCACTCTCCCTCCCCGTGTCTTCTTCCCCGGTGTCTCTCCCACCCCTGTGTCTTTTGCACTCCTCTCCCCACCACTCTCTCCCGCGTGTCTCCCCCCTTCCTGCAAACAATCTCTTTCTCTCCTTCCCTCCTGTGTCTTCTCCCCTCTCACAACTTTTGGCACCTATTGCGAGGCCCACAACTTTGTGAGCATTACACACAAACTTGCAGAACGACAACTATATTAGTGATTATTATTATTAATATTAGTATTATTATTATATCTTATTTTTAATGCACCAGCTAATTCCCTAGTCGTGATGCATCGATTGGTGGAGACATTTTTTTGATAAACTTGATTAGATTACCCGAGTTTTACAATGAAATATGTGTGCTTTGGGTGATATTACCCTGCATTATTATAGTACTAGGAAATTGCCCGTCAAAAATGATGGGGAAAAAAATTGTAATGCTGGCAATGCTGTTTGCCATACACTGTGAGGCTTTTGCTCCTCTGAGCACCTGCGTTGGTTTTATTTTCAGTTTAAGTCCTGCGTGCCCAGTGTTAGTGTGTTACTGTCTTCGGCGGATTTTCTAAGTCGGTGGATTTTCTAAGTTCTGCATGCCTGGCGTTGCAGAGCCTCGTTTTCTAGGCTCCAATTAGTTTGCAACTTCACTCCCAGGTTTCCTGGCTCTCCCCCTGTGCTGTGTTTGAGTGTGTTATTATTTTTTTAAAGTATTTTGGTTGTTTTTCAGTGTTTTTAAGTTACGCGTTTGAACCAACTGCATGCCTCAACTCCTCGCCTCGCTTTGCGAGGCTCACAGTACAATGAGAACCTTCGGGGCTCATTGAGCCTAAGTCCCGCATGCCTCAACTGCTCACCTCGCTTTGCGAGGCTCGCAGTGCAATGAGGGCCTTTGGCGCTAATTGCATCCTAAGTCCTGCTTGCCTCAACTGCTCGCCTCGCTTCGCGAGGGATGCAAATGCGTGACCAACATCGCAAATATCATGAACACTGACCACTATATATGGGATTTCTTATTTGATATTTGTTTCAAGGTTCACATTTTAATCTGTTTTAACCAAACTTTTCAAGCATTTATTTGCTTAAATTCAATAATTTAATATTTATAAATAGTACATTATCTTCTATACATTAAAATGTATTATGGACACTGAGTATTTTAAAAAGGAGTAAACAAAAGGAAGTATCAACACCTGGCTTAATATATATTAAAATGCACTATTGTTTGAATCTTGATGCTTTTGAATATTTTGTATAAAGCAAAGTTACCACAGTCCTTAGGTAATCCTTTTAAACATCCAGTTATTACTTGGTAGCTGGAGCTCTTGGTTCCTGTTGTGCTTCTATGTGAGGTGGTACTGGAACTTGATAATGATAGCATTCCCAAGTAGGAGCCATCTATGGCTGAGAATCTTCAAGACCGATCCAAACAACAGCAGTGCCTTCTTAATAGTTGATTCTACATGTGTGAATACTAAAGGACTTAAAATATCGCTATAACTTTCCATCTGATGTTATTAAAAATATGATCTCATTGATTCACTTAATTAAAATTATTTTTACTGGACTTTGTACAAAAACTGATTGTTAAAAGATTGCTTAGAATGTGAAAATATGTTTGCTAAGCATCTTCTCACCTAACATGAGGTGAGAAGCAGGGGTGGAGCTACCGTGGTGCCGGGGCCTCCTCTGAGGGGACCAGTGCTGTGAATTTTTTTTTCTCTTTTTGTTTTGCATTTCATTTTTTTGTGTAGTATAGGGGCCCTCTTTGGCCCCTACCCTAGCCCAACCCGCCACAGCCTCCTTGGCCTCACCAACGTGAACTGAAATTGGTTTCTGCCGAAGCTCCAAGACGAGCAGTTCATCAAACTGGTGATGTGTATCAGGGAAAAGGTGAGAGAGCAAGGGTTGGATTACCAAAAATTGCAGGGGGATACGTTCTGTGAGGGGAGGCAAAGGAGATAGGATATGTGCTTTTTGAGATGAGTGTTGAAAGAGGTTGGTGCTTTGTGGGGATGGATGCTGAGACGGGATGGCTGCTGACTAGCACAGAGTGCAATGTTGGTTGGATGCAGAAATGGGTTGGTGCTGTGTGGGGGTGGGTGTTGAGACATACTCCCTCTCTCTCTCTCTCTCTCTCTCTCTGTATATATATATATATATATATATAATAAGTCATGTGCTCTGGAGCTATGCTGCAGGCAGAGGAGCTTTGCGCAGGCAAGGAAAGAGGAGAAGCTATGGAAAGTGGACTTGGGGGAGCAGCTATGGATAAAAGCTCTTGGGAGGAGTTTTGTTATGGAAAGGGGTCTTAGGGAGGGGAGCTGTTTAGGGAAGGGTCTTGGGGAGGAGTAAAGAGTTGGTAACAGGGAGCAAGGGCTAAAAAATTCTCCAACCTGCCTTGGAGGTTAAGGCCTCAAAATGTATTTTGCACTGGGGCCCTCCATTCTGTAGGTCCTTCACTGGTGTGAAAGGATGTGATCTCACTTTTTTGCCCATATGAAATACTACAAAGAAAATCAAGGGATGCACATGAGACTTACTTGATATTCTTACTAAATCCTACATTATTAGTTACATAGTTACATAGTAATTGAGGTTGAAAAAATACTTTTAGACCATCAAGTTCAACCTTTTAGATCTCCTCTGATCTGCAATATACAGATTATTTGTTAATTGTTAATTGATCCAGAGGAAGGAAAACAGAAAAAAAACTGTGAAACTTTGCCAATTGTCTCAAAAGGGGAAATATTACATTCCTTCCTGACCCCAGATACCAACAATCAGACTCCTCCCTGGATCAATACTACCTCTCTAATTATCCAAAATAACCCTGAATGCCCTTTTTGTAAGAATATATCCAAGCTATTTTTAAAGTTATCTATCAAATCCACTTTGGTAGAGAATTCCACAGATTAACCACCTTTACTGTGAAGAACCCTTTTATTTCTTTAAGGTGGAATCTTTTTGCTTTTAACCTCAACGAATGTCCTCTTTTCAGTTGAAAACCTCTTGGCATAAAAAGCTCACTTAACAAAGCCTTATATTGACCTTGGATATATTCATATAATGTAATCATATCCCCTCTTAGACGCCTTTTTTCTAGAGAAAATATGTTTAATTTGGTTAGTCTTTCTTCATAATTTAGGCCTTATTAGTTTTGTTGCCATTCTCTGTACTTTTTCCAGCTCTAAAATGTCCTTTTTATGTACTGGTGACCAACATTTTACTCCATATAAAAAATGAGGGCATACTATGGCCCTCATTCAATTGCGATTTGGCCAATTGAATAGTGCTCTAAATAAGCACATAACATATTTTTTTTAAATCCGTTTTTAGTTAGTGAAAACCTTACTTTTGGATAGATGTTTACTAAGTAAAAACGTCTTTAAAAAAATATGTTATGTGCTTATTTAGAGGCCTATTCAATTGGCCAAATTGCAATTGAATGAGGGCCTATGCATTTGTATTGTGGCATAATTAAATTTGCTTCCCTGGCTTCTATACCCTTCTTAATACATGCTAATATTTTACTTGTCTTTGCATCTGCTGCTTGGCATTGAGAACTGTTACCTAGGTGGTTGTGTCAGAACTTTTGTATGAATAAAGTTCTATCTTATATGGATATTATAGTATAATATGATATTCCAATTATTAACCACTATTTTATATCCAATGTATTAATATTTTATATGCTTTATATATTTATATATATATATATATATATATATATATATATATATATATATATGCATGCAATTCCATTATTTGAATATATCAATGTAAAAGATGTGTTTTCACAGCTTCTCACAAGTGAGTTATTCATGTTTAAATAAGTTCTTTGTTCTGTAGAGACAAATATATGAGTGAATTCCTAAACTAATTGATAAAGGTCTATAAAGGTTATGTTTCTTAGAAATAATGGAATCCTCCCCAAAATTTCACATGTGAAGAATGTGTTACCAGACATTCAGTCTCGTTCCCACAATAATAAATCTGTTAAGGGGTATCTAACTGATAACCATTCTTATGACCCTATCTTGTTTATAGGTTGTGGGTCAAAGGGGTCATTAGTTAATTAAAGGTATGAAAATTCCGAGAGCGCCATCTTATGGTTCAAGGAATAAATGTCTCTATAGAAAAATATATTCATTATAAAATTTAAATATGTGATGACATCATGAGAGATTCTATTGGTTACTAGATATTTTAACTGATTTGGGATTCTGATAGGCCAATTAAGTGAGAGGTATAATTATGGATAGAAACAGGATCTAAAGGGGAGAAGGGGCTGGAGAGAAAAATAAAGTAAGAGAGGAAAACTTGGATCCTGTGGAAAAGGCCAAACAATTTTGGAATTGACCAGTGGAATCTTCTCATAATTGGTAATGGATAAATTGAATTATTTTATTTTATGATATAATTGAAAACCATTACCATAATTTCTCTGTTTGGTTTATTTCTTACCAAAAAGGTATTTAGATTTCATTTTGTCATTGAAATTTATAAATCCGGATATAAATTTTAGTACAAAATTTGATATCTCATTTTTCTTTTTTACCAATACAGATAAATTAATTTTACATAGCTAACTTATCAATTATATTATAAAATACTTTACCATAATTGTGTTATATTTAATACATTCCTGTATAGTTATATTATACTATAATTAGACATTATTAGTACATGTTAAACGTTATTTTGGGTGAATTTTTATTAATTGATTTATCTGATTTTATTCTTTGGGTTGCTATTCCAGGTTTTATTGTACATGTGATTGAGATAAACTTTTATATTGAGATTTAAGGATTGTATAGAAGATGTCATAAAATAATAAGTTATACAATATGATGGATTAATTTTCTTTTAATATCTGGCTGGTTATATTTAGTTTTATTTGCATTTGATTTGATACATTACATTCTTATCATTAGACTAGTTGATTTTGTTATTGTCAATAAATGTTATTTTATAAAAAGGAATATGTGTCTATAAATTGATTCTGAACTCAAAATTAATTATTCTATATTATTTAGAAAATAATATGTCGTATTAATCCCGACAGTTGTCCACAAGTACTCCCAATTCCCTTTCAATATCTGATGCCCCCAGATTTGCTCCATTAAGAATATAAATTGCATGGCTATTTTTCCTTCCCAGATGCATAACTTTACATTTATTAGTATTAAATCTCATCTGCCATTTAGTCACCCATTTCTCTAATTTATGCAATCCATTTGGAGGGAAAGTACATCATTATCTGATTTAATTACCTTGCACAACTTAGTGTCATCAGCAAAAATGGAGACAATACTTTCCAATCCAACTTCTAAGTCATTAATAAATATTTTAAAAAGGAGAGAACCAAAAACTAAGCTATGAGGAACCCCACTCCCCACATTAGTCCAATCTGAGTATGTACCATTTACAACCCTTTGCTTCCCGTCTTTTAGCCAGCTCTCAATCCATGAGCAGATATTTACTGCAATTCTTGTACCCCTTAGTTTGCTCAATTATTTCCCAAATGGCACTGTATCAAAAGCCTTTGCATAACCAAAAAAGACTGCATTCACTGAGTTGCCTTGATCCAAGTTCCTACCAACCTCTTCATAGAAACTAATTAGGTTTGTTTGACATGACCTATCCCTCATAAATCCGCGTTGATTCCTACTTATAATCTTGTTTAAATAGACATATTCTTTTATACTATCCCTTATTAACCCTTCTAAAACCTTTCCCACTACAGAAGTGAGGCTTACAGGTCTATCATTTCCTGGATTTGTTCTTGCTCCCTTCTTAAATATAGGTGTCACCACTGCTTTTCTCCAGTTATCTGTTAGAGACCCTGCGTTGAGTGAAGCTAAAAAAATTAGATACAATGGTTTGGCTATTACAGAGACTAGTTCTCTCAGTACCCGTGGATGTATTCCATCAGGACCTGGAAACAGGTTATAACCATCCAGATTAACAGTCCAGTCATGAGATTCACCCCACCACATTTCAGTAATGCCTATTAAATCCTATTTCTCATTAACTGCTAATAATTCTAGCTCTTCCATTTTCCCTGGCAAGCTTCTGGCATTAGCAAGCATACACCTTATGTTATGAGCCTGTAGTTCTCAAGTGCCTGCCATTGTACTTGAGTTACTTTACAATACCTCCCTATTGACTATACTAACCTCCCCCCACCTTCTCGCCTTGACTAATTACCCCTTCTACACTTTCTACCCGATTACTTCTATCTAGTCCCTCCCCCACCTTCTAATTAAAATTAAAAACTACTATTAACTACTATTCAGCTGACAAATACCCTTTTACAAGCCTGTCAACAGAACACTTGAAACATTTGTTTCACCAAAAAATGTCAATTGGGATCAAGTTCTTGTAACCAATATCTCTTTGATCCTTTTTTATAGTTTACTACCCACCAAGCCATTTAACTCTATTAATGATCATACACCCATTGATTTATATGTGTGACAAAATGTCTAAAACTTTGTGGAAGTCCTGGCTAGTCCTCAAGAGCGAGTACCCTTCTGGTCTCACCTCTGGATCGATCAACCGGACCTCTTCCCACTGAGCCATAGTTGGTACAGAGTTGGATACAAAAAAAATTAACTTGTCCCTGCCTGGATTTATCACCTAAACTGGATGCCAGTTGCACCAAGACATCGCCTAAAATGTACCTCAAGACTAGCATTTTTTCCCACCTATGTCTGCTAGGGAGTTCTGACCCGAGGAACCAGTGACCCCAAGTCTTGTTAATAGTTTAAAGGGACATATGCCTGTCCAGACTTTCTGTCTCTGACACTACTGTGACTGATTAACCCCTCTCGAGAGATAGTGAGCAGGGGGGAGAATCAGAGGGATAAATTGATTAGCCACCCAGGCCTCTATCCAGGAGGGGGATGATGAATACATCTGACATCATCGTAGTGATGAGCCCCCATGTGGACACGATACTGCTTTATTATAATTGTACAATTTGTGTTTACCTAAGGTTGGGGCTTTACTGGATTGGCTACTGCAAGACTGTAACTTGTACTAGCATGGATAACATTGGTGGGACATTTCCTAGCCTTGGTCTATATGCTGTTAGCGTGTATACAACAAACCTCTGATCTGCTGATTAGCTTAGTGACTCTTTCAAGTCCACCAAGTAGTAGATTGTGACAATGCCCATTAGTTTTATGTCTTTCAAACTGAGCGTACTGCGAAAAGCCATAAATATGGAAAAATACCTACCATCTTGAAAATGGGGCGGCATTGCAGGGACATTTGTAGTTCTACTCTGCGAGGGAAGGTTAATTATCATATTCTATGTAACTGTACAAGTGTTTGTATGAAGTGGGTTTTGGGGTAAAAAAGACAACCACAAAACAGCACACCACAACAATCAGTCACCAAAAACATCAGATAGTCTTGCCTTTCGCAATCCAAACTACTTTTTGCCTTGGTTACCACATTCCCACAATTTAACACAAAAGTTTGTTATGGTCATAGTGCAAAGTTAAACCCTATAGCAATATTAATAACCTGTATGCTACAGGGGATACTTTTACTTATATAATCTAGAGATAAATATTTTGGATCCTACATCTCTAATAAAATTTATTTAAATCTCTAGTAAAATATATATTAAACTCTGTTAAAACTAGAATAAAATTAAAAGTACACTTCATATATGAAAATTGCTATCTCTTCCCATGAAATACATTTTTACTTTTTTCTCTCAATTATTTGCACATTTGTATTATATGCTCTGTTGGAGAAACAAATAGTTTCCACAAGATTTACTGCATGTAATTCCTAGAGAGAAAAGGTTAAAAGCTAAAAATGCTAATATTCTCCACTTCTATGACTTTTATTAGTTGTGTGCTTGTCAGGGCCGGTGTTAAGTGCATATTTCTTTTAGAGCTTTGATATACAAGAACTAGTTTGCAAAATCAATCATGACTACCACTATTGTCAAGGTAATAATTACGTACAGTGCAAGGGTAAATTAGTTTTCTCAAATGTTAATCTCATTATCACTCTCATACCTCTTTCCTGAGAGTTATTACCTACAATCAAATTAAAGAGTACAGAAGAGACAAAAATAAAGCGGATTACTTTAAAGCTTTATGTTACGTGTAAAAAACGTTAGACAACAAAATGTATCCACATGATATATAAAAAAATCGTTACATGCCTTCTCCTTTTTTATAAGTTTAATACAAATGAATGTATAAACTGATAATTACAAAAATATAAATGACAAAAGCAATTTAAAGGATTTAGGTAATTATACATGAAGAAACATCATTTGCAGCTTGGAATAATCAGTAATTCAACTGTTAAAATTATTCACAAGAAAAGGTATCCCTTAATACAATCCAGTTTATTACTATATTCTCTAAAACAAGTATTTCATATTATAGTCCTCATTTTTATTGGTGAACAGGTGATAGAGGTTATAGGATTATATATTTTGATCAACTATCACTTCTCTTAATTACATTTTTTTCTTTATATCAAATTTCTTTCATACTGTGAAATTGTTTTTCAGTTTAGTATACAGCTAAACTTATATATCAATATCTTTAGCACTTCCAGTGGTTAGTGGAATAAATACACATTAAATATAATATACAAGAATACATACAGTAGTTAAATACTTGTATTCACATGTTTAAATGTGAGTAAAATGTGATATTTTATTTATTGCTAGTTTTATCACCTTCACATGCCTTCAGTAGCATGTCAGGAAGACATGTGATAACAAGCTCTGATAGATTCACATAAACAATTGACAACATAATTATGTTACATAAATAACAAAAAAATAAAGCAGTTTTTATAGTAAATCTCTATATCAGTTGAGTATTACTAATCCTTTAACTTATGCTGACCTACCTATGATTGAGCACTTTAGAGTTGCTTTATTTATATGTAATTGTTTTACATAGGTAAAATTAACATTTATATTGTTAGGGGTTACAATTTCTTATTTTAAATAATTCTCTTCAGAACCACAAGGACTCCCATAGTCCTAATACCAACCCCTTAACATAATTACAGAAATCCAGATGGATACCCAGGTTTATATAGAGGGTATTGCGGGGGAAACCAGGAGGATACCTGACGTAGACTGGGTAGTGGATATTGAAGGTGTACCCTCGGGATACGCGGGCTCATAGGGTATACGGGTCATAGGCTATGGGGCCATAGCCTATGACCCGCATTTAAAAAAAATATTTAACCCGTATTGTGCTAAGTGACAGGCAGCGAGGTCATTTGGCAAAGGGAGGATTTGAGGGCAGTACGGTAGACAGGAGGAGAGAAGGTGGAAAGGGTTGTTTTGCCAAGGGGAGCTTTTGATGGACAAGAGGAGGGCAGGATTGTTGGGGATGTCACCAGCTTTCCCATTGAACTACAATAAACCACTTGTTGCACCATGCACACCTTCCCTAATCAAGCCATGCAGAACCACTAGGATGGTCCTAGAGTGTACTGGGTGTAAAAAAGGTTGCTGGGGTAAGAGTGCTGATTTATTTTTATAAAGGTTAACAATAAGTGTAATGTCTTTCACATGGGTTTTGACACTATGCAGAGTTGTTATCATAACTTAAGTAGTCCTTTAACAGTTTTCTGCATTTCTCCCAGAAAATGACTGTCTTATAATGATAGCCTAATAACAACAGTTGGTAGAGTAGTTAACACTGATTGGATATTTTAGTTGCTACCCAGACATACCCTATCCTTTTGGCAAGCTACCAAGAGAAACCAGGAAAGTTAAAGGTATATTTAAATTTCCCTGTTTTTCCCTTTTTCAGATCAAACACATGCTGTTTATATCAGTAACACACATTACATTGAACAAAAAGGCGGGATGGGGGGTAGAGAAGCACCAGACGCCCAATGGTGAAGTATATAATGGAGAAGCTTATTATTAAAATCCAAAACCAATGTACTCACATGTACATAGATGAAAAAAAGCACATTGTGAAGAAATAACAGTATGTACGGCCTTCTCAATGATAATCTTTCTAGTCCAGGTCACCCTAGTTGATCTCAAATGGATAAAAAGTTCCTCCCCGACCAAAAAGATTATTAAAAAAAGGAGCTATCGGGGTAGCACTTAGTGGACTTCACACTCAAAAGAGACCATTTCACAAGGACCAGTTTTTCAGCATATAAGCAGCGGTTACAAGTCCACCAAGTGCTGCCCTGACAGGTCTTTTTTTGTTTTTGTTCATGGAGGAACTTTTTAGCCATTTGAGATTAACCTGGGCAACGTGGACTTGATAGTTTATCATTGAAAAGGTCGTACACACTGTTATTTCTTCACAATATGCATTTTTCATCTATGTACATGTGAGTGCATTGGTTTTGGATTTTAATAATAAAATTCTCCATTATATACTTCACCATTGGACGTTTGGCGCTTCTCTAACCCCATCCTGCTTTTTTGTTTAATTTGAGAGACGTATTGGTGAACTACTGTCTAATCGAGAAGCAGCATTCAAAACTTTGGTGGAAGATATTTTTGTGGAGAAAAATGTGTCCTTGTGGAAGATTTCCTTTTATTTGGACTTCCGTACAGACTGTTGCACGTATGTTATTGTTTGGATTGCCATTATACTTTATAGTCACTTACAATTTGCATATGAGGTGGAGGTGTACAACAAAGTAGAGTGATTTATTACACTTCTGACCAATACTGTAGATTGGTACGGTGAGGGTCACAGTGGTATCGTAGCGACAGTTATTCTACTTGCTACTTGGTGTATTAAGAACATATCCTCTAGTGTATATATTGGCTCATCAGAGAGGTGAATTAAGAAGATATTTTATTCTGATTATTTATTCTCATCTAGGATCTTATCTTAAGTGCTGTTACTAGTAGCCAAACCCTTGATTAGGGAGTGGCTATTACAAAAATGTTTTTGTTTTAGTACACATTACATTGAGTCATTCTATACACATACAAATGTATTTTATTTAAAATAAAACTTGTTTTCCACACCCCAGAACTGCTGACATAGGGAGAGTGAATCTCCCAATTGCATTTGGGTACAGATTGTAACTCTTTACTGACCTTTAAGCCAATAGCAGCACTAATCAAAGGTCCACACAGCAGTGTCTGGCTCCTCCTGCTTCCTTGTGAAGGGGACTACACATCCCACGATTGATTGCTATACAAACTGCCATCATAGATGGATACAAGTGTTTGCTGCCTGTGATTGGCCAAAACGAATTATAGATTTTATACAAATTTTAGCAGGGATTTACAGGGGTGTTAACCAATTACTTGCAAACTCAAAAGATTTAGCAAACTGTAAGGCACATATAATAATGGTTATTTTGGTATTTTTTTTTCATGCAAAAACATGTTTGCATACACTACTGATTCTCCTCTATTGAATGCATTCATAAAACATAAATATGACTTAAAGTAATGAATACACAATACGGTCTTCAAAAATTGTAACCCACCCCCCCCAAAAAAAAAATTATGTTCATGTCTTGCACAGCTGCTAACGTTGTTAGTTTGGTACATATTTGACCACTACAGTGGTCTTTTTAACTCTAATTGTGTGTTGATATTGGTATTTGCATTTACTTTAAAATGTCCCTTTTTATCCTTTTTTTATTTTTCACTTTTGATAATTGCAAAGCAAGCAAACAAAACACAATTGCATCTGTTTTATCCCCATAAGCCCAAAAAAATGAACAGGCACATTAGTAATGTATAGGCTATCATTTGTAAAGGTTCTATACCTTTTTCAACTTTAGAAAATGTTGGCAATAAATAAATAGAATGTGTATTATTATATTTGTTTTGACAGATATTTTGAAGATGTTGTCAGATCCTGCTTCTTTGGAGAAGTCTTTACTTGAAAGACAAACGAGATTTTTTACTATTTAAAGCAGAAAATACATATAAATATTCATTGCATACTGTATTCCTCTAAAAGGTCAGAATTGTCAACATCCTTATAGATTGCATCCCTAACCTTTGATAACAGTTTTATCCTTAATAAGCTATTACATTATTAACTAATCTAGCTTTAATTATTCCTATTCGTTCTGCATAGTATAAATAATAGTGCCTGAACGCAGTATTTACTTTCTGAATTCATCTAATTTCCTTAACCCTTCATGCATGTTAATGATAGATGCACAGTATTTTAAGACAAATGCACAAAATTCCATTATAGGGAACAAAAATAATTATGAATGGGGAGATGGTGATAAAAAGTAAGGCAAAAATACAACAATCACACATTTATATGCAAAAAAAAACACTTTTTTATCAAAAAAATATATATAAACATGAGCAAGCTAAAGCTGAATTCGTAAAAATCAACATATGGATCTGTTATAATAACTAGTTTTAGCGAATTGCAGACTGAGTAAGAAAATGCTTTACCCCAAATGAGGAATAATTAAAGGACTAAATGCAGATTTTCATATTTAACAAATCATATGACAGCTGTGAAGTTGAATTTTTAGTAATTTTATTTATTCTTTTCATTGTTTTTGCCAATTCACATCCACCTGCTTCTTCTACAACAATTTCCTCTGAGCGTGCAATTTACTTTCATAGGGCGGAATTTACTAAGCATTTCCACACCTGAGATGAGGTGAGAAGACCTGAGAAGAGAAGATAAGGGCTGTTGTTCCCTATAGGAAATATTGCATAGTATATCAAGAGATGACGTGATATGCAATTCAGAATCTTGATCAATTCCCCCCACGGCAACTTGTGCTTAAGAAGTACGGTCTATATGAAATCTTTCTCTCACTGATTTTTTCCATTTGGCTAAGTATAAAATGCCACAGAACTCTGCTCTTAAATTAGATTGCCAGTTAGTCATAATACTATTTTTTACTGAAACAAGGTGCAAGTGTCAGGAAATTGTGCCAACTTTATGATGCATCACTGCTGTTTCATAAAAACAGTTACAGAATCTATATTTGGTATGAAAAATAAAAAAATAAAATGTAAGGAAAATGCATTTCTCTAAAGTGCTGTTATTATTATAGAATAACTACAGAATTATAGAATTGTTATAGAATGACTATACATTTTGTACAGGGTTATATTACAGCAAGATACATAAATTAAATTACACCAGCATATATGTCTGACTTTATAATTCTGCAATTAAATATTAGATAGTTACATAGTAATTGAGGTTGAAAAATAAAGACTTTTAGTCCATCAAGTTAATTTTTTTTAGATCTCCTCGGATCTGCAATATGCGGATTAATTGTTAATTGTTAACTGATCCAGAGGAAGGCAAACTCACTGAAACTTTGCCAAATGTCTTAAAAGGGCAAAAAATTAAATTCCTTCCTGACCCCAGATAATGGCGATAGAACTCCTCCCTGGAGCAATACTCCCTCTCTAACTACCCAGTATAGCATTTAATGCCCTTTTTATAAAAAAATATATGCAACCCCTTTTTAAAGTTATAATCTGCTGTCACCACCTCCTTTGGTAGGGAATTCCACAGTTTAACCACCCTTACTGTGAAGAGCCCTTTTCTTTCTTTAAAGTGAAATCTTTTTACTTCTAACCTCAATGTATGTCCTTGTGTCAGTTGAAAATCTCTTGGCACAAAAAGCTCCCTTGACAAAGCCTTGTATTGACCCTGGATATCACATATAGTAGTTGTCAAACTACGAATTGTCGTCACGTTTTGTGAGCTTGCGAAGCAAGCTTGCAAGAACTGCGAGGGACGCAGTTTGGTCCGCAAAGCGAGGGGCCGCATTTGTGGAAGGTGGAGGCTCCAACATCGGCTGCAATGAGCCAAAGGTTTATTGCAGGCTGAAAATGCGGACCCTCACAAAGCATGGGGCCGCATTTGCTGAGGTGGAGGCTCTACGGCGCCTCACACGCGGTTACAAACACCCACACAAGCGGCACCAAAATAGATCTAACACGCAATTACTATATACGGACTTACACAAAACAATACGAACCGCGGGACTTAGAACGGAAAATGTACGGACTTAGCATAAAAAAATCAGAGACGCGGGACTTAGAAAAAAAAACATTACTACCTCGCAAAAATACGACCTTAAAGGCCGAACCGCGCGCACCTGAAAACCTTAAAAACACAAAAAATACACCCAACAAATACATAAAAAGCTTACCCAGAGCAAGGGGGACACCCAGGACCTCTGCAAGTGAAGTTACACCTCAATTTAAGTCCAAATTCCCAAGTTTAGACACACGAAAATCCCCTAAGCGAGAAAAAAAATGGCCGCAGAAAAAAACAAAAACGAGGCTACAGGACCTTAAACACGCAAAACACCACCAAGCACATACAGATTTTCAAAAAAGCCGTACGAGGTACAAGATACACTCTTAACAAGGATGCTACATCATACACAGCCGCGTACCACATACACATTCGCTGCCATTTTACAACAGTAACTTACACAATGCGGAAGTACACAGCTACCCTAATGGCTTTCTCTCGCGCACTCAGCCTATTTACACTACACACTACACACATTGCTCACACTTACACCTCAGCTCCAAAACAGTGCAAACCGACATTGTATGCTCCAGGAACATCAAAACAGATTGTCAGCCCTACAGCCCAATGCTTCCTGCATATATTACTTCCAAATAGGTAAAGCATATTCATTTATTATTTATTTCATTAGCATACAAAAACAAATATACACAAAAACCAAAAAAACACTCTCACAATAAACACAAAACCCATTCACTGGGCGACTCACAACGAGCGCCAACGCTGCTCATAGCACACAAAGCCTTGCAATAAGGCCAAAAAGCAGATCACCGCCGAACAAACAATAACAGCAAAATCATTTCTCAAAAAAAAAAATACAACAAACAAACGGCCTCGCAATGAGCGCCAAAGGATCCACCCAAAAAATTAATTTCTGGCCCAAACAGCATTCTCCGCCTTACAATTTTACTGTCCCGTCACTTTTGATGGGCAAGTCGCTAGTATTTATATAAAGTAGCACATTTGTAAGATATGAAAATATTTAAACATAAAATATTACTACTACTATCTCCTCCCTCCGCTACCCTCCTTAGAGTGTACGTTTGGGAGCATTCAATTTTAAGGCGTTTTAAAACAAACACTTTATAGTACAAAATATATGCCTTCTAAAAAATTAGATATGTCTGTAACTTGTATTGTTTTTTAAGTATTGTACCTCTTATACAGTGGTGTAGAATATATTGTTGCTAAATCAATAATATATGGTTGTAGTAATGATAATACATAATATTGTTTGTTTGTTGTTGTTGTTGTTGGACCTATGCATGCATACATTGAGCATTCACAATTGTTTTGCAAGGCAATGTGTGTCTTAGTAACCCTAATGGCTGTTTAAATATCAAACTTGGAAAAAGCTAGTATTCTTCTTGGGGCAATTCTATCCCCCACCGATTATTATCTAATAAAAAATGAATATGCAAGTTCAAAAAAAAAAAGACCAATTTAACTGAAATCATGAATCTCAACCTCTTCTGTCAAAACACCCACACTTAAAAAGGAACAAAAAATACCAATATAATAATATGTATTAAAAATAACTAAAATTAACAATATAATGTGAGTTTTAATTATCATTTAAAGATCTTGGCTAACCAGTCAACTATAGATATTGTGTAGTAGAATCACCAAATTATTTAAAATCGTAATATCTATACCATCACATGGTCTGGAAATATTGATTGCAATGCACTAAGAAATAAAATCACTATATCATGTGATAGTCTAGACTGTTAAAGCTCCTGAATCAGTGATCTCCCTCGAAGCTATTCACGACAATTAAGCAAAATCATTTGGTTTAGTAGAGATGCATATACATGGTCTTAATATTCTGGTCAGCAACTAAATATAATATTTAATTATTGTAGTGTTTATGTAAATAAAAAATGCATGTTTGTGTATAGGGATAAATATTCATGATTAACCCTTTCATTATAATAGCCATCATTGCCTCGTGCTGCCTTGTTACTGGGATATACCCTATGGAGTCGTCAAGAGATAATAAAAATAATTACATTTAATAATGTTACTTAAAACTATTAACACGAAAGTGATTACATTTTTATATATTGCAATTTCAAGAGCTATTTGCTTGTTCTGTTCCTTAGTGTCTTAACTTCTTGTTCAGTCATTAACACAGTAATTCTAATAGGATATTAGAATTAAGCTACATTATTTGCTTATAAATGTTTATTACATATTATACATTTATTATATTACTTGTAAAAATATCTTGTAATGCTGAATATTTGAATATTAATTAGTCTAAAAATGTAAAAGATCTTAATATTTTTTATTGGAAAATGGTGACCGGTATTATATAAACTATTAGGTAAAAATATTTGCCAGCAGGACCCAGGTTTTATGGCAATATTGTAGAGATGATAAGAAGTGTAGGGGAAAGACTGTGCCATCTCCTAGTGCAACATGAGTGTATAATAGTCACATCAAAACATCAATCATATAGTGTTTCACTCACATGTGATAACCCCAAAGTTATGAGGTATCTGTATGGATTAAAAGGGGTACCTCTGGAAATACTCGATGTCCAATCCTCAGATCTTAATCCCAGGCACAGGATAGAATCCAGATAGTCTTGTAGCAGGTATAGTTGGATCACCAATGCTATTGGGTACACTATTATATAGTGTCTATATAACAAAGTATGATACCAACTCCTTATGTCAACTATAGGGGACAATTGAAACAAACTAGTACAAACAATAGTGTGTTTATCATATATTTATTGTACCATGCGATCCCAAGTACATGCCATATATGGCTAATAGGGATAGGCACAATGAAAATTAATAAAATAATAATTAAAAAACATCAAATAGTATCAAATGCATTTCGCCAATAAGGCTTCCTCAGTGATATAAAAACATAAACAGTATGTAAACATGTATATAAGTACTGCTCATATTAGCACTTACCAACATCAATGTGTTTCAATTGTCCGCTATAGTAGACATAAGGAGTTGGTATCATATTTTGTTCTATAGACACTATATAATAGTGTACCCATTGGTGATCCAACTATACCTGCTACAAGACTATCTGGATTGTATCCTGTGCCTGGGATTGAGATCTGAGGATTGGACATCGGGTACTTCCAAAGGTACCCCTTTTAATCCATACAGATACCTCATAACTTTGGGGTTATCACATGTGAGTGAAACACTATATGATTGATGTTTTGACGTGACTATTATACACTCATATTGCACTAGGAGGTGGCGCGCTGTCTTTCTCCTACCTTTCTCATCATCTCTACTATTTACTTGGACACGGTGGGAACGGTGTCCTGAGAAGAAGCTGCACACCTTTGGCACTTACATTGTGGTTCTGGACTTATATGGATGGACATTTACTCTGATTTCCATCTGTGTATTTCTCCAGAGGAACTGTATGTAGACACATCTATATAGTTCATACATATGGAACACTCTCTTGTTGGATTTATCCATTTTTTTCTGACTATTTTGTGTAAACACAGTCGGTATACTATAGAGCACTTCTATTTGTAGCAATATACTATATGTAAATTGCTTCTCTTTTTTTATGGCAATTTTGCTTTTTTTCTATTCAAAACATTGCTTTTATAAGCAATATGTATAGAACAATGTGACAAGGGTGGGACGAGCTGGATCCCACCAGTTGGTTTCTCTACTTTATTGAAACACACAGGGACTGAAATAAATGGGAGAACAAACAGTATTGAATGCCCCCATTGTGTCACTTTTAACAATGGGCCTCTCAGACCTGTCCTTGCAAACAATAATTGGATCACCGTATATAAATAAAAAAACTACATATAAAAAATATATACAAATATATGTTTAACATGGATATATAATCAGTATAACAAGTCTACAATGTCCAAAACACACAGACAAAAGTGGTATTTACTGTGGATGAACATCTCCAGACCCTAGAAGTCACGCAGTTCAAACAATGTTTATTGCAGGTTGGAAACAACAAAGCCCAGTAGTATCATGCCATCTTGTGCTGGCCCAGGTAAGGGATTGACTGGACTAGCCTTCTTTGGAGAAGAAAGAGAAGCAAATACCACAGTGCATTATTACAGGCTTCTCCCCATCAAAGCTATCATCACAACCAACATTTTTGTATTAATATTAAGGGTTCAAAATCTACAAAATCGTTATTGCACCAGAATGAGGATGTGTAAAAATTTGTCACAGTTGTTTTTTTTTATTATTATATTATTTTTGAATAAACAAATTGGAATGTGTAATTTCACAGGGATGTGTGCCCTTGTTAGGTAATAAGTAATTGAAACCTATGATTTATCAAGTTCAGCCAATGAGATAATAGAGAGAAGTAGAGTCGGTGCATTTCTATCGTGCAAGTTTAAGGTCTTTCACACTGAAAAAAAATATTTTGCTATGTTTAATACAAGCTCTTTTATATGAACAAAAAACATTTTGGAGCTACATGTGGCAAAAAGGACATCATAAGTAATCAGAAAATAGTCAATATTTATCCAGAAAAACTTGTATTGTTTACTAAAGGATCTTTTGCATAAAGTTGGTGCATTCATTCTGAATAAATGATATCCATTCACGTTCAGCTTAGAAAATATATATACATGACCGTCATGTAATTTCTGTACTAATATATTGTATTGCATTCCGGTGTAGATCAGTGGTCTGCAACCGGAAGCCTGGGAACTGCCTGCTGGGTGAGGGGCTCCCTATGCAGTCATCAGCCTATGGAGTGTGACTTTCTCTTTTTCAGCAGTATACAGTCCTTTATATCTCTTTAAATCTAGAAAATAATACCCAGTTGTACTTTTCTATCAATTTCCAATTAAAGGACCACTGCACAATGAAAACATATATCCCTATTTGAACATTTTGAGTCCAAGAGCATAGTTATGCAGAAAAATATCATGCAACTTGTTTTTATTAGTAAATTCACAGTACATTTTTATTCCATTGCAGGACTCTGGACAGATCCATGATACATTGGTCGAGACTATGTGTGTTTAATTATTTTTTCTGGCTATAAATGGTTGCATTCTTTTTCTGGGCTAGTGAGTGGTATGTGATATTAATTCCAGTCTTATACAGTTATCAAACAAAGGTTCTGGACTTCTGCCTGATCCTTCCTTCCACACAATAACTCCACTGATAACTACAAACAACTCCTTATCATCCAGCTCTCAGGATGTGATGCAACTAACACAAAATGAATTCCTGTACTAATAAACAGAGCCTTCAAAGATTCATATTTTACCAAAAAATGTTTTATGTCTTACACAGTTTATGTCCATGGCTTACACAGTTGCTCCTATTGTTAGCAAATAATTGACAAACAATTGTCTTTTCTCTTGAACTACCATATTTCAGAACTCAGAGGATGCATATTAGGCCTGAAATAGGTTGCCCATAACTGCTTTAGATAGTATGAATGACCTCCAATGCATACCAGAAAAATTAAATGGGGATCTTGAGACAGACTAACTTCACTAAACAAAGAAGGATCTACCAAATAAGAAGATGAAAGAACAGTATCTTACAGCTACTACAGGTTGAAACATTTAGACAAAGAAGTGCAACTAGTGAGCTATTGCATCTTTGCAGAACAATTTATGACAATTTATGATATTACAGGGAATCTGTCTAAACGGTGAACAAGACCAGAAGCCAAATAATGTTGCAAGTTTTAAAACAGATAGGAAAACTGGCAAATAGGTACATATATATATGTCATAATCATAGTGGTGATGGTGGGACTCCATAGAAGCCAATAAAGGTCACATTTCATTATCAGTCACGATAAACTTTTTTAATGACTACACATATATTTGGAGCATTAGAAATAAAAGAGATCCTAAAAAATCTATATATGTCAAAAAAATAAATGACAATATCCACAGTAAAAGTATTTCTGAGTATGTATACCTCCATGTGTCTGATAACAATAGGATGCCATACTAAGGGTCAAAATACTCAGGAAAACATATCTGAAAAGCGCATAACTCATAATCTCATGTTGTTATTGTCCTGTTCTTCAGTCATGTCTGACTCTCGGTGACCATATGGATGCAGCATGCCAGGCACACCTGTCTCTGGTTGTGCTTATTGATATGGTTTTCATGGGAAAGATACTGGAGTGGGTTGCCAGTTTCTTCTAAAGTGGACCGGGATTGATCTGACCCCTCTGCTATGACCTGCTCATCTTGGGTGACTCTACAGGGTATAGCTCACAGCTTCATTGAGGTACACAAGTCCCTTCCACACGATAAGGTAGTGATACAGAAGGGCAATCTCATTTAGACCTACTCAAAAACAATATCAAACAGTGTTACTACCCAAAGATGTCAGTTATGTCTATAGCCATATCTACATTTACTCAAAATTAAGACCTCTACTGTATAGCTCTATGCCCATATTCAGTGGATAATAATAAAGTACTACCAGTACTAATGTAATATTTGGTTAAATATGTCAATAAATTGTCATTTTAATATAATAAAAAGGAAAAAAGTAGCCAATGTTTTTGGGTAATCACAAAAAACTGGTTAAGGAAAATATATAGTTTTTGAATAAGATATTAATAAAAGTTGATATTCTTTCTAATTAATTTCAGTTAGGAGTTACAGCTCTTTTGTAAGAATATTTTTTGACTTACACAAGGTACAGATGAGTAGGGAATTAATGGTCTTGTTAATACTTCATATAACTTTTCTCTTTTTATGCAGATTAACCAGTACTATATTGTTAAATATGCAAGTTTAATGCAATAGGTTTATTCTACATCATATACGTACATTGTTGAAATCCGAATTGGTGCTCTTCATCTTAAGAAAGTCTAAGGATTAAAAATGTTGGTGGTCAGTGGTTGTGAAAAACCAGTGAAGGCCTTCAATCCAAACTTAATTAAGAGGTTGGAACTGTGAACATCCATACAACTCTACCCTGTAGTGAGTGTGCGATGGAAAGTGACTACATCCTCTTATGTGGAAGCCTAGGCCACAGCATTTGTAACTTGAGATAATGTAGACTGAGGGCCATAGACTTCAGGAAGACAGATAACAATTTCCTTGGGTGGTGAAGCCACATCATCCTGGTGTAAGTTCATTTGCACCTTGTTTGTGAGTGTATTGTACAATTATTTGTTTATTATGTTGCTTTTTGAAATACGTATAAAACCATCTACACTTAGATTTGTCATTTTCTATTTCTCTTTTTTACTATATTGAATGACCTGCTGATTGAATCCCCGATGAAATAATGCATCTGTTACTTGACCATTTCCTGAAAACTTTAACTTATACGGTAACCCTCATATTGAAGTTACAGAAAGACTATCAGTCCAAGATGGAATCTTCTGTGATGTACTGAGGGTTATCAAAATGCTTTTATGCTCATGTCTTACAAGCATGCTGCTATTTTTGCTTTGTTAAATTCTTCACAAGCATATGCAGTTTTTACTAGAATACCGTAGACCTTTAAGTTAGTGCAAGTAAAGGAGATCTTCCTGTAGGCAGCAGACCTCATACCCTAGTACCCTAGTGCAAGCCTTTTTGAATATTGTTAATTTGTTGAAATAGTAGTCTTGGGACTATTTTGATTGTGTGCATGCTATAAATGTTAAAGTTACGAGATTTTTTATTATATATGATATTAAAGTGGTAGATAGTAGAATGCAACATCTTCAGATAGTAAACTGATGCCACTACCTCAGCCAAAATGCCTTCATTTAACACATCATATGCTCAATGTCCACACACATTTACTAAAGTGTTAAGTCACTAAGGCCCCATAGAGCTATCACATCAAACAACTAAATGTAACCACCAAAACATGGCATTTGAGTGTTCCAAATGTCCCTAATAATGTAAACCCGATGCATGCCTCCTATAACAATATATCCAATCTCACTGAAGTTTACTCGCCTTTCTGACTGCCCCAAATTTTAAAAAAGCATACAGGTACTTTCAATCCCATGTACAGTGCCTTGCAAAAGTATTCA
The DNA here is from genome assembly GCA_027410445.1 of Discoglossus pictus. Taxonomy (NCBI): domain Eukaryota; kingdom Metazoa; phylum Chordata; class Amphibia; order Anura; family Alytidae; genus Discoglossus; species Discoglossus pictus. Next base: position 393,883,187 of record CM050165.1, read on the forward strand.
ACCCCCTTGGCATTTTTGTGTTTTGTTGCCTCACAACCTGGAATTAACATGGATTGTTTGAGGATTTGCATCATTTAATTTAAAGAACATGCCCACAACTTTGAAGATGCTTTTTTTTTTTATTGTGAAGCAAACAACAAATAGGACAAAATAACAGAAAAAGTCAATGTGCATAACTACTACATTTACCCCCCTAAAGTCAATACTTTGTAGAACAACCTTTTGCGGCTCCAAGTTGCTTAGGATAAGTCTCTATGAGCTTGCCACATCTTACCACTGGGATTTTTGCCCATTACTCCTTGCAAAACTGCTCCTTCAAGTTGGATGGTTTGCGCTTGTGAACAGCAATCTTTAAGTCTGACCACAGATTTTCTATTAGATTGAGGTCTGGGATTTGACTAGTCCATTCCAACACATTTACATGTTTCCCCTTAAACCACTCCAGTGTTGCTTTAGCAGTGTGTTTGGGATCATTGTCCTGCTGGAAGGTGAACCTCCGTCCTAGCCTCAAATCACGCACAGATTGGTAAAGGTTTTGCTCAAGAATATACCTGTATTTAGCACCATCCATCTCTCCCTCAACTCCCAGCTGCTGTAAAACATCCCCACAGCATGATGCTGCCACCACCATGTTTCCCTGTGGGGATGGTGTTCTTTGGTTGATGTGATGTGTTGGGTTTGCGCCAGACATAGCATTTTCTTTGATGGCCAAAAAGTTACATTTTAGTCTCATCAGACCAGAGCACCTTCCTCCATACAATTTGGGAGTCTCCCACATGCCTTTGCGCAAAATCAAAACATGCCATTTTGTTTTTTGCTGAAAGTAATGGCTTTCTTCTGGCCACTCTGCCATAAAGCCCAACTCTATGGAGCATACAGCTTATTGTCGTCCTATGTACAGATACTCCAGTATCTGCTGTGGAACTCTGCAGCTCCTTCAGGGTTACCTTAGGTCTCTGTGTTGCCTCTCTGATTAATGCCCTCCTTGCCCGGTCCGGTTGGTGGACGGCCGTCTCTTGGCAGGTTTGCTGTTGTGCCATGTTCTTTCCATTTGGTTATGATAGATCTGATAGTGCTCCTGGGGATCATCAAAGATTTGGATATTTTTTTATAACCTAACCCTGACTTGTACTTCTCAACAACATTGCCCCTTACTTGTCTGGAGAGTTCCTTGGTCTTCATGGCAGTGTTTGGTTAGTGGTGCCTCTTCAAAAAAATGTGTATATGTAATGACAGATTATGTGACACATAGATTGCACACAGGTGGACATCGTTTCACTAATTATGTGACTTCTGCTCCAGAGGGGGTGAATACATAGGCACATGCCAATTTTCTGTTTTCTATTTCTAAAAAATAGCTTTATGTATATATTTTTTCTCATTTCACTTTACCAATTTAGACTATTGTGTTTTGATCCATCACATAAAATTCAGATTAACAAAACATTGAATTTAAGTCTGTAATGTAACAAAATAGGTAAACATTCAAGGGGGGTGAATACTTTTGAAAGGTACTGTAAAGGCATACAAATGGCTCAAAATGCCTGGAGGTCTCAAATCCATCACTAACATTTTAGTTGTGTCCAATTTAAAGCTTTGATGATCGTCGAGGGAGGGCATCAAAAGGATAAATATAATATATTTTTACCCTTAAAGGTTTATTGCTTTTTGATTTTATGTAAAGCTTTTTCTCTATTTAGTGTTAGGAAGGGTGCCATGGGGGTCCCTGACAGCCCTGTTGTATAGGGGTTAATGTCTGTTGCCATGAGGGTCCATAAAGCTTAACTTAAGATGGTTATAGCTTAGTATACCATGGGGATCTGTTGAGATCTTATGGTGTAGTGGTTAATGTTAGGTACCCCGGTGTCCATAAGGACCCTATAGTTATTATTTAGTTGGAGGATCCCCTGGCTCATAGGGGCTAGCAGGTATGAAGGGGAAGGGGGTCTGTAAGGATCCCCTGGCTTTAAGGGCATAGTGAGTCATAGGCATGATGGTCATAAACTCCCTGCATATTTTTTATTGTTATTTAACCACTACCCTGCCATTGGAAGGGGTTTTCATACAGTAGATAGATAGGGATAGGGGATTGTATTCAAGTTAGGGGGAACAATTCTTTAGCATCTCCTGCAAGCACACATGCTAGAGCATGAGTTCCAGGCAAACACCCGCCCCCCCCCCCCCGCCCCCCGCAGGTGCAGTCATTTCTTTTTTCAGTATTTTTTCTGACATCTATAGAATAGCTACAGTAATTAGCCTTTAATTATCTTAACTGCAAGTCAGCTTTCTAAGATTTTTTTATGGGAGCCTTGGAATAAAGGCCTAAGTCATTATACTCTGGGTTTGAGAAAAAGTTCTACCTCACCCTCAAGGGGGGAAACCGTTTGTGTAGCTGTGTACTTCCGCATTCTGTAAGTTAGTGTTGTAAAATGGTGGCAAATGTGTATGTGGTAGGTGGGTTTGTATGATTTAGCGTCCTTGCTAATGGTGTATGTTGTAGGTCGTACAGGCTTTTGTAAAAGTTGTATGTGCTTGCCAGTGTTTTGCGGTTTTAAGGATCTCCACCAGTGCAAGGAGCACCTTTGGAGCTCCTTGCCAACAACTGCGGCCCTCACTTTGCAAGGACCTCAGTTGCAGCAGGCTCGCTATGCGAGCCCACAAGCGTTAGCAACAACCCGTATTGCTGAGAACTATTTATGTGATTAGCTTTTCAGTATTCACTTCTGAACAGAAAACCTTTTCCTCTGTAAACCTTAGTGATTATGCTCATAGCGTATATATATTTTTATAAATCATGTTAATATTTAAAATATTTAACAAATACACCCTTTAAAATACATTTATGTTGAAAAATATTTGAAATTATTTTTTAACATATTATAGAACATTATACATCAATTTACAATAAAATATAATCACAATAGAATCATGTTTTATCCCATTTGCCAGTAATGTATTCATTATTGATTTCTTTAATAGATTGAATTTCTTTTCTTCATGGCCACAAACTCTTTATGTGATGAAATATTAAAATATGAACAATTATATTGCAAGATCTGAGGAAAAGCTATTAAAACAGCTGTTTGATTTTTGTAATTTTCTAAATATGTCCTAGTTTACAAAAAGGCTCTGTTTTGATTTTTAAAATTAAAAGCCAATTTTAATTACCTTGAAGACTGAACAAAGCTGAGTCTCTATCATACTAGCAATCTGAATATTTTATATATAATGTAATTCTGAGTTTCTTTGAGGTGACAGACAAACAGCGGGATATCATGAATATGTGTGCTATAGCATGTCTGAGGAAATAAATTAACAGGGGCTATCCACTCTGGTGAGCCACTTAGACTGTCAATTAAAAGTGTCAGTAATGTTCTGTATGAACCAAATAACAGCAGCTACTTTTCTCTCGATCGAGCAATTTACCCATGCATTTGGAGTATTTTTAAGCAGAGCTTAGCAGTCAGATAATTAATCACTAAATCAACAATACTGACACTAAGGAAAAAGAAATACATTATTGCTGATTACTACATAAAACTGAAATATATACCCTTACAGTTCAAAGAAAAGAATAATTTTCTTTATGACTACATTTTACAATATGCTTTTGATTTATATTTAATTTTTTCCTCATATGTAATCATTATTTGTTTTTTCTTCACACAATCTAATGCATGTTCAGAAATAATTATTATCTAAGAGAGGAAGTATTACACATGCAATGAAAAGGAACTCTAATTTATTTTCTCTAAATCACTAAATGCATTTAAAATAAATAAAGAGCTAAAATCCTTTTTCAATGTAATCATTTATGCAACAAAAAAACAGATTAAGTACTCCACCCCAGCTCTTGTTTATCGTGACAATCCCATCCCATCTCAATTATAGGTTCTATCCTAGGACTGAGCTTGGCATGGTTGGCCCTTGATTTCAGGTGTACCCTGCTCTGCACAGGTGAGTCAGTAACTGTCTAAACAAATATGATTTACTTACCTGTGCACAGAAGCGAAATCATCATATTTTGACCTATGCACAACTCACAATGACTGTCATTTCCTACTCCTATGCTAGAATATTTTTCACTGTTAACACCCATAATCAGGTGCAAATTGACAACCATCATATTTTCTGTTCTGTGGAGTGCATATGAACTGATTTCTCATATGGCATTTTTGGTGAGTTTACAACATACTACACCCAATTGGTGTACTCTATCAGGACCACAAGATTCCCTTTTGGCAGCTGCTTTATATAGTTTGGCATACTCTCTCTTACACCTGGAAACAATTATAGGAATCCAAAATGGAGTACAAAATGAAGCAGGTCAGAAATTAGTAGAATTCTGTCAAGATAATTCTCTTGTGATAGCAAACACCCTATTCCAACAGCCTCGGGACAACTCTACACATGGGCATCACCACATGGACAATATAGAAATTAGATTGACTACATACTTTGTAGCCAAAGATGGAGGAGCTCTATACAGTCAGCAAAAATAAGACCTTGAGCTGACTGCGGCTCAGACCATGAGCTTTGTGTTGCAAAGTTCTGAATTAAACTGAAGAAAGGGGGAAAATCATCAGACCAAGAAAGTACAGAATAAATAATATCCTTTGTGAATATGCAATGGTAGTAAACAATAGATTTAAGGGACTAGACATGGAAGACTGGCTATGTGATGAGGCTTTGAAGGTAGCCCAGGATAGAAGCAAAGTAAAAGGTAGTGGAAATAGGAAAATATTTGTCCAGAGGATAGCTAGAAGAGACAAGGAGACATTCTACAATGAGTGATGTAAAGAGATAGAAGAAGCTAACAGAATGGGAAAGCCAAGAGCTCTCTTCAAGACAATTGTGGAGCTCAAAGGAACCTTACATGCCAAAGTGAGAATTATAATAGACAAAAATGGTAGGGACTTAAATAGAGCAGATCAAATAAAGAAAAGGTGGCAGGAATATACCGAAGATCTATACAGCAAGTCTCTTAACAGTAGCGATGACTTCAATAGAGCTAGAGACAGAAATCTTGGGGAGTAAAGTGAGATTTGCCTTAGGATGCCTTTCTGATATCAAGGCTGCAGGAGTTGATGGAGTCCCAACTGAATTATTCAAAATTCTACAAAATGCTGCTGTGAATGTGTTGCTTGCCTTATGCCAACAAATTTGGAAAACTCAATAGTGGTCAATAGACGGAAAAAGGTCAGTCTACATCCTAATCTCCCCAAAAAAAGGGTATTGCCAAAGAATGCTTGAATTATTGACCAACTGCACTCATTTCACATACCAGCAAGATCATGCTTAAGATCCTGCAATCTGGGTTCCAACAATAAATAGACCAGGAACTACAGGATGTGCAAGCCAGGTTCTGCAGACGAAGAGACACAAAATATCAAATTGCCAATGTCAGATGGATAGAGAAAGCAAGAGAGTTCCGGTAAAATATTTACTTCTGCTTCATAGACTATTTTAAAGCCTTCGACTGTGTGGACCACAACAAAATGAGGCAAGTTTGTAAAGCGATGGGAGTACTAGATCATCTCATCCTTCTCCTGAGGAATCTGTATGTGGACCAAAAAGCTAAAGTCAGAATGGCTCAATATAGGTAAAGAAGTGCGACAAGGTTGTATATTGTCACCTTATTTATTCAACTTATATGCAGAGTACACCATGTATAAGTCCAGGCTGGATGAATCCAAAGCAGGAATCATTATTTCTGTGAAAAATATCAACAACCTCAGTAATGCAGATGAAACAACTCCGATGGCTGAAAGTGAGTAGGAACTAAAAGACCTATTAATGAGGGTAAAAGAAGAGAGTGCAAAAGCTGGCCTGCTGCTCAACATCAAAAACTTCATTTCCTGGCCAACAGATAAGAAAGAAGTGACCAATTTTATATTCCTGGGATCCAATATCTCTTCAGATGGTGACTGTAGGCATGAAAAAATATTACACTATCAACAAAGGTCTGCATAGTTAGAATTATGGTATTCCCAGTAGTAACATACAGATGTGAGAGCTGGACCATAAAATGGCTAAGCACCGTAGAATTGATGCTTTTGAATTGTGGTGTTGGAGAAAACTGCTTAGACTGCAAAAAGATCCAATAAATCAGTACTTCAGGAAATCAAGACAAACTGTTCATTGGAAGGTATGATCATGAGGCTGAAGCTGAAATTTTTTCAACATATCCTGAGAAAACAAGATTTAAGGTAAGCAAAGAAGGGGACAACAGAGACTGAGATGGGTAGATGAGATCATTAAAGCAATGAACAGGAGCTTGATGGAGCTCAGAGGGGCAGTGGCTGACAGATGTGCCTGATGTGCTGTGTCCCATAGGGTCATGGAGAGTTGGGGACAACTGAATGTCTAAAAAACAACAACAACAACAACTGCATCCAGGGGCGTAATTAGGTTTTATGCTACACTAAGCCCATTCAGATTTGTGGGTATTTCAATGACTCAGTTATTTCTCTTCCTTTCCTCTTGCTATATCACAATCATAACTTTACAACACACTTACATAAAAAATAATATGTTTAAATGTGTGTTTTTGTAAGTATACAGTAAGCCAGAAAGTGCTAGATATGGTTACATGCAGAATATTCTCTGTATTTAGATATATCAGTGCATACACCATGGCACTGGTTCAGCCTGTTGCCTCTGAAAATGTGCTGCCCTAGGTCTGGGCCTCGTGGGCCTAGGCTGAAAAACAACCATGGCAGGTATTGAAATACACTATATTACCTACCTCTACTTCTTCTGTCAATTGACTTCATCAGTATATGCATACCTCTCTAGTTAACTACTCTACCGGGTATAATACCCCTTCTACACAAAAACATAACCAATGACATCTCCCAATTGAGATAGCCAGTGCTTTTGGTTAACCTCAACACTCCATCACTTCAGCAATTCTCATAAAACAAGTATAAATACTACATAACATTAAAAAATTATGTGCATTATAAAATATGTTAGTATTCAATAGTTAGTAAAACTTTATTCTACATATGCTCTTTTTATTATAACCTTAATTTGTAATGCTCCAATATATTCCATAGAGCTAAACAGGGTAGATACAAGTCCAAAACTATTTTAATTTTAATGTTTAAAAATATGCATTAGATATTATATCTCAGTTTTGGACATCCATCAAAAATGTTATTGACATTAATAATTACCTCTGAACTACATATTCTGCACCTAAAATCAATATAAATGTAAGCATATATCACAATGTTTAAATAGATCACACTTAACCAGAGCTAATTATATATATATATTTCATCTAAAATGATACCAGATGGAAACCTTCATTCAACCCCTTTGAACTCTTTAAGGTGAAGATCCAGTATATTTCCTGATTACTTAAAGCTAATTAACAAGCTAATTAACAATACCATATTATTTTACCTTGTTTGATATGTTTAATAATATAACCACGCAAACACCCTGGATTCTTATGATTTTCTTTTAAATGTTGAGACAGACAGTGATTCTCCAAGTCAGTTCTTACATTGTGTGCTCATCAAGACATTTACAGAAAGGCTGCCCTATTCTTCCGACATTTTGTAGTTTCCCATCACAACACAATACATAAATACAAGTTCAGTTGTGCAGTTCACATCATTTTTAATTAACTATACAAATAAAAAATGAGCATGCAATCCAAAAACAGCTTCTTCTTCCCAGCCCCTGTCAACTTTAAAATGTATCTAAAAAAAAAATAGTTATAAATGAGTAAATATTGGAATATTGTAATAGAAAGTATTAATGGGTCCTCCTAAGGAAATCTTTAACTCACGATATTTCTGAGACTTTATTGATATTTTCTGTATGGTAAATAACTCCTATTGTTATTTAATTTTATACTTTATTAAGTCTAGTGATTCATATTTATGAATTTTTTGTTTGTAATTTTTCAACTTTCTTGCGTGTGGCTATGATATGAGGTAAGGTGAATAAAACAACTCCTGTTAAAGGGAAATGTAAGTGAGCTGGATTTTGAGTGCATCTGATGGAGGCAAATTAGTAGTGTATGAAAACGTTTTTTGCATGAAAAAATACCAAAATACGCATATAAACACTTACCTTGAAGTCAGCAAAATATCTTTTAATTTCTGTCAGTTAAACTTAGTGTTAACACCCTCCAAACCCAGGCTAAACTGGTATACAATTTGAAAAAAAAAATTGCCCAATCAGAAGAAATTAAAGACTGAAACATTTGTATCACAATCTGGAAGTTGCTGTCTGGTTTTTTTTCTCTCTGCCTGTCTCCTTATGGGCAATTTCAGCTGTGACCACACCAACCATCATTTCCTTTAGGAGGTCACACACTGTACCCTGCAGGGTACACTTTATGTAAGCTTCCAAGGGGTGTGCACATCCAGATATAATTACCTAGCATATAAATATGTAAGTACATTCAACTTTTCAATATAATACATATTTTTCTACTATATATATTTGAAAAGTAGCTCACTTACATATCCCTTTAAATAATATTCTAATTTTTTTCCACTTTCTCTTTGTACTTGTAACTTATATGTATTATTTGTTCACTTAGCTTGAACTACTGCATTGTAATACATAGGGTGGGTGAGCGAATAGGAGAGGAATAGAGAGAGAGGGGGACCGACGGAGGGAGAGAGAGACACAGGGGGCATAGGGAGGAAGCAGAGGGAGGGGAGCAGAGAGAGAGAGAGAGACACAGGGAGAGAGACAGGCAGGTATTCAGAGATAGATGGAGTCAGAGAGGGGGGGAGGAAGGGAGTCAGAAAGGGAGGGATAGAGATGGAGGCAGAGAGGGAGGGAGAGAGAGTGGGATGGAGGGAGAGAAAGGGAGAGAGAGAGAGAGGAGAGGGAGCGAGGGGGAGGGAAAGGGAGGGAAAGAGAAAAGCATGGAGAGAATGAAACGGAGAGAGCAAGGAGAGGGACAGAGAGGAAAGGGAGAGAGACAGAGAGCACACAGAGTGCAGAGAGAGGACACAAAGAGAGACAGAGAGAGTGAACACACAGGGATGGAGCACAGAGAGAAAGGATTAACAGAGAGAGAGGTGCACAGAGAGAGACAGGGCACACAGAGATGGAGAGGGCGCACAGAAAGAGGGAGAGGGCGCAAAGAGAGAGAGTGCACAGAGAGACAGAGGGCGCATAGAGAGACTTAGGGCACACAGAGACAGCACAGAGAGAGATAGCACAGACAGTGGAAGATAACATATGACACCATCATTTATGAAGGGCAAGTTACTAGTTTAATACAAAGATAAAATCAATACAGATACAATTAGCGTTCAGAGTTCTTTCATATTTAGTCAATTCTGAGGTCATGCTTGGTCTCAAAGTTAAACACTGGTGGAGCTGCAGAAAACCTGGTCTCGATCTCCAGAACTTTTATCCTCTCAAGTTTAGAAAACAAAATCTACCTTTTATTGAGTGTATTTGTTTCTGGGTTAGTATCACATTTACTCTTACACCCCACTGCAGAGTGAGTTACACATCCTGATCATTCTGTTGTTTTTAATTAGTGCTCAACTATTCTATTCTGTTTTATTTTGCATATTCTGTATTTGCTAAATATGTATGCTACACTCAACCCATATCTATAATGAGCGTTTCAACCCTTTTAGCATTACACTTTGAATCAGTTCTGTTAAAGTACCACTGCACAATTGTTTGTCACGTATGTTGTAGGTTAACAATATTAGCAGCTGTATAAGCCATGGACATATTTTTTGTTTTTACAAAACCTGAATTTTGGAACACTCTGTTGTACAGGAGTCCATTTTCTGTTTGCTACTCAGCTACATCACTTCCAAAGCGATATACCACACAATACACTTAGATTGCAAGTTTGCGAGTTTTCAATAGTGTATCCGTGTCTTGGAAATGAGCAATATGTACATTTGATTATATGCTCAAAAACAGGGCCCTCCATTCTTTATAAGGTGTTAAGTTTGTTTTTTGCCATGTACTAAACCCCTGTACAGCGCTACGGAATATGTTGGCGCGATATAAATAAAGATAATAATAATAATAACTATATATTATATATAATAGGTTCACTCTGTTAATTGATGATAATCATATTTTCCTACATTAGTCAGAAGGCTGGAAGTTTGTCTTACAAAAAATAACAGACTGTCTGAAAGCATAACCTATTTGTCACTAATGAAACATGGCTGATCAGCCTTTCATCATCTACCTACCCAAGGAGGAGAGGGAGGGTAAGCAGGCAACCATCTTTGCACCAAGGCTGTTTTTATATTTATTTATTTATTTATTTATTTATTTAACTTTTTTTAATGTTTTTATCATATGTATTTTTTGAGGTTTGTGTGATGATTGTGACGAGCTTGGACTGGTAGTTTAACTGATATCTTACTTGTATCCATCCCTCTATCTCAAACAAACAAACATTGGCTGTTCTGTTGTATTGTCAACAGTTGCTTTTTATAATTATATGGTTAAACATAATATTTCTCTTTTTTAAATTTAAAGGATTTTCCCTTATGTTTTTTTGAATAGCTAGGATTGAAACATATGGGACTTCCGTGCCACTTTAAGCTTGAGCATTGTAGACATACTGTCATGCACATTCTAAGCCACTGCATTTTGGGAATTCCATTGGTAGAGATGACATAGAGAAGTGACAAATGATTTCAGTGTTATGCAGAGCTCAATCTACAAATATAGCATTTTCATTTAAAAACAATACAGCTTCCAATAATAATAAATGTTTGAAACATTATTTTCAATATATGCCATGTGTGTTCTCAGCACCCAATTACCTCACAATATATATACTGTAAATAATCCATATTGAATATGGCATTGCGGAATTCATTTTTGGAACTTTACCAGTTGAATGCCACAGAGCTAGATGTGATCCTATTGTAAGGATACAAACTGTATAACAAATATTCAAAGAAATAAGTACTCAGAACATTGTTCTAAATAAAACTTACTGTATTTTGTCATTTTGTGGGTTTTCTTTAACATCTGAGATGGTGTAAACCATTGGATCAGTTATTTCAATTTGTGCAGACACAGGCACATTGGTCAGTAGACAATGATAACTTGGATAAGACTGTTAAAGATAATTCAATATACAGTATTGTATTGCAAAACATTCAATTTAGAGTGATAAGCCTTTGATAGATGAAACTCCTGCTTTCACGTCAAAAGCAATACTGATTAGATGTTATAAATATACTATTAGATTGCGTTTCAGTCATTTGATTTGTCAGATTATGTGCCATGCACATATTTAGATTTTTTTTTTTGTTTTGCTTCATACACACATTACAAAAAAGTAATAAAATTATAAAGATTACGATCAAGGTAGATAATAATGGGACAAAAAAGGAAACACATAAGGGCAAGGCAATAACTGTAGGATAGTATGGGAAAGGAGACTAGAATAAACAAGAGATATCATAAAAAAGAAACATTAGGGAAACAGAAACAGGCTGGGGGATAGGAACTGTGTGTGTGTGTGGGGGGGGTGGGGGGAGTGGTTACAGCCCCCCCCCCCAGATTATATGAGCAGTGGGCCCCAAAAAATAGCAAAATTAAACTTAATCATGCATTACCAGTTTTGGCCTCTAGAGAGTGCTATGGATCTGTATGTCTTTACCAGAAAAGTTATGGGCCACCATTTTTTGTCTCTTTAAACTTTGACCCCCCCCAGAGCTTTTTTAGGCTCCTACACTTGTGAAACCGAAATACATACAGTAATGGAGATAAGAAGATTTAAGCTATGTTCATACTCTCAGTAGTATATTGAAGAATATTGCCAGTGATTGGTTACTATGAGACACTGCACACCATGAGCCTGATTCAATTGAGCAATTGTAACTTACAGTAGCCTGTAATGGAGTCCGTAAGTTATTTTGCTATTCAATTGGCGTCTTTTTGCGTGCTACAAACAGGTTACGGGTAACGGCCTTGAAATCCTTGCAGTTGTTAAAACCGAACTTACAGCCTCCCGAAGCCTTTGATCTTTCACACCCGCAAGAGTTACAATCGCTAAAATTGCAAATCGCTATTCAATTCCTACAGTTCCCCAAGCCCACAAATGTTTCACACTCGTATACTGCAAATGTAGGAGAAAATCCTGTCTGTAGCACTGTAAATGCAAATAAAAAATCAATACTGCACTGTAAATGATGGATAAAGCAATAAAAGACAATAGGATTAATTGCACAACAGTCTTGAGCTTGCAAATCGGCAATAAAAAAGTCTTTTTTTTATGTTTCATTTCAGGGTTATATCGATCTCGGGAATCAATGAGTTAATACATATTAGGCCACCCACATTGACTAGAACAGTATTGGCATTCATTTTTAATTATTTTGTGTTTTGCGGTTTTGCGAGTCTGATCACATATCGAACCCCCAAACGCTAATTGATTGACATGCACACTCCATGTTTTACTGACCTAATGATGATGGTCTCATTTTCTATTGGCTGTTTCTAAATGGGTAGTTACGGTTAAGCTTAATTGATCATGTGTCCAACCTGAAATGCTACATACAATTGCATGGTTTATGGCTTCGGCTTTCGGCCCCTAATTTGCGGGCTTGTTCAATTGAATAGTACAGGAATTGTAGCAGATTTCAAGCCTGCAGCAAGCCCGCAGACATACACGGCCAGTATACTGCAAAATGCAGGCTTATAATTGAATCGGGCTCCATGTTCTTAAAAATGCAGAGATGAGAACCAAATTCGGAGCTATTTGTAAGATTTTAGTCACTTCTTAGTGAAACAAAGTATACAAAAATAAATAGATACTTAGGTATCTCATATTCCTAGTGACATCCAGAAAATGTCCATGCCCCTAAATTAAAAACAATGTATCATGTTACAAATTAGTGTTTTTTTAAATTTTTGTTCATAATTACCCTTCTTCTTATTCGCTCTTTCTCTTTCTTGTTATAGCCATTCTCCTAGTTGATTAACTGGTGGCCACCAATTGTAGTAAACATGTTTGTATAGATGATGTAATGTGAATGGAGTTAATGATTTGAACTAAAATAATTTGTTATAAAACTAAGCTTTATTTTAGGTTTTCATTAAGCCGTGATTAAGCACTACTCTAGACATCTGCTAGGCTAATACTGGCTTTATCTGTGCAACTGGAAAACCCAATTAGAATTTGTTCATAGTTTATCAGTCACAAACACTCACACATCGAAATATTCATTAGAGACCCGCTGTGAGCTGTGATAAAGCAGCAGACAGCCGAATTATAGAGTCGGTGTCACTATCCTCACAATAATTTTACATTTGCATGATAAAAGACAAGCAATCAAATATCTAAGAAATAATTTAAAGCTTAGAATTCTACCCCAAGCATTCTGAGTATTTGAGAGAGTAGTTGGTGCTTCAAGACATGCTATTGTACATAAATGATAGGCAAAATCATTAAAATGGTATTAAATTATTTTGTTGCCCAAAAATGCATTATATATATTATGGACATTTATACTTTATTTGTGACAAATATCAAAAAAACACATTTCATACATACAAATGCAAAGATCATGTACCTTTTTTATATAAACAATACATATGTTTTTTTCTAAAATAACTTCAAAAGGAACTGTGTTCATTAATTTAGCCAATTTAAGGCTATAATAAAACAAGCATAATTCGGCAATGTAGTATACCATAATATAAAAGTTTTTTTTCATACTGTATATTTGATGAGTTATTTGAAGAGTCCAATCATTTGTTAGATCATAATATCACTATCTGTTTTTACTAAGATATTACTAAATGTGGGGGGTTACTAAGCATCTCAAGTGGCTGTAATGTGCATCATTGTATGGCCAAATTTAACTCAGAGCTTTCCTCACTTCTTCATAGCCACTTGAAATGCTTAATAAAACTCCCACCTCTGTTGTAAAGATAAACAGGATTACATTAACTTTACATGTAAACAAATATTTAGTGCATATCAAATATGATAATAGAGTTGATCAAAATGATAATCTATACATTTATATTTATAGTTTATCTGTAAACAAATTAATAAAACCAAAACTTATTAATTTTACTATTTCCACATTCCTCTTTTATCCTCCTCCATCCTTATTTAATTAGTGTCTTATCTCTTCATTTAATATAAACAATCCTGTACGCCTGTTTATCATAACTATCTAACAAGAAAACATCTTGACATTTTTAAACTAAGAAATGTAAAAGCTGCGTTTATAAAAAAAAAAAAAAAATCCAATTATTACACAAGAGTAGCTGACATTTTGCTCTTGTTTTTTAAAGCTAGACAGTCTTACAGCCCCGTTAAATTTGAAGCCTGTAGTGGCAACGGCACACCCGCAAAGCCTGCAGGCTTGAAAATCTGCTGCGTGTGTAGAGCTATTAAATTCAACCATGCCGCGATTTGCGGGCCAGAGACGCAAGCCCATAAACCCTTTCCACACACAGAATCTGTTAAAGGGAGGGCCTAAACTGAATCGCCCTTAACGATCCACACCGTAATCATGTAGTTTGACGCAGGCCTAACAGCCAATAGAAAGCGGGGAACCACAATTAATGCCACAGGAAGGGGTTTTAAAGGGCGCAAAAACGTAAATCATTGACTGTGCAGTAGCTGAGCAAGTTAATACACAGGTCTTGGCGTTGGTGGGTTTGTGGACATTGGAGAAAGAGAGAGAAGGAGCTATGTAGGTTTTTGATATATAATTACTGATATCACGTAATTCACACACACAGATTAATACGTACACATAGCTATACATAGCAGTAGGCCACAGCATATATACACCCTCCCATACCCCCATCTACCCCCCATACAGTTACTATTCTACACACATACTACTCACATTCTTGTTTTACCACATCCACATCCACATATATATTATATTTATTTATCCCTATTTTTGTTTCATAAATCATAGGAGGGTAGAGGAGGGGAGAAGGAAAGTGAGGAGAAGAGGAGAAGAGGAGAGGAGGAGAGTGAGGAGAGCTAGAGGTATAGAGAGAGGGAAATCAGGTGTAGGAGAGCAGCAGCGGGGGAGGGATGTGCCCCAGATGTAGACACACGGTGGAGGGTCAGAGGGTCAGGGGCCTCATCCCGAGGGGGGGGGGTTAGTGGAGATAAGGGACTGACCACATAGAGAGTACAGGGAGGCCAGGAACCCCCAGGCACAGTTGGCAAGGCAAGAGGCTGTTGCACGGTAAAGGGCCACAATTATAGCCCAGAGGAGATGGACGTCCTCCTCAGGGAAATCCGTGCCCGCTATTGGATCATACATGGTGGGAGAGATGTGAGGGCTAACATGAAGGCAGAGGCCTAGAGTCAGATTGCTTCAGCTGTTGCTGCATTAGGGGTGACAAATAGGGCCGTTAGGTCTGTAAAACACATATAAAGAGGAAGATGGCAGAGGATGCAAGATCTGCACGTGCAACTGGTTGTGGGCCGCCAGCCAACATCCCTTATTGTAGATGGCACCCTGAGGGAGTGGATTGCGCCAGCGGCAGTGGTGGGCCTACCAGGACAGGTGGACACGGGTGTGCCGAGAACCATGCAGAGCGAGTATCATATCACATCACACACATTGGTGTACAGGCTTGGGGGGGGGGGGGGGGATAAGGTGTATAAATACCCCGCAGATATCATGATGTTTGTATGTATGTATAAACAAGCTTTTGCCCTGGCTGGTGTATACAATGAGCTGTATCCCCCTAGAATTATTCTGGCTCCTACACCCCTGCCCACACACATAGATAACTGACATGCAATACCACAGTAAGCCCTATTGTTATGACTGAAGATATATGGGGCATCAAAAACCATATAAATCCTGGTAGCAAACATATTAATTTCATATTTTGTATCAATGAAATGTTTTGCCAATACCTGCATTTCAAACTGATTCTGTGTACAATTTGCTATTATATCAAGATTGATTTGACATTCAAAAGAGAGTACATGTCTGGGTGTGCACACTGCGGCATATGTGGATACAGACTCATGCAGATGGCGCACCGCACCTGCAGTACACATATTCATATGAGCCATGATCCGCAATGCTCAATATGCAGGCCGTGGTTCATCTGCATAAAACAAGCACCACAGTCAATCACAGGTGACCATGATGTAAAGTATATGGAAACACATAGCTTTCAATTGTGTAGGGAAACGAACTCAATATATATTTTTTCTTCTATTTCATTACCCAGGAGGACAAGGCCGACCACAGTGCAACAGGGGGAGGCTCCAGTGGAGGTGGGAGTGGTTGACAAAGAAGGTCAGGACATTCCAGAGGTCCTGGGACCATCCACACAAGCTGGCCATTCACGTTCACCATCATATCAGGAGTGGGAATCACTGCCTGGGCACTCAACAGCATCATCCAGCCATGCCCAGCTGTTCCAGCCCCTTCCACCAGCCATTTCCTGGCCCCAGCCATCATCACAGCTGCCACCTGCTCCAACAACTTTGCAGCCATGGCAGCCCACAACCACTCCCACACAATGCGGTCCCCCAACATGGCCTCCCACATAATAGGGTCCCCCAACAGGGCCTCCCATACAATGGGCTCCCCCAACATGGCCACCCACATGATGGGCTCCCCCAACATGGGCCAACACCCCAGCACTCCTGCCCACACCTGAGGCCCTTCTCCCGACACCTCAGGTCCTGTCGCCGTCACCTCGGGCCCTGCTGCTTCACCTCAGGCACTCTTGCAATCGCCTCCAGCCCTGCTGCCGTCTTGCAGGCTACTTTACAAGCTACAGTTTTACATGTTGAGGGAGTTTAATAGGGTTGTTAGTTTTGTAAAATAGCCATGGTAAGGAGATAGATTTATAGAGCAAAAAAAAACCAACAATAAAATCTAATAATAGCTATGCTTCATGGGTAAACCAATTGCATGTTTTGTACACCCTTGATATTACTGGGTTAATGCTTATACACGAGAAAGCTACATTATTGACATCAGAGGAAATGTTCTTTATATATGTTTTAATAAAAACTGCCTACTGATAGAAGCATACAATATGGTTTAATTGTATAGTTGTCATGTTGATACATGCATCATTCAACATTGCAGACTTGATATTCCATTCTCTACAAAATTGTACATTTGTTGTAAATTTCAGATAACAAGTACAATTTCCTAGTCTCCTAGTCTTATGGTTTACAGCTGCTGCAAGATCCTTTGGTATCACCACTGCTACTAAAGATTATTGAGTTGATGAAGAATCACCTGGGGAATTGATGTAGATGAAGGTACAGCAGCTTGCATTGCATGATTATCTGAGGGTGATAGTGTTGATTAATTTGATGCTGTCACAAAGGGACTCATTACATGAGTTGAAGCCTGGCTTTGTAAGGATTTGGTTATGCCACCGTAAAAAGTGCATGTGCCAGCTAAAACGATTGAAAACTCCTTGAATATTAATACTGGGCTCTGACACATTTAGGGCAAGATTTTGAATAACATTGACTACAGTAAATTATTCATGCACTTATTGTACTATGACTAGCTTGATAATTTAGTTTGAATTATAACTTCTTGTTGCTGTACTATTTTCAATGCCTCAAAACACTATTTTATATGCTGGAAGGTTATATCTCTTATGGTTGCTTCAATATATTAAAAAGAAAATATCGACAACAAATAAATAAAGGTCTACTTTCAATATGGGTAAAATAAAACACATCATGGAATTGAGATGTGAAAACATTCTTAAATATTGTATTGACGTACTGAATTTATGTTTGTGTAGGTTCCACATAAAGGACCATTGTCACGTCTGAAGTCAGTGGGATCACTAGGCTCAATACCTCAAATCAAGATTTACATGATTGTTTTCATCTATTTATCTATCTATCTATGTGTTTACTTGTATTGTAATCCTAATCTACACTAATAATGGCACTTTTTTTGTTAATATCATTTTATACCTGCCCATAGACATTTATACTGTCTAGCAGGAACAACCTTATGTCTGGTTCATAGATTTCTTTATGTTACATTTAATTGGTTACTTAGCTCTGGGGATTAACTTTTTTTCTAAGCTGATGTGTGTGTAGGCATTTAATGCTAGGATTGTGTCAACTCAACAATTTGAGTAATGTGATTGCATATATAAAGTATGTAGATGTGCATTTACTCATTGCTTTTCTTGGTGCAGTGGGATCATCCCTTTAATCAATCATTAGATATCTCCTTTATTTAACATGTTGAAATTATATTAGTTGAGTGTTACTTTTTTCTTACATCTGACATGGTATCACATCAGTATCAGTATTTGCAGGAGGAGAGCCAATAGATAGCACATGATTATTTGTGGATTTTATTAATTCTCCCATTGCTTTGAGGGACATAGAAAAAATCTAGCATTATTGAAAATGGCATTTTAAAAATGTTTGCTGTAGAATGTAATAAAAACAATGTAATTTGCTAAAATGTGGAACAAACTTGCTATTTCAAATTAATTCGACATCTGTATGTTATTTATTATTGATAACCATTGTTCCTCACTTATGGTCACAGGGCTCGTACTGTCCATAATATTTTATCCAACCATGAGAAAACATGGTGTATCAGTAATAGATAACTTGATGAAGCAGTCTGGGAATCAGTGAGACTAATTACTACAAAGTTACTTCTTGTGAATGTTATTTTTAATTATACCTGACTTTGATATGTCCCTTTAAGAAATATCTTCAACTTGTATCTTTCAATAATTGCCACTGTCTAATCAAATCATTGATAATCTTAGATGTTTGTCAATGTATCTGGTTGAGTAATACCCTGCAGTGTCACTGGAAAGTGTAGCAATGACCCATTGAGACTCCTGCAACCTGAGAAAAAAAAATCTAATTAAAAAATCTAATTAATCATGTAACTTTGTCAAATACAGTAAGCTAATTAATTAGAAATTGTCTAACAATTAACATATCCATAAATGTATTTATTTTTTTGACTGCTAGATTTGAGCACTGAGGTATAAATAGAGCTTCATAAGATTATAATTATTTTAAATGTATTTAATTAGAAAAAATTTAATAACAACATATTTCTATAAAAATGTATTTGTCTATTTATATATGATGACGTTATTCATATTTAACATTATTAATATTAATAAAGACTCTTTCTTAATAACAAAATTAGATTTAAAATCCTTTCAATTTATGTTCCTCAACCCATAGAACTTTTGACTTTAGGAAATCCTAGGTTTATCCTTTATTTCTATTCAAACAGTGAAATAATTCATAGTTTTATTAGCTCAACAAACAGATTTGAATGTCAATTGGATGGCTGTAAACTATATGTGGAACAGACAAGGAAGTCCAGTGGAGAACAATAGACATGGTTCATCACAATTAAAGGTTATATATAGGAGGGGTGTTAGAATAGAAAGTGCTATTCATATAATACCGTGCCTCACAATATTCACTAAGGCTTCTCAGTAATTATTAAAAGAGATATAAAATCTCTCCATCATTTAAAATATAGTGCTCTCCTCTTCCGATTAATTTTTATCCATTGTTTCCTACATTCCCTTTCAATTTTTTTCTAGATTTCTGCAAAATGAATATTGCTTAGTACTGTACTAAACAATAAAACATACACATTATCTTTAAATACTCTATACATTGAAATATGTAGCTCATTATATTTCAAAGTATCATAAATATGGCTTGTAAAATAGAAATACATTGCTACAGAAGTATGCAGTGTATTATAGTTGGAAATATTGAGTTTAATATATTTCAAAAT
The DNA here is from genome assembly GCA_027410445.1 of Discoglossus pictus. Taxonomy (NCBI): domain Eukaryota; kingdom Metazoa; phylum Chordata; class Amphibia; order Anura; family Alytidae; genus Discoglossus; species Discoglossus pictus. The sequence goes on from CM050165.1 coordinate 393,902,950, forward strand.
ATCATATTTCAGAGTAAGAAAATAAAAGTGCTACAAAGTTGCCATCTTCTTAAAACTGTTTTAAGCCTATATGCATACAGTTTATTTGAACTAGCTCAGTCAATTTAATTGTGGAGTGAAATAGCAGTAACATTGTTAACCTGTAGTTGATCTAATTTCCTCTCTATTCTCAGTTTATTGTGAGTACAAAGTGACACAATTATTGAGGCTGCTGTAAAAGTAGATAATGTTTTTCTGAAAAAAATATATATCTATGTCCTCTTTCTGATAAAATAATGTATTTATTATTTGATTACTAAATTGTCATGTTCCTTGTTCTAGAGCTTACAGAGAACGTGGAAATTTCCATTTCTTTATACTGGCTGATACTAATGAAACTGAGCCACGTTACCCAATGACAGAATTCTATTCTTTATTATAAAATGAGAAAAATATAAAATTACCAGACCTGGGAACGTTTAGGGTTTTACCATGAGGCCTAAGGTTATCGGTTACACTTCAACAGAGGATCCCAGGATTTTTATGCATGTATAAACTGAGATATTATGCATCCCAAAATTATATTCTATTTATATTCTATTAGTTCTATAAAAAAATAAGACCATTTATATCATAAATAAAAATTCATATTCTGAAAAATTACTGATTCTACTACCTAAAAATGGGTTCAAGTCAAAATTAGTATAAACTGTGCTTCTTAGAATTAATCTCTTATTAGATTAATACATCAGAAGCAGTCAATTTTAACAGATTGGCACATGTATTAGTGGTCTACAGCAAAACAAATCAATAAAACAGCTAACATTTTTATTGGTGTGACTGCTGGTTATAAACATTACAATCTACTCAGAGGATGTTACATTTTTTTGCCCATGCATCCAAAATGGAAATTTTATTGTAATCTGCGAAAAAATTCTAAAGACTTGCTGAATTTTCAATCTCCATAGCAGAGAGAAGGGAGGGTAGACATATGATAGCATGACTCGACCTTTGCGCGCAGGAGAAAAGTGTGCCTTCATAAACACACCGACAAATGCGCCCGACAATTGCGCACCCGACAATTGTGCGCCTGCTCAGGTAAGCTGAGCATAGGGGTTTTAGGGTTAGGCTTAGGGGGTCTTGGGGTTATGCTTAGGGGTTTTAGGGTTAGGCTTAGAGGTCTTAGGTTTAGGCTTGGGGGTTTTAGGATTAGGGTTAGGCTTGGGGGTCTTAGGGTAAGGCTTGATCTTAAGGTTAGGGTAAGGCTTAGTGGTCTTAGGATTAGGGTCTTCAGGGCATTAGGGTACTCCAACATTGGAACCTTGCATGCTTTTAACATGCACATTTGACGGTCGCTTTTCGACAGCACGCAACTATCGGCACCCTTTTGTCGGCGCGTATTTGTCCTGCTTGCAAAGGACACAGTGCCATGTGATAAAATACATCAAATATATAAAATACAATTCAGGAGGGATGCATTTTGTACTTTTAAACAGTTATACAAATTTGCTATTTTTGCATATATTGAATACTTATTTTGTCATAAAAAGCAATAAAAAATGTATTTTGCATTGTAAATTGTTGTAAAAATTGCTATATATTCTTCAACTATATTTGTAAATATTCATTTAAAATAGTGTATGTTTGTTGTGTATTATATGATTTTGTAAGACAAATGTGTAGTCTGCATTAATATGACATCTGGTGGGAAGTCTTTCATTTCACTGAATACCATTTTATCCAAGCACACATTTTGTGAGCATCAACAGTGTGAGCATGACACTAAACCTGCAAATGCCTCTGATTTACTATTAATGTTATGTATGCTCATCTCAGTAAAATACTTCTGCATTGTGAAAAAGGAGCTTTTATGGAAACGGTGGTCACCATTCACATAAATTACGCTAGCATCTGCAATGAATTCGAATATTTTCTGTTTATATGGCAAAAGATATTTTCAAAATCCAGATACTAACTAAAGAAAGTTATATTCTAACTTAATATGAAGCTCTATGTAGTGAGAGGTCTATATTAAAAAAAAAAAAAAAAAAAAAACATAAGGCCATTCTCCTACATACACAATTTTAAACTTATTTTGAAGCACACACACAAAGTATAGCAGCTTTCAAAACCACCCCTATACGATTTGTACGTGTTGTTTAAAGGGCTTAGGGATCAATTAATATACTGTATACATAATAACACAGATATTCAAATAATATGTCGATCTTTTATTACTTTTTCTTGCTTTTGGAAACTCGTTTCCCAATCATGGACATTGATTCGTTCCTACAAGTTCCTAAACTTTTCTACTCTACTTTTAACTTTTGGTGGTTCCCTCACTAACCTCATCCATATTCATCACCTTTCTTCCACCCCTCTTTCACTCATGTGACTTTGGAATTTGCTTGTTCACTCTACAATAAACTAATTTAAGTTCATAACCTTTCCTTCATCCATTATTTTCATCCCATTGTTTGTAACAAATAGATGAATGTTTCTGACTCTGCTCAAGTATGCTTTGCTGTCAGTATTATTCTTTTAATAATATTAAACAGAAGCCACTAAGCACTAGAATAATTATTCAATGGCTTAACAAAAAGTACTGCACTTTATGCACTGTCATTAGAATCGGGACGTTATTCGGAAATAATTATGTATAAGGCTCTGCCAATATAGAATTCTTTATATAATAAGTTTCACTTAACAAAGGAAAAAGTTAAATATTCTATAGAGGATTTCAAACTGACATCTTACATGACTGTCATTAACAAGAAATGCTGTAAGATATTCAGTTGCCTAATTACTTAATTACAATAAAGCAGGTTTCAGTGTCAGTATATCACGATCTGTCAGAATCTTAAGTTATGTCATTCATTCAGGATCAAATACATTAATTCAGATAGGCATTTGAACTTCAATTCATCTGGGAGTTCTTACTATACAGTATATAGAGCAGTTCCATCCATAACTTAATTTTACAAAATGGAGTTCAGAATGCTTTAGTTAACTGCTAATTTCCCAGTAAATGAGCAGGTATTTTTCATATTTTTTTCTGCAGTATTATTTCTTGTGGTATAATGTTTATAATTTTGATGAGAGTTTTTTAAAAAGAATGTTTATTTACTTAAAAGACCACTGCAAATGGTCAATCTTTCATCACATTTAGGTAATAAATATTAATATAAAAAATATTCATTGTGATTAAAAAAAACCAAACCCTTTATGACATGACACACTACAATACTTGGTTTTCCACTTCTATTTAGGCTGGTCCGTCCTATCTTTTAGAACTTGTGGCGGAAGATGGAGTCCAATTACTTGCAGCTGCAACATTTGAAACAAGATGAAAGGTGCTCCAGCTTAAAAATGGTGGAAAAACAAGATATATTCAGTGTTATGTGTACCACAATAAATTTAGTTTTTAATCACAATTTCGTTTTGAAAAGTTTTTTTTATACGTTACTACTTAAAATCTTTTAAAATTAGAACATTAACATGTCCTGCCTATTGTTGTTAAGTGAATAATACAACCAGCTATTACATAGTTGTCAGGTACCCATCAGGGGTGAGGATTGGCAAGGCATGCAGCCTTATTAAATTGTGATTCTGTAAATTTAAAAGGGCACTATTTAAGCATATAGCATATTTTTTTTACAGACGTTTTTAGTTAGTGAAGACCTTGCTTTTGGATAGAAGTTTACTAACTAAAAACGTCTGTAAAAAAATATGCTGTGTGCCTAAATAAAGCTCTTTTAAATTTACCGAATCACAATTTAATAAGGCTGTTGATGTTTATCGCTTTATATTATATAAAATAGTCCATGTGCTTGTAGAAACAGCATAAGCACACTCTGGCACTGAAAGCAGTCATGTTGGTGACAGACAAGCTCAGAAGCATACTGGCAATACAGCAGATGACTATTGCAGCAATAGCAGATGTAATTTGGAACAAACTACCAATGTTGCAGACAGCTATGCAGAATCAAAGACAGGTAACAGAGGTCCTCAGGAGCAGACTGCGAACTGAAGGCTGGAACCAGCACACAGGTGGAGTTGAATGCTGGAAATTGAACAGAGTAGTTGATGTAGGCAGAACCGCTGCCAGACAGGAACAGAACTTAAAACAAGCACAAAAGAGTCTTACTTGCATTTTGGTGTGATCTCCAATGGATCTTAAATGTCTCACTCGATATGGATTGGCTGAGTTCATCACCTTTCAGTAACTAGGGTGTAGAGTTATGAAAAACAGGACCAGACCCATCTCTTTTATAATTTAAAATTTACAGTATGTAAAATTTAATTTACAGAAAGCTCACATTAGGCTCCTACTGCAAATAAATATATTTTGCCTAAGTGTAATTTTAACACACCTCACATACCAAATTGAGATCAGTCAGGATTTAATAATTACAGTAGGTGCTCAGAAGGAATAATGTATATAAACTCAAAAAATAAAAAGAAACATACTTTAATAGAAAGCTAATAGCACCTTTCTAGTGGAATTTATATATTGCCATTAAGTATATCACAAGTATATAAGACATTGCAAATCACTGTTTAGGTAGGGCACTATATATTTTGTTTATATTCTTGTTTTCTATTTATTTATCAATAATCAATAATCCAGATTGGTCATTGTTAGATAAATTGAATTAGAGGTTATAAGGAAGTTGAGTAAGAAATATTTAGATCATTTTTATTTTTTTTAATTGGAGGTTGTTACTTTAAAAAAAAAAGTTTTATTAATGAAGATGTGTTTTTATTATAATAACAAATCCATCTAATACTACATACTACACTAAAGGTATTCCCATTGGAGTATTTTGCTTTCCTTCGTTTGGTTTAACATTTTCACAAAGGACATGGGTGTTTGAAGAATGGAAAGATGAAAAGTTGTTATACATATCTAGACAGACATTCACCTAAAAAACATTCTATATCTAGTTATGAGTAGTTTAGGTTCTGATGTTATTTCTAGAAAAGTATCATTTAAAAAATTCCAGAAAAAATGTACCCTAAGGTTTAGTATCACAAATAATAATTTAAATCATGGAAAAATGGAAAGAGCAAATAATAATAATACTAATAATAATAATGTATTATTAGACTTGTTATATATTTAATCAAAATGTATTGTACAGAAGTATGTTCATTTCGGTACCTTTTAATGTGGCAGGATGATCAATGTTAATGTTTCAGGGCATGACGCCTAAGAGTATCAATGATTTTTTGTTCTAAAAGTATCATTGCATAGATGATTCTAAAATAATATATGCATTTCTACCATGCAGACAGCCGTCATTTTATTGCCTGTAATTCTGCTTTTCTAGTGGGAGAGGACTTAAATTGTAACTCATAAAAGTTTTTATTAGGTTTTCAATGTCATCCTTCCAAAGTTGACATCTGTATCAAGGCAACAATTCAGGTTGACTGCCCCAGAAGAGGAACTTATTGGTTAATAAGTTTAGCTGCTGTATTTATTTATTTATTTATTTATTTATTTTTTACCTTCTTATATTATTTTATTATAATTTATTTATAAAGCATCAATATATTATGTAGCATTTAGTACAGTTAATATATAAAACAAATATGACAAAATTATACATATTAGCACAGAAAGTGTAGAGGGACCCAGCTTTCGCAGGAGTTTAATTTAAGCTAATTAATTAGAAATAAAAGGGGAGCGGAATTATTGTTGGAGTATGATACAACCAGCTTTTACATAGTTGTCAGGTACCCATAAAAAGCTGACATTAGGGAATAATTATATGATCAGATAGGTTTTCAGAGAGCGTTTGAAGCTATGAAGAATATGACAAGTATGACAGAGTGAGATAATTCCACTAGGTAGGGGCAGCACAAGAAAAGACTTGAAGGCTGTGATAAATGGTGAAGAGAGACAGATGTTGTGGGCACATTGGAGGTGGACATGTGGTCAAGTCAAGTTCTTCACAATCAAATATGAGGAATCAACGGTCCTTTATACTATATCAGGTTCATAGTTGCTGAGGTAAGGTAAAGGTTGAGTCTCACCATATTCTCAACTGGTGAAGGTTCATAGATGATATTCTACTTATTTAACTTGTTTGGAGGATTTGAGGGCTTTATATCAGGGATATAATATAATTATTATATTATTATAATTATTAGGGCAATAAAATGTGAAGGTTGGCAATGCTGTTTGCCACACAATGTCAGACTCTCCCCCCTCTAACTTGCGGGCCTCGCGATGAGAGTCTTTGGCACTCATTGCAAGCCTCTTCCACTGTCTACTTTATGGGCCTCATGATAAGTGCCTTTGGTGCTCATCGTAAGCCCTGCAATGAGCGGCTTTGCCGCTCATTGCAGGCCTTGGGCAACCCGTCACTCGGTGCTCATTTCAAGCCTCACCCCCACTCTATTTTATGGGCCTCGTGATGAGCGCCGTTGGCGCTCATCGCGAGCCTTGCAATGAGTGTTCATTGCAGACATCGTCCAACCCACCACTTTTGTGCCTGGGGCTCCTTTCGAGCTTCTCCACACTCTCTGACCCCTGTGTCTGTTCCCCCCTCTCCCTTCCATGTGTCCCCCCCTCTCCCTGCCCTGTGTTTTTTTCCCCTATTTCCCTCCTCTGTGTCTCTTTTGCCCCCTCTCTCACCCCTGTCTCTTTCGCCTGTCTCCCCCTCTCCCTCCCCTGTGTCTTTCTGCTCTCTGTCCATTTAAGTCTTGCATGCCATTGGTTCTGTTCTCTTTTTTTAAAGTCTTGCGTGCTTGGCGATTATCTGCTCTGTTCAGCCTCTTTTTTGAGCCTTTTTTCAAACATTTATGACTTTACGGACACCATTTTTTTCCTGACTTAGCCGATTTGCGATCTCAATAAAATGCTAATAAAGCCTCAAATTAGCTTGCAACCTCATTCACAGGTTCCTTGTCTCTCCATATGTGCAGTATGTGAAGTTGTAAGTTATTTTTTTTATTAATTGTCGTTCTTTGGTGGTTTTCCGAGTTACGCTCTTGAAAAAAATTTGGCCGTTAAAGCCGCCATTTTTTTCAAAATCTTGGGTGCCTCGCAGTCAGCGGCAAAGACCTACGGGTGTTTAGTCGGAGATCGCGGGCATCGGCATGAGTTCCTGCAATCTGTTTCCATCCTCCATCGATGGAGCATCCTCAGTCATATAACAACCATGATGGAACAGATGACCCTTAGGCTGCAATGAGTGGCGAAGGCGCTCATTGCAGCCTTCAAGATGAGCATCGCAGGTGCTCATTGCGAGGCACGCAAGCCTGTAACTTTTAACGTGGCGTGACGGACAAACTCGCAATACAACAACTTATATATGTGATAAACAATAATATTAAATGCTCTATAGAATGTTATACTTGCAAAATCCCTTTTATAAGTGAAATTATTTGTGATAGCATGTGGGGTTAGAATAAGTAGCCTTTTCAAGGAGCTGAACAAAACATGTTAATGAGCCTGGTAAGAAAATAATGTAGATTTGTATTGTTAATACAGGGGACTATATTGAGGGACAAGAAAAAACTGCAAGCAACATTTAGAAGTCAGGATTTTGGATTGAAGAAGAAATGTATAATATTACATATCCTAATATATAGTGGGAGAAGGCTATATTTTAATCACAGTATTCATCATTGACAACATTATTATCCTTTGAATGAAGGAGGGGATTCTTGATATCTGAAAATTGTTGATGATGCAAAATATGCTAATCCACAAAATGATGATAAGGCAAATTACAATGTACAATCAACCCTAGCAGGTGCAGCTGAAGACATTTTTGTTAAAATTTCTAAGCACTGAGAATGATTAATGAACTACTCACAAACTATTTCACAGAATAATTGGCAAACTCTCATATACAAAATTCCATAAAATATACAATACCTATCAGCGTGTTGACAGCAAAAGAGCCAACACCAATAAACTAAGAACAAACCATCAGGGCCAATGAACTTGTTGCAACTGTGTGTAGATCACATACCCTGATTGATCTTTCATAGGTACACATTTCTCACTAGTGGACATCACAAAAGTAGTATTATTGCTTTACTTTAATAATTACCACAGTGTCATATTTAAAAGTGATTATTAGTACCACTGCCTATCATTGCCAGTAAAAACAGTGGACCACAACTGCAACCATGCCACAGCAATGACATTGTCTAATTTGGCATAAGAAGATTCAAACTTCAGCCCATGCACTTTTGTTTTAAACTTAAAGTGCACACTAGCACTACCATTAAATAGAAGGATGGAATAGTGTACGTAAAGTTTTGGCATACATTGGATAATATATGTTCTTGTTAATTGGTAGTGACAATTACATTTGTGAGAGTGGTGCAGCTTCCAGAAAAAAAGTTTGAAGTGAGCAAGTCCAACACTGCTTATAAGGTTCCTGGAGGTCTATGGCATTCCATATACCCGGATATGGTCTTTCCTGAATAATATGTATTCATATCTCATTTATGCCTTGGCCATTCGGACGTACCACGAAGACGCCACATTGCTATATTACAGAATAATCCAGGGTAAGTAAATGAAAAACTAATCACTGCCAATGGAATTTTCTTTTCCTTATTTTCTCTCACTGAGTTTTTTTCTTTCCATGATTTGTTGTATCTAACTCTAATTTAGTAAGGATGGAAGTCTCATTGGTACCAGAAAAAAGAAGGAAATATTGTTTGTAGGTCCTGTACTATCTTCTGGTATCACTCAGCATGTACTGTTCTCATCCTTAATAAGACACACATTTAAAAAATAAACAAAATTACAGCAAGCTTGCTGATAAGCAATACAATTTAAACAAATAGGCATGCCACTCAGACATAAAACCTGCATAGAAAGAGAAACCTTGAACAACCAGCAAAGTTGTAACCCCTTAGATTATTGCTTTTTAAGATATAGTGTTTAATGTGAACTCCACTTTCTTCTTGACATTATCCTATAACCAAGCATGTTCAGCTTCCATTGCTGAGGGTCAAACAAGTGTTGCAGCCTGTTGCTAACTGATTTTTACACCATGTTCTGGTTGCTACCCACTTTCATCAATCTCTCCACCACCATGCATTCTACTGAAATGATCAGTGCCAGACATAGTCTTATTTTCTACCCCTTCTTGTTTATGTCACTATGTTGCACTGCTGCATGCATGATATATTTATATTTATACATCCAGGTGGGGGTAATACATTATTGGTTCATTCCAAAATGGATAATTAAGTAACTTATACAACATAGTCAAACTGACATGTTTTTGCAGAATTTCCAGGCAGTCACATCAATACACCTGTACTTGGACCTAATGTAACATCAATTTCCTAACATGGTGCAGGTGAACTAATACAGTGTCGTACTATCACATATAATAGTTGTCAAACTGCGATTTGTTGTCACGCTTGAGACCCTCTCGAAATCGGGAGAGCCGTTGAGGGATTGAAGCCTTCCGAGTTTACAGGACTTAGGCAATGAGCTCCGAAGGTGCTCATTGCCCTGCGAATCTCGCAAAGCGAGCAGTTGAGGCACTCAAGCAGGCAGAACTTAGGCTGAAATGAGCACTGAAACAGCCGCGCAGCACACATGCGAGCTCGGGAAAAAAATACGACCTTGGAAAAATATGAATTTAAGGGCGACCCGCAAAAATCGAAAAACACGAAAAAAAAGAAAAAGAAAAAAAAACATTCACACACAGCACAGGGGGAGAGCCAGGAAGCCTGGGAGTGAGGTTGCAAGCGGTTTTGAGCCTAAGTTTCGTCACTCGATAATCGGCTAAGCAAGAAAAGACGTAACAAATTCTGAAACTGGATGAAAACGAGACTGAGCAAAGCCAGGCACGAGGGACTTAGAAAATACATGACGGCAAAGACAGTAACACTTACACCAACAACGCCAGGCACGCGCGACTTAGAAAATACACAATGGCAAATACACTAACACACCAACATAATAGGAAAAATACGAATTTAATGGCGAAACCGCGGAAATCCAAAACCACGAAAAACAAGAAAAAGAATAAAAAAAAACATAAAAACACACTCACACATAGCACAGCGGGAGAACCAGGAAGCATGGGAGTGAGTTTGCAAGCGATTTTGAGCCTTATTTGCCGTGTTTTGTCACTCAAAAATCAGCTAAGAAAAAAAAAAAAATGCGGATGAAAAACATAAATAATTCTGAAACTGGATGAAAACGAGGCTGAGCAAACCAGGCACGCGGGACTTAGAAAATACATAATGGCAAATACACTAACACACCAACATAATAGGAAAAATACGAATTTAATGGTGAAACTGCGGAAATCCCAAACCACAAAAAACAAGAAAAAGAATTAAAAAAAACATAAAAACACACTCACAGCACAGCGGGAGAACCAGGAAGCATGGGAGTGAGGTTGCAAGCGATTTTGAGCCTTATTTGCCGTATTTTGTCACTCAAAAATCAGCTAAGAAAAAAAAAAAATGCGGATGAAAAACGTAAATAATTCTGAAACTGGATGAAAACGAGGCTGAGTAAAGCCAGGCACGCGGGACTTAGAAAATACACAATGGCAAAGACAGTAACACTTACAAAAACAACGCCAGGCACGCAGGACTTTGAAAATGAAACAAACGCCAGTCAGCGCGTAACACGCAAACATTCAGCTCACACATAGAGGAGAAAGACACATAGAAGGGACAAGGGGGAGATGCTGGAAAGAGACACATGGCATTCCCAAGTACAGAACCCTGCAAGGAGCGGCAGAAGGCGGTCATAGCGAGACAGAGAAGCAAAAGCTCCACATAGTGTAGCAAACAGCATAGCCTGGCTTACAATTTTAGTGCTATTATATTGACCACCACCAGTATCAATGCTTTCGCCAAAAACTATAGAAAATGGGAAAATGCTAATTTTTCAAATATAAAATACAGTACCAAAACATGAAAACAGCTATATAAATCTCAAATTAGATAAAATTATAAAACATAGAATAGTAAATTATATTAACATGTCAAAACTTTTACATTTTTATTTGTATATCTAACTGGCTACTATCTCACCATATTGTATTGTTAAAAAAGGCGCAGAAACATGTTGTTCAAGGCTAAATATGTTCTTTTACAGACTGCTTTACAATTAGTGCAGGACATGTCTTTTCATTTGTGTGCCCTCTTGTGGTTAAGAAAGTTTAATCCCCATTAGTGGCTTTATGTCTGAATCACTAAAGCAACACTACTACACTATTGATAATGATGTAATTTAATACATTGAAGCTGTAATATAGAACAATCCAGAAATGTGAATAAACACCCATATCTTTGCTCAGTCTGGGCCTCATTCTAATAGGGCTCTATATAAGCACATTGCATATTTTTTTTACAGAAGTTTTTAGTTATTGAACTTCTATCAAAAAGCAAGGTCTTCACTAACTAAATACTTCTTAAAAAAAATGCTATGTGCTTATATAGAGCCCTATTCAATTAGCCAAATCGCATTTGAATGATGCCCCTCTGTGTGTATAATGTATTTAGCACTGCAGGGATTTTAAGTAGTTATATTCTGTATTCAAAGTGGAGTAAAAAAAAATGGAGTTAAATAACTCCTTTAATATGTTTCCCATGGGATCTATTTATCGAACAGAGTTAAAGTTTAAATATCTGTTTAAGAAGCTTTACAGAAAACATAAGAAGTGGGGATGTGTTATGTTTTAATTTAACGTATACCCGCCAAACTCCACTTCTTAACCAATTTGATAAACTCACCCAATACTAACCAAAACCTAAAATCATTCTCTGTGCTTTCTTTTCTTTCACATAGTCTTCTGTTTTCTCTAATTCACATTGTTATGTAGCAGGGACAACATGCTGACCTGTATGTCCAATATTGTATCAAACCCCCCTTAAGAAAATGTCCTAGTAAGTGGTCAAGTCTGCCGCCCCCATAGCTGTGACAAAATTAAACACTGAAATAGAGAGGTAGGGGTGCTCAACAACATGCTCCAAACTGAACCAAAAGAGTGGGAATCCAACCTATATTAAATCTAAACTCCACCCCCTTTAATAATTCCACACTATATTCAAACTAACCAATCACTACCCAGTTTCACATGAGCAAAATCTCTTCCGAGGCATAGTGCCGCCCCAAGGTTCTCTTAATTTCTGTGTGACCAACATGATCCATCGTAATTCCCCCACCCCCCCTCAAAGCCAGAATAAAAATAACAGACAGAATATAAACAGGCCACAGCTTTATTTATACATGCAAAATTACTGAGCATTGCTTACGCCACAAACAACAGAAAAAATCGTGATAACTCCAACGCCAAGAATGGCCACAACAATAACATTAAAAGGCAGAGTTACAGACCCTGACAGCAGCTGTCCTTCTAGCCAAGCCAAGGGGTAGGCAACATCGGGCTTGGAGATCCACACACAGGCCAGAATTTGAGGATAACTCTGCTCCATATAGGCAAGATTATTGCTTCTTCAGTCATCCTGATTGACTCATCTGTGCACAGAAATCATCAAATACAGGCCTTTGTGTGGCTCCCTAGGACCGAACCTGTTCTAGCCCAATATAAATATGATGAATGATTGATTATCCAAAGGCAAAAGAGAGATCTGCAGGAAAATAGCAAGTAAGGGCACATACACACCGAGCAGTGGCGGCTGGTGACTTTTCAAGTTGGAGGGGAAACAGGGCGAAACATAGCCACTCCCCCTTTTTCAAACCACACCCATTTTTATAACTCCTCCCCCTGACGTCATAATGACCTTTATAAGCCCCGCCCAATGACCTTATGCTTGTAAAGCCCATTGAAATACATGATCTGCAATGCAGAAATGTCAAGAAGTAAAGTAACAATGTGTTAAATTCATTGGTATACAATATAGATTGAAAAAACTCATGTGACAAGACTACAGCAATATCATAATTGCACCTATACGTATTAACAGAAAAATTAAAGGAGTGACACCTACCATTAGTCGGCTCTTCTTCTCAGGGTATTCATGTTCATTAAGTTGACCAATGAGTAGAAACAAATCTGCAGCCACATAGGGTTTGCACCTGGGGTTGAAAGAAAACAAGCAAATCAATCATACCATTCAAGAACAAAACCATACTTAAAAAACATTAAACGACCAAGTGGAACCATATAGGCCCCAAACATACCTTAGAAGACCAAGTGTGACTATATAGGCCCCAAACATACCTTAGAAGACCAAGTGTGACTATATAGGCCCCAAACATACCTTAGAAGACCAAGTGGGACTATAGGCCCCAAACATACCTTAGAAGACCAAGTGTGACTATATAGGCCCCAAACATACCTTAGAAGACCAAGTGTGACTATATAGGCCCCAAACATACCTTAGAAGACCAAGTGTGACCATATAGGCCCCAAACATACCTTAGAAGACCAAGTGTGACTATATAAGCCCCAAACATACCTTAGAAGACCAAGTGTGACCATAGGCCCCAAACATACCTTAGAAGACCAAGTGGAACTATATAGGCCCCAAACATACCTTAGAAGACCAAGTGTGACCATATAGGCCCCAAACATACCTTAGAAGACCAAGTGTGACCATATAGGCCTCAAACATACCTTAGAAGACCAAGTGTGACCATAGGCCCCAAACATACCTTAGAAGACCAAGTGGGACCATATAGGCCTCAAACATACCTTAGAAGACCAATCAGCACTGCATAGGCCCAAACCAGTGGATCTTGGGATTCAAGAAAACAACAACATTTCACTTCTGTTTAGACCACACAATAATCAATGTCAAACAAACACGTTGAATTAGCATATGGATAACCATATGAGCAGTAACGCCACGCCAAGGCTTCAACAATTGTTACTGACCATTCACACACCTTTCATAGCTCCTTCAATATGCACACCCACACACCATTCATACTTTACTTACCACTAGTTATTTTTGGTAGTGAGGTGGTGCCATTTCTGAGAACTTTACGTACCCTTGAAGGTGCCTCCAATTCCTTCAAACCAATGCATTTAACCGCTACAGGGCCATGGTGCTTTTTAATTACTTTTTTGATCCTCTTCAATGTGGAGAAGCATCTTTCTGGTTCTTTAGTAGTCTTCGTTGTTGTAAGCAGGATTCCTTATAGCTTCACTCACTCTGTTAAATTATGTAGATTAAATTGATGCTAAAGTTGCTGCAGAGCAACAGCACTTGTACAGACATGGAATTCTTGCTTCCTGTACACAAGTGACAGCTACCCTTGGAAGTGCCTCCAATTCCTTCAAACCACGCCAAGGCTTCAACAATTGTTACTGACCATGCACACACCTTTCATAGCTCCTTCCATATGCACACCCACACACCGTTCATACTTTACTTACCACTAGTTATGTTTGGTAGTGTGAGGTGGTGCTGCTTAACGCAGTTTATCTTTGCACACCTTGGGGGTATGCATTCTTCTTTGCTTCAATCACTTGTATTTTAATTTTGCACGGCGATCTTTCAAAGAACAAAACTTCTCAATGTTTTTTTCATTGAAGTGTGGGATCTCGGAAATCAGTTGCTTTTCCATTGAGAGCATCGCCAATGCATTCAACCGCTCCAGGGACATGGTGCTTCTTAAAAAGGTTTTTATCCTCTTCAATGTTGAGAAGCATCTTTCTGATTCTGCAGTAGTCATTGGTGTTGTAATCAGGATTCTTAATAATTTTACTGTCTCTGTGAAATCATTCTGCAGATTAAATTGATGGAAAAGTTTGTGCAGAGCAACAGCACTTGTACAAGTATGAAACTCTGTCTTCCCATACAGAAGTGACAGCTCAGTGCGTAATTGTTCCTTCTTCAGTATTGGATATGCTTGCACGGTGTCTTCCAGAGCTTGGGTTGGAAAGCAAGTGTCATGGGTTTTATACAAGTCACTTTGAACAAGTTTGGCACTGACTAGGTGATTTGAAAATGAAAAACGTTCTTTTGCATGAACCACCACTATGTCACATACCTCTCTTGAAAGTTGTCTCAAGGTTGAGATCTCCGCACTCCGTCTGTTGACTGTTAGATCGCTTGGCAAACTTGCTTCTATCTCTTCCACAGAATTACGGATTTTCTGGATGCTGGCGACAAAGTCTTCTGTGACTTTTTTGATATAAACAGTATCCGTGTCTCGCTTCTGAAGCTGACTATAGAGGATGTCTACATGTGGCATTATTAAATGAAATAATTTAAGGAAGTAAAGGAACTCCCTGTCTTCCAGCATTCCAATGAAACCTGCGGCTTCCCGTATAGATGTTGGATCAAAGTTTAGACATGCTTCAATTGTCTGGAAACACTCAAGTAGCGCATCTCTGTTCTCGTAGATCACGTTCACGGTCCTAACGTTGAAGTTCCATCGTGTCGGTGCACCTCTTGGAAGTCTTCTACCAACTACCTCATCCAGAACTCCAGTCCTTTTTGGAGAGCGTGAAAAAAAAGATGGTATGCCGCCTATGTTTGAAAAAAAAACTCTAACTCTTCCAATCCTTGAAACTGCTTTCTCCATTATTAGGTTCAGTTGGTGAGCATAGCAATGGACGTAGTGTGCGTTCGGGTACACGTCTTTTATTTTTCTTTGAACTCCTCCTTGATCTCCACGCATCACACTGGCACCATCATAGCTTTGAGCTATGAGTTTCTTCTTGTCTTCTGGCTCTGGGAGAACAGTATTCAGTGTTTCCAGCACAACAGCAGCAATGGAGTCTGCATCCGTTGATTTCATTTCCGTGAAGCCATCAAATCTTTCCACCACTTGATGCTTCTTGTCAATGTAGCGATAGACTACAACGCACTGTGTCCTAGCGGAAATATCGGTTGTTTCATCCGCTTGGATTGCCACAAACTGGGCTTCCTTAAGCTCTTGGTGAATCACTTCCTTTATAACTTCATGCATGCAGTCCAGTAGCTCATTCTGCACGGTTTTGGAAGTGCCCTTAAACACAGTTGCAGTCTTCAAATGCTGTTCCATTGCACTATCGATACTGCCAACCAAATCCACCAGGCCTCTAAACACTCCTGGATTTAGCGATGTTTCACTCTCGTCGTGTCCTCTTAATGCCAGTTCAAAGGCGCCACAAAAGCGAACACAATCAATTATCTTCGAAAGGATGTACCGGTTCTTAGCCACTTCTTCATTGTGTTTTTGAATGCTGACTTGGTATCCTTGGTCCAGTTGAACAGCAATGTTCGCCTGTCCAAGCATCTCAAACTTGATCCTGTTATCCAAGTGAGCTTTAGAACTTTTGTGTTTTGCCAATTTGTCAGCTAGATGTTTGACGTCAGTCACTCCAGTTTTGGTCCAAGCAGCGTCACCACCAAATAGGATGCATGGGAAACAATATAAGGACTTCCTAGAAACGCTTCCAGAAAGCCAGTCGTTCTTCTTGTACCATTCAGTATTGAAATTACGGACATATTGCTTCCCACTATCTCTTGCGATTTGCTGCAGATTTATCTCTGGTTGGTCAGCTCCTAACCGTTTTACTTCCACCTTCTCCTCATAGGTTAGGGTGGCGAAAGGCTTCCCAAGTAGAGAGTCAATAGTATTCATTTCTGATATTGATACCAATAAAAGAAAGAGATCACGGTATATTAATTTATATTATGTCACAAAATTACTTTAAAATAACAGTGTGTTGATTTCATTGGTATACATTACAGATTGCAAACCCTCATGTGACAAGACTACATCAACATCAAATTTGCACCTATACACATGGACAGAAAATTAAAGGCAATGATACTCACCAACAGTTGACTCTCCTTCTCGGGGTATTCACGTCCAGTAAGTCAACCAACGAGTCCAAAGAAATCTGATTCCACAGATAGTTTGCACCTGGGAAGTTATAGAAAACAAAAAAAAAAAACATTAGAACGTTTAAGACCCAAACCGTAACGTTTAAAACCTTAAAAGAGCAAGTGTGACCATATAGGCCCCAACCGCCCCTTAAAAACCTTAAATAACCAATTTTGACCATATAGGCCCCAACTGCCCCTTAAAAACCTTAAATAACAAATTGGGACCATATAGGCCCCAACCGCCCCTTAAAAACCTTAAATAACAAATTGGGACCATATAGGCCCCAACCGCCCCTTAAAAACCTTAAATAACAAATTGGGACCATATAGGCCCCAACCGCCCCTTAAAAACCTTAAATAACAAATTGGGACCATATAGGCCCCAACCGCCCCTTAAAAACCTTAAATAACAAATTGGGACCATATAGGCCCCAACCGCCCCTTAAAAACCTTAAATAACAAATTGGGACCATATAGGCCCCAACCGCCCCTTAAAAACCTTAAATAACAAATTGGGACCATATAGGCCCCAACCGCCCCTTAAAAACCTTAAATAACAAATTGGGACCATATAGGCCCCAACCGCCCCTTAAAAACCTTAAATAACAAATTGGGACCATATAGGCCCCAACCGCCCCTTAAATAACATATAGGCCCAAAAAAAAAAAAAAAAATAATATATAAATATATATATATATATATATATATATATATATATATATATATATATATATAAATTGATATCAATATATCACAATAAATAAATATATATATATATATATATATATATATATATATATATAAAAATTGATATCAATATATCACAATAAATAAATATATATATATATATATATATATCAAATTGATATATATATATATATATATATTTATTTATTGTGATATTTTGATATTAATTTTTATATATATATATATATATATATATATATATATATATATATATATATATATATATATATATCCAAATATATATATATATATATATATATATATATATAAAAAATTACACATAAATATACATAAACATATACATACAACAATATATATTAATTGATATTTATTATTTGATTAATTGATGTTCTTTATTACATGGTATATTATATTGTTCATGCATTTCTATTACACTTTATTTGTTATACATATTACAGTGCTATTTTTTGGCTATACATGTTACAGGATATTATCCTGTAACATGTATATCACATAAAATAGCCCTGTAATATGTATAATACATACAGGGTCAAACAAGTTCACACTAACCTTTTTTACCCTTACAGGCTTCCATACCTGCTTGCTGATTTGCTAATTTTTTGAAGACTCTCATTGGTTGAAATCGATGTCAATCAAAAATTTCAGCCAATCAGAGTCCTTCAAAAATTAGTATATATAGCAGACCGTGGGAAAAAAACAATTAATCGCGGGAGGGGCTCCTTGTAGGAGGAGCTCTTTTAGTGTGTTGTTTTTTTTTTTTTTAGAGCGTCGTTTTTTTTTTTGTGGAGGCCTCTTTCAATGGGCCAGAATGGATGGATGGACAATGGCTTCAATCAAGATTGGATTATTTTTGATCATTGGCTTCAATCAACATGGATTATTTTATTTTTGATCATTGGCTTCAATCAACATGGATTATTTTATTTTTGATCATTGGCTTCAATCAACATGGATTATTTTATTTTGACCATTGGCTTCAATCAACATGGATTATTTATTTTTCATGACTATATCCAGAGAGGACAGAAGGCCAACGCTGGAGGGGTCAATTTTACAGGTAAGTATGTGCTGTTGTTTATTTTTATTTTTTTTAATGTTTGTTTAAAGCTGTTTATTTTTGTATAAAATGTGTTACTAACTAACTGTACTAACAATGCGTTAGCTTACTGTTTAATTGTAATAATGTTTTTACTTTTTACTGTATTTTTTTTTCCCTTCCCTTATTTTTATTTTATCTTTAGAAGTGACAGGCACATATACATGCCTGTTACTTCTAAAAATGGAATAAAAATAGGGGGGGGGGGGGGTAGGTAGTTTGTTCATCCAGGGTGGGGTCGGTCACGGTCAGGCGCCCATCGGTCGCCCATAGGCCACGACCAGGGGTGGCACAGGCCTCATGGGGGTGAACATCCACCCCCATGTGGCCTGGTCAACCCCGCTCACTGCCCGAATACCCGGGGTAGCATAGGCCGCATCGGGGTGGTGCCGGGGGCCCGGTGGTGATCGGGCCTCGGGGGTGGCATAGGGCGGCAACATGGAGGTCATCAGGGGTGGCACAGGCCTCATCAAGGGGGTGATCCGATCACCCCCATGTGGGCCTGTGCCACCCCGCTCACCACCCGCCTACCCCGATCCCGTGATCGGGGTAAAATCCGGTGGTGGCATGATGGCATAGCTAGGCTAGCATAGGGCAGGCCTGATCGGGGGTGGCACAGGCCACATGGGGGTGATGGCTGGGGTCGTCGGTGGTAGTTGGTGGGTGGCTGGGTAGGTGGCACTGGCAGGCTAGGCAGGCATAGTGGGGGACTGGGGGTAACTGGTCACCCCTAACTTTTATTAGGGGCTACTAGGGGTTTTGGTTTGGCCAGGGGCAGGGGCAGGGCAGGTGCCAGGCAGAGGCAGGTAGACTTACTGTGTTAGGCAGGCAGAGCAGATGAGTAGATTCAGCCAGGGAGGTCTCTCAGTCTCAGCGTGACCAGGGTCAGGAAACAGAAAGGGGGAAGGGACAGGGAACTGGTGGTTTTATTGACTGTATCAGTCAATCAAAATGTAAACTCGAGGCCCTATTTGCTGGCGGGCGCTCAGGGCTAACGGTCTGGGTGGGTTTAGATTGATCACTTAGTAACTGGACAGCCTTCCATCATTGATTGGTCAATGATGGAAGACTGTCATTTATTAATTGATACATTTATGACCGCCCATGCATATCGTCACTGTGATGGTGGGCGGCATGCATTAACGGTCAGGGGGACAGGCCAGGACTCATTGAAGAGAGAGAAGAGTCTAAAGGTTAGTGTACACAGTGTATAACTATTGTAATTTGATCACACAGGGTGCAGGCAGGGGGCGATAGATACACAGCATTAGTTAATGTAGCGCAAGGGTTATTTTAAAGTGACAGTGTCCCTTTTCTAACTTTACTTCATTTTTAATACTATTTAGACTTGAAATGATGATGTACACCTTATATTTATTTGTTTTTGGGTTATACTAATACATTGTTGTGTTTTTTTTATTGCCGGGTGAAGAAAATATTTGGGGGGGCGTTTGCCCTGACGCCCCAATGGACGGGCCGCCCCCGAGGTAAAGAATGAAGGGCCCCAGTGCCTAAAAAATGTGGGCTCCCTCCACCGAGGGGGGATTGTAAATTTTATTTTGTACTGCCCGCCCACCCAGTACCAAGTCAGCCATCCCCTCCCAGCACCCAACCCATCTCAGCCCCCACCTCACAGAACACTTCCCTCTGTACTTTGCTGTCATCCAGCCCTTGCTCTCTCTCACCTCTTCCCTGATATAGATCCCCAGCATACCAAACTGCTCCATTCTGCCACCTCTTGGAGCTTCAGTGGAAATAAAAATAAAAAAAATTGCACAACACTGGGCCCCCTTTGCCCCCGGAGGAGGGCCCTGGTGCAGTGCACTAGCGACACATTTTCATAAGGTTACATAAATATATGGGAGAATACAGACCATCTAAATTATCACCATTTTAAATAACTTTTAAATGACTAAAATGGTATGAATTAATTTACTTATACCAGTGGATAATAAAAGGGGTTTAGCCCAAACGGCAAACCGTTTGTGTTGAAGTTATTTTGTCATGCAATATTTCAGATAAAATACAACCTACTCTAGATAATATACTGTATACTTTTTGGCAAGACCACTATATGTGTTTATAGTTTCCCTATGATGCAGAGCCTTAAAAACTGTTTATGCGCATTGATGTTTACCATTTATGTATAATAGGCCCTATGCTACGTATACGCATACGTAGTTGAACAAAATGGCACTCTGGTAGCTGTGGAAGCTTTTTTACGCAAGCTACATATCCATCCCAATCACAGCCTCCACAAAGCTTCCAATAAAGTAACTACCACGTTCCCAGTCTGTTCTCACATTGTCCCTAACCCAGTCTGTTCTCACATTGTCCCTAAGCCATACGGTATGCAGCCTGCTTAACGAGACACATAGGGCACAGGGACCCTGTAAGGACCTCCATTGCATCTAACAACAAATCTAGCCATGGAGATGTTGCAAGGACCTCCAAGGCATCTAATATAAACGTACAGTATATGCCAAGGAGGTCCTGGAAACAACTCCAAGGCATCTAACTCTATGATATATGGCCTGATATCCTCACAGGAACTCCATGGCACCTACTATTAACCCACATCTAAATATAACACTACATCAGAATGTGCCTAATATGTCACGGAGGTCCTTACAGATCTCCTTTGCTTCTTTTATTAACCCTTGCCATGGAGGTGTTTAAAAGACATCCTTGGCATCTAACTATTAACCACATACCATGAGGGTCCTTAACGGATCCCCATGGTACTTACAAATGAATCCCTAATTAATTCCCATGGTATTCTAATAATAAAAATGAATCCCCATAGTATTTTAATATTAACCTAACCTTAAAGGACCTGAAAGACATGTAAAAATAAATAACCCTACAGTGAAAATAAAAAATAAAAAAAAAACACTGCACAATTTAAAAAAATAAATACATACTATTGAACTAAATTACAACAAATATAAAAAAACTAGGAAATTGCCCGTAAAAAATGACGGGAGTAATATTGTAAGCCTGGCAATGCTGTTTGCCACCCAATGGGCCCTCTAAGCACCTTTGGTGCTCATCGCTAGGCCCGCGCTAAGCGCCTTTGGTGCTCATTTCGAACTGAAACTTTCCTGCATTGCAATGATCACCTTCAGCGCTCTTTGCAAGCCTCTCAATCTGTCTACTTTATGGGCTTCGCGCTTGAGTGTTACTGTCTTTTGGTGAGTGTTACTGCTTAGTGCTCGATTTTATGTTCTATGGGCTAATTTTACGTCCTGCGGGCTAGTTTTACGTCCTTCTGCCTCGTTTTGGGCGTTTTGCGTTTTTTCGGTAGCCATTTTTTTCTAGCTTAGGCGATTTTTTAACTTGGCAAACATGGCTCAAATTAAATTGCAACCTTACTCACAGGCTCCCTGTCTCTCCCACTGTGCTGAGTGTGAGTGTGTAAGTTAATTTTAGGCATATTTGTTGTTATTTTCAGGTCTTTCGAGTTCCGTGGTTCGGCCGTTAATGTCTTAATGATTTTTGCGAGGTGCACAGTACATGTACAGGTTTTGGTCCTAAGTCTTACGGGTCATAACTCCCCTGTGCTGTCGGCGCTCATTGCAGCCTCATTGCGGCGCTCAGTGTGAAGCCTGCAATGAATTGATACCCATTCAGAATATGTTCTTTTGATATCTTTTTGAGTGCAACCAATAGCACCCATCATATGGAATTGGAAGACTTGACCTTGGTAGGTGCTTTCTCTTCACTGAAAAAAAAACATTTAAAACTCATAAAATCATTCATGCACATTTTTAGGAAGCATATATGGAGCCCTATAGAATAATAAAGGATTTGACAGCTTTCACCTCACTAGTGTGAAATTTCTCATCTTTTGAATGTTGCCTACAGCAGAAACAGTCAGCCTGATATCTTACTACCTTTCCCTCTCACTACAATGTGGTCATATATTTACATTATGCTGTTTGGAATAACTATATTTTATAGTGGCAAAATTAAATAAAAATACAGCTTTTCATTTTTTAACTATGTTATGCAGTTATATTTTACTATGCGCAACTATGTATTATTTGTTTATCTACTTTCTCATCAGTGAGGAGCTTTATAGGCTGGAGACATTTTAAGTAAATTTATTGAAAGTTCCAGCACCAAGTAATGCAATATATTAATTGTTGTAGCTGAATTATTCTCTGCAATTATAGTCAGCTCCCACATAAACATCATACAAATTACACTAATTGTATGTGATATATTAAATTTCTTCTTCTAAAGAGCCAACGTTAAACATGGGGTGGCCTTAGTATGTGTTCATATCATTAAACCTAAATGGAAGAATACAGGCTCTTGTAAGATCCCAATAACTATGGTAACGTTATTGACAGAGAAGAACTTGAGATCAGGAATTTTAACGAATTCAGGAATTTTAGTAAGCTTGACATGATCTATAAAACATTCATAACGAACCAGACTATAATATGAACTCAAATGTTAAATTTGCCTGTGAACTTGGAGGTATACCACTGTCAACTATTTTGGAGCCACTAAAGTCATTACAATTTGAAGATATTTCACTATTTTACAGTGGTTTTAAAATGCACTTTGGTCATTAAATCTGAATCCAAGCAGGGGTCTGTGCGCCTCATGATTTATTGAGCTTATAGGTAAATTGTATCAGGTCCTGAATGGACCATACAGTGGATATAAAAAGTCTACACACCCCTGTTAAAATGTCAGGTTTCTGTGCTGTAAAAAAATGAGACAAAGATAAATCATTTCAGAACTTTTCCCACCTTTAATGTGACCTATAAACTGTACAATTCAATTGAAAAACAAACTGAAATCTTTTAGGTGGAGGGGAGAAAAAAAGAAAAGAAAAATAATGTGGTTGCATAAGTCTGCACACCCTCTTATAACTGGGGATGTAGCTGTGTTCAGAATTAAGCAATCACATTACAAGTCATGTTAAATAGGAGTTAGCATACACCTGCCATCATTTTAAGTGCCTCTGATTAACCACAAATAAATTTCAGTTGCTCTAGTTGGTCTTTCCTGAAATTTTCTTAGTCGCATCCCACAGCAAAAGCCATGGTCCACAGAGAGATTCCAAAGCATCAGAGGGATCTCATTGTTAAAAGGTATCAGTCAGGAGAAGGGTACAAAAGAATTTCCAAGGCATTAGATATACCATGGAACACAGTGAAGACAGTCATCATCAAGTGGAGAAAATATGGCACAACAGAGACATTTCCAAGCACTGGAGCTCCCTCCAAAATTGATGAAAAGACAAGCAGAAAACTGGTCTGGGAGACTGCCAAGAGGCCTACAGCAACATTAAAGGAGCTGCAGGAATATCTGGCAAGTACTGGCTATGTGGTACATGTGACAACAATCTCCCATATTCTTCATATCTCTGGGCTATGGGGTAGAGTGGCAAGACTAAAGCCTTTTCTTACGTAGATAAACATCTAAGCCAAGCTACATTTTGCAAAAACACATCTGAAGTCTCCCAAAAGCATGTGGAAAAAGGTGTTATGGTCTGATGAAACCAAGGTTGAACTTTTGGCCATAATTCCAAAAGATATGTTTGGTGCAAAAACAACACTGCACATCACCAAAAGAACACCATACCCACAGTGAAGCATGGTGGTGGCAGCATCATGCTTTGGGGCTGTTTTTCTTCAGTTGGAACTGGGGTCATAGTTAAGATTGAGGGAATTATGAACAGTTCCAAATACCAGTCAATATTGGCACAAAACCTTCAGGCTTCTGCTAGAAAGCTGAACATGAAGAGGAACTTCATCTTTCAGCATGACAACGACCCAAAGCATACATCCAAATCAACAAAGGAATGGCTTCACCAGAAGAAGATTAATGTTTTGGAATGGCCCAGCCAGAGCCCAGACCTGAATCCGATTGAAAATCTGTGGGGTGGTCTGAAGAGGGCTTTGCACAGGAGATGCCCTCACAATCTGACAGATTTGGAGTGTTTTTGCAAAGAAGAGTGGCCAAATATTGCCAAGTCAAAATGTGCCATGCTGATAGACTCATACCCAAAAAGACTGAGTGCTGTAATAAAATCAAAAGGTGCTTCAACAAAGTATTAGTTTAAGGGTGTGCATACTTATGCAACCATAATTTTTTATTTTTATATTTTTTCTTCCCTCTACCTGAAAGATTTCAGTTTGTTTTTCAATTGAGTTGTATAGTTTATAGGTCACATTAAAGGTAAGAAAAGTTCTGAAATGATTTATCTTTGTGTCATTTTTCTACAGCACAGAAACCTGACATTTTAACAGGGGTGTGTAGACTTTTTATATCCACTCTAAATGCTCATATTTTTTTTTACTGCAATAATAACTTTCAAAGAGTTTGCTTTCCAGGTTAGAGCGCTAAAGTACTCAATGCAATAAACTGGCATTTTTGCAACAAAAAGAGTGCATTGCCATTTGCAAAAGCAAAAAATACCAATACAACACAAAACATTAGACAAACAGATGCAATTTAGTGAAGCCACTTCTATAGAGAGCATACAACAGAGAGAAGGCCTCTGTAGGCAATCTAGACAGCATCTTTAGAATATGCCTTTACAGGTAAGTAGATCAACATAATTTAGAAACTGAAAGATCTTTCTATATTCAAACCAATGTATCTTGTAAAAAAATGGCTTGGAAATGCCCTGGTTATCAACATTGTCATAGTCATGGTCTGTGTGTAGTACTGGAAATGCAAGCCAGACTGGACATAAGGCTTCAGTATATGGATCCCATAAAAACTCTCACAAGGATGATAGCTATTGGAGGTCTTATGGGACATGTTTACAGCAGGCTGGTTCTTGTAAGAGCTTACTGATACATAGCTGGGAACTTTGTCACACTAGTAAAACAGCTTGTGGGGGCTGGCAACAGTCCTTACGTGTTACACAAGCAGCTCACTGTTCTACAAGTTGGAGCTACAGACCTGCAGCATTTTCCATAGTAACTTCAGTAAAATCATGGAACAGCCAGTAAATATTTGAATATTCAGTCTATATAAGCCAGTGGTTTTCACTCTAATGCTGACAATGCCTTACTGCTTAGGCTAACCCACAGGTTCAGGAGCAGAGGAAATGATTCGACTAGAGAGAGTTGAAGTGTGTTATAGAGAGAGCAGTAGGTTTGTTATAGTTGCTACATAGTTTATTTCATGTAAATGTTGCCGTAAACTCAACATATAAATACTTGCCCCATATAATAAAAAACATATGTCACATTTACTAGGCCTTACCCTATCCTAATTCATTCTACCTTTTACACCATACTCACCATATCCTAACACATTTCCCCACCCCCAAAAGCATACCCCCACCGATATCTCCTTGCCTTCTCACATCTTCCAACATACAAAAAACATACCCCTATTCGAAATATTTACCACATCTACCCCTTCTAAGCAATCATATTACCTGATTACCTATGCACCCTGCACAGTTAGTATACACACAGTAATACCCCATATAATTTTAACACAAAAACACATACTACCTTTTTTCATTTATTCATGTGTATGGGCATGTTAGTGAGTGTGACTGGTTATTTGTTGCTTGGGAGCAAGGAGAAGAGAAGTAGAGAGATGGAGACGAATGCCGAGGTTGAGAGGAGGAAGGAGGGGAAGAGCAGCGGAGGCAGTAAGAGGACAAAGTAGGGGAAGAGCAGTGGAAGCAGTGAGAGGAGGAGAGGGGGTAGAGGGGGTGGATGCAAAGAGAGAGAGGGAGAGGAAGAGTTGAGGCAAGGAGAGAAAGAGGTAGGATGAGAGGAGAATAAAGTGGGGAAGGAGGAAGAGAGAGGAGGGAGTTTGAGGATTCCGTAGACTAGACACACAAGTCTTAGGGACAGTGGGTGGAGGCCACTGGAGCTACTGAAGGGAGAATGGGGTGAGCTCAAGATTTTGGGGTCAGTCATAAAGTTGACAAGAAGCACACTCCCATGAGGAATGTATGGCCATGGTGGCAGTAAGGTTAAAGGAGGTGATAGGGCAAAGATGTAGAGAGAGGTGGCAGTCAAGGACACCAATGTGGGGTTTACATATAGGATGATAAGTGCGTGAAGCACAAGTATGATGACTGCCAGGCTAGTGTGAAAAAGAAAATGGCGGAGTAAATGTCCTGTGCAAGAGACAAAGGTTGTGGTCCCATTACAGAGGGGGAGTACAACGTGTGGGACAAACTTCTGAGGGGCAGAACAACTGTAGTTTTTATCCATGGACTAGAGAACATGGACCGGTCTGAGACCCTGCAAAGTGAGTACATGCACCTCCATTCTTACAAGTCAATCATGTTCAACAAATTTACACTGCTACACACTGATATGACCTACATCACACAGCAATGATTATGTAATTCAATATAAATGTCCTAAACACAATGTAGATGATGACCAGGAATTAATAATCATTGTTTCCTAAAAAACACACAAAATGTG
Organism: Discoglossus pictus; assembly: GCA_027410445.1. NCBI lineage: Eukaryota > Metazoa > Chordata > Amphibia > Anura > Alytidae > Discoglossus > Discoglossus pictus. The sequence goes on from CM050165.1 coordinate 393,929,986, forward strand.
TGATAATGATAATAATAAGATAGCATAAATATGTCAGATTTTATTGTTTCAGAAAACCATGGATTATGTCTTAAGTCAACTCATGGATGCATCATCAAGATGACAGTCTATATTATGTCAACCCAGAGACCTATGACATATAAAAGAAACATGAAATGTTATTTTTTGTTAAAAAAGATAATCTATAAATAACGCATATTGTATTTGGCAAGTTCTGAAACGCTGTGTTTTCACTCACTGAAACCTACAGAATAGTCTCTTCACAGGTGTGCCCACATTATTTCATGCACAATGTTTCATTTTGTGATTGGTTACTACACCTAGTACCAACTGAAATACTGTGCATGAGCAAATAGGGGTAAGCCTCAAGATGGCAATGGAGTTGGGGTCCCTGTGAAAAAGAGGGGGAGGCAATGATAGGTTTGTATATTCTCTATCAGGTAGTACTGACATAAAACATTACAGCATGTTGATCTCCAAGCTGTGGTACCTGGTACTATAAGTGAATCATTGATACATAGATGGATAAATTAGGTAATTAAAGCAAAGGACATGGGCTTGAGGGAGCTGTTGACAGTTGTGCCTGGTGTGTTGCAGTCTGTAGGTCACAGAAATTTGGAACACAACTGAACAACTTAACAACAGCAAACAGGTATGACAGGTGAGTAGGTCACAATATAAAATACTATACTATAAGTGAATCATTTACAATGCACACCAACAACATACTTGTACATAACCACATCTGATCTGTGAACACATCTCACACAGATTTAACAAACAGTGGATGACACAATCAGTTAATGTTTGCAAGAAAATCTTTCAAATAACTGGTCTAAATTATGTATATATTTTCTTTTTATTTGTGCAAATGTTACTACTTATTCATTTTTTAATTAATTCATATTTATTAGTTATGTTGGATATAGTTTATTTTCTCTATCTAAAACATAATAAAACTTAATAAAAATTAACATGAAAATGCATACAGATTAAATATATTTTATAGTAACACATATGCCAGAAAATATACAAGGCTGGCTTCCACAGGGTGATGGTACATGGAGAAAAAGGCAAAGAGTGTTTGTAAGACAGAGAGAAAGATAGGACCTTGTGTTTACGAGCAGGATCAACAAACACACAACAACAAATAGGTATGACAGGTCAGTAGGTCACAATCTAAAATGGGTACGAGGGCCACAGTACAGACAGGAAGGGTTACACATAGTGAGTGTGAAACAGGATTCCAATGGCGAATTGGATGGTAAGGAAGGATTATTGCTGTGAGGGGTTGTAAATGTAGTTGTAGGGCAGGTAGGTTTATATTAACCCTTTGGGGCTCTGTATTAATGATTTGTAACTTAACATTAGTTGGGTGTCAGTATGTGTAAGCTGGTGTTTGACCACTACAAGAGCTTTTTGTGTTTGTTTGTTTTTTCATTTAGAGACCTGAAAATGCTTTCTCCTACTTATTCTTGTAAGTGTCTTGTAAGTGTTCTCAGATATATTCTCATAAAGGTTTTCTTTGCTCTTGTGGTTATTAATTAATTAGATTAATTTACATGTAATGAATTGTCTCTGTGCGAGCACTCGAAGTGCCTTACCAGAATGCGCACGATGTAACTCTAGTAGTAGCACTTTAAGTGAATTCCATGTTAGCAGCAGGGAACAGTTCATAAATATAGATTCCGGGAGCCTGGGAAAGGACATGCAAATTAGTCCACAAAGGTTTCACTCTTTAATACAATACCTTTTTAAACATGGCTCCTTTTAAGCATATTCCTGCTGTATTAAACCATTTTAAAGCATAGCATAATATGGATTATGAAGGAGTTAGGAGATCTAACCACAGACAGCTGTTTCAAGCTTAAATGGGAAGGTTATGAACCACATAGTCATTTAGCCTGAGGTGGGCAAAAGAGTGATATAAGGCCTCCACTGTACAGAGTATAGTAAAAAGTACATTTGTGTTCACATTTGAAAGTCTAAAATAAGTTACAAAATGTATTTCCTGCTCACAATTCTGAGAAATACAGTTATTGCACTGTATTCTTGGAAACTGAGAGGGACATGCAAATTACCCCAGAAAGGCTTTACTCTTTAATCCAATACCATTTTAAACATGGCTCATATTAAGCATATTCCTGCTGTATTACACAGCTTTATAGCATAGAATGGATTATGCACAAGCCAGAAAACCTACCCACAGACCGCTGTTTCTGGCTTAAATGGCTCTCATCAGTGTGGGACTGGTACCTGACTCCTGGTATAGATTTGTGGGAAGGAAGGGAACCATATCATAATTTAGCATTATATACATATACACAAATAAATACATAAATACCTGGGGTAGTCTGAGTATTTACCTTAGTTAAAAATATATGAAATGCAACTAATATAGCAGAGAAGCACTATCTATATAACAGGAGTTTGCTGAGTAGACACTTATCTGAAGGGACATGACTTATTTTACTATAGAGTCTAAATAAAGGATTTAACATTTAAATCAAAAATATATCAAAAGAAACACTATATGTATACAGTATAACTACCTTAATGGTGGTTGTCTTATTATCCACCTTATTTTCATTCTTGCATCCACATTTCTCCAGCACAAAAGTACTCTTACTGATGAAAAGCATAATTCAATAAATCAGACTGGAGCTTTGTCATTCCCACCCATAAAGTAATGGAATATTGTGTAAGTTGCAGAAACAACTGAGGCCTTTCTAAGCAATGAAACTCAGCACCCCTACATGAAGACATCCTTAAGCAACTGCCTACTCTGCCTAATGTATAATAAGTTTAAACAAATACATATAATCTGATAAACTAAAGCTCAAAGGGATAACAAGTAATTCTGATAAATGTCTACTATAGAAACTGTCTAGAAATGGGAAAATGCTAGACTTTTCAAGTTTTGTAAACTTTATCTGTTATGCTGATTGATACTCCCTCAATTATCACAAACATTAGGGCATGCTAATATATAGCTATACAACATGTTTACCTTGTATATTTATCAGTAAATGAACAGCTGGCATAGTCTAATTGGTTTGTCACCTTAACCTTAGAGAAATTCCTAATATCCCTAATGAAAAGTACTAATACACTGCAATGTTTGTCATGTGCTATACCATACATTACAATGGAAACCTATTTATATCTCCTCTATATTAGTACAATAGAGAGTCTTAAACTTGAAATCCTTTAATCTCTACTGCATATGGACCATAGAATTTAAAAAAAATGCCCATATTCTTTATTAATTGACATGACTTCGACATTGTCAGTAGTGTCTTAGACAGTAACAACAACAATAAACACAACATTAAATAAACATAACAAAGAAAAAAGGGTTACAGGAGAACAAGACATGATAAAGAATAAAAGAGAAAAATATTACCGTAATGATGGTTAGGAATAGAGTCTGATTATGATGCTGCTTGGTTTAGAAGTTATTGTGCCTCAATCTTTGAATCGCATATTATTGAATACAAAATCAAGAAAATGCACAATAGTTTCTGAGCATCTCATCATTTTGTAATCACAAAGCAATCATGAAATATTTCTAGCCACACTCATACACATGAACAGTGACCACTGACAAACATGTTATGATTTCTATATTTAACAAACAACTCTGAAATATCCATGATCTATGTAGCCTTTTTGTCAAGATTGCTCTTGTACAACTTGAAAATTAGGCTTATAGCAAGTTAAAGATGCCTCTCTCGCTTTAAGGAAGTTTCTCATCTTTGTGAATTTTGGCCAGTGTTTTCCTATGTGACTTTTACAAGCAAAGTGTTTCATGTTACTGAAATGTAACCTGGCATCAAATAAGATATGTCCCATGTGGCCCAGATAGACTGGCCTGAGCTGGGAGCTGATCAGCCTTCAAACCTGATTGTGTACTATTATTACTGCTATTATTTTACTAATATACCCTATAATATTTTTTATACGTACATGGAGTGCAGAATTATTAGGCAAATGAGTATTTTGACCACATCATCCTCTTTATGCATGTTGTCTTACTCCAAGCTGTATAGGCTCGAAAGCCTACTACCAATTAAGCCTATTAGGTGATGTGCATCTCTGTAATGAGAAGGGGTGTGGTCTAATGACATCAACACCCTATATCAGGTGTGCATAATTATTAGGCAACTTCCTTTCCTTTGGCAAAATGGGTCAAAAGAAGGACTTGACAGGCTCAGAAAAGTCAAAAATAGTGAGATATCTTGCAGAGGGATGCAGCACTCTTAAAATTGCAAAGCTTCTGAAGCGTGATCATCGAACAATCAAGCGTTTCATTCAAAATAGTCAACAGGGTCGCAAGAAGCGTGTGGAAAAACCAAGGCGCAAAATAACTGCCCATGAACTGAGAAAAGTCAAGCGTGCAGCTGCCACGATGCCACTTGCCACCAGTTTGGCCATATTTCAGAGCTGCAACATCACTGGAGTGCCCAAAACCACAAGGTGTTCAATACTCAGAGACATGGCCAAGGTAAGAAAAGCTGAAAGATGACCACCATTGAACAAGACACACAAGCTGAAACGTCAAGACTGGGCCAAGAAATATCTCAAGACTGATTTTTCTAAGGTTTTATGGACTGATGAAATGAGAGTGAGTCTTGATGGGCCAGATGGATGGGCCCGTGGCTGGATTGGTAAAGGGCAGAGAGCTCCAGTCCGACTCAGACGCCAGCAAGGTGGAGGTGGAGTACTGGTTTGGGCTGGTATCATCAAATATGAGCTTGTGGGGCCTTTTCGGGTTGAGGATGGAGTCAAGCTCAACTTCCAGTCCTACTGCCAGTTCCAGGAAGACGCCTTCTTCAAGCAGTGGTACAGGAAGAAGTCTGCATCCTTCAAGAAAAACATGATTTTCATGCAGGACAATGCTCCATCACACGCGTCCAAGTACTCCACAGCGTGGCTGGCAAGAAAGGGTATAAAAGAAGAAAATCTAATGTCATGGCCTCCTTGTTCACCTGATCTGAACCCCATTGAGAACCTGTGGTCCATCATCAAATGTGAGATTTAGAAGGAGGGAAAACAGTACACCTCTCTGAACAGTGTCTGGGAGGCTGTGGTTGCTGCTGCACGCAATGTTGATGGTGAACAGATCAAAATACTGACAGAATCCATGGATGGCAGGCTTTTGAGTGTCCTTGCAAAGAAAGGTGGCTATATTAGTCACTGATTTGTTTTTGTTTTGTTTTTGAATGTCAGAAATGTATATTTGTGAATGTTGAGATGTTATATTGGTTTCACTGGTAAAAATAAATAATTGAAATGGGTATATATTTGTTTTTTGTTAAGTTGCCTAATAATTATGCACACAGATATCCCCCTAAAATAGCTAAAACTAAAAACAAACTAAAAACTACTTCCAAAAATATTCAGCTTTGATATTAATGAGTTTTTTGGGTTCATTGAGAACATGGTTGTTGTTCAATAATAAAATGAATCCTCAAAAATACAACTTGCCTAATAATTCTGCACTCCCTGTATAGAAAGATAAAGGGCATCTGTAGTTCAAGAAAAACGTACTTGTTTATAAAGTTGGTAACAAACTAGCAACATTAGCAACTATATAAGACATGGACATAAATATTTTATTTGGAGAAAAACGGAATCTTTGTTTATGAATGGAAGATGTATTGCTATCCTAAAATGTAAACATCACTCTCACATACACAGCTTCCATGGATCTCTCCAGGGTATTGCAGAGGCATCAACATCTATTTTGTATAAGTAAAATGTAGCTTAATGACATTTCCCCAGTTTTATTATGCTTTGTTAGACTCAAAGGCCCCTATTCAATTGCAAGCCCACAGTGTACGTTATACAGGGTTGAAATTTGCTACAGAGCAATTCAATTGAACAAGCCCGCAACTACCTGGCCAAAAGCCGAAACCGTAAACTAGGGAATCATAAGCAGCATTTCAGAGCACGATCTGTAAAACATGGAGGTTAAACGTCAATCAATTAGCGTTTAAAAGTCCGATATGAGATCAGACTCGCAATCCGGCAATGTACAAAATAATAAAAATGAATGGCGATACTGTTAAAGTCCATGTGGGTGGCCTGATATGTATTAGCTCATTGATTTCCATTTTGCGGCTAGCAAAAAGACGCCAATTGAATAGCAAATTACGGGCTCCAGTAATTGACAATTGAATTAATATTCAATATTGAATGGGGGACAAAGTTTTCACACACACACACATATGCACTGCCCTTTAAAGCTATTGTCTAATATTTGTAATCAGTCTTATATATAGTATATTGGTCATCCCATAAACTATATCTACCACTATTGTAGCACTTACTCTAATCCTAACTGAATTACTATAAACTGTCCCCTAAATACAGTAATCTAAAACATACTCATATTTACATTGCAAATTTGTTTTGTTTTCACAATATTTTTTTTTTGTACATAGAAATCATATTAATAGCTGAATAGCTGAATAACATAGCTGAATTATGTTAATTTAATGTGTTCTTAACACTACATTTCTATGTGCAGTTGAGCATTTTGGTTTGGGATTTAAGCAACAGTAAATATTTCATGTGATTTCCAGGAACATTGCAAATATTACATGACTAGCGAATTGCCCGTCAAAAAATGACGGCAATGAAATTGTAAGTGAGCTAAGGGTGTATATAATATGGCTGATGTAGCGTTGTTCGCTTTCTATGTCGTGCAAGTTTTTCATAATATTCGTTTTCTATGTCGTGCAAGTTTTTCGGAATATCCGTAGCTGTTTGGTGGGCTTTTTTTTCGGAATATCCATAGCTGTTTGATGGTGTTTTGTGTGTTTAGGGACCTTTAGCCTCGTTTTCGTTTTGTTCAGCGGCCAATTTTTCTCTCTCTTAAGTGATTTGCGGGTCTCTAAACTCCGAAATTTGTGGTTAAATGGAGGTGTAACTTCACTTGCAGAGGTCCTGGATGCCCCCCCCCTTGCTGTGAGTAACCTTTTTATGTGTTTGTTGTTTGTATTTGTTGTGTTTGTAATGTTTTTGGAGTTGTGCGGGTTGCGTCCTTGTTTTCTAATCTCGTAGGTGTTTTTCAGCAAATACGTTGGTGTTTGGTGGTGTTTTGTTTTTTTCGGCGGCCATATTTTCTCTCGCTTAGAGAATTTTTTTGTGTCTAAACTCTTTTAATTTGAGTTAAATTGAGGTGTAACTTTAGTTTTCGAGGTCCTGGATGCTCCCTCTTCCCGTAAGTAAGCTTTTTATGTATTTGTTGTGTGTATTTGTTGTATTTTTCATGTTTTGATGTGCGCGTGTTGCTGACGTTTTTTGCGAGATCGTAATGGGTCGTAACGTGTCTCGTATTTTGTTTGTGTTATGACGTAAATTTTGCGACGGTCGCAGTTGCTGGCAAGGCGCGACTTTGGCGTTCGCGAGGGCTTCGCGAGGGCCACGGGATCGCTACGCGAGCCCGCAAGCGTTAGCAACAACTTGTATGATCACAACTATATATGTGATTGAACTCCTACTTTATATGACCAAGTATTTTGATGGCATTATGTTGCAAGTAATTATTTGCATAAAGGATAATAAAGGACCACTGCAATTCAAGAAAAATAACCTTGTTTGTGATGTACTGTATGTAAGTAACAATATTATCAGCTGTGTAAGCCATGAACATGAAAAAATATTATAGAGACAATTACATTGTTTATGAATAGAGGAATCCATTTTGTCTTTGTTACATCACTGGTAAGATCTGTTTTCCTGACCAGGACTTTTGGATCCTGTAGCAATTTTGTCAAAGGAAATATTCAGTGTTACACTGTGTAGGTAATTCACTGCATGACATTGTGGTAATTACAGGCCCTTTGTTCTGTTTGCCGCTCCGATTCTCTGTGGGTGCGGCCCAGTGATCCACCCCTCAAGCCAAGCTCATAGGGTTTCCTGTCCCCTGACTGGCCCCTCATCAGACAGTCAGCCACATACCCCAGAAGGCATGGCTATTATTGGGTGATGCTAATCTGGGCAGGGGATTTGAATGTGTTCGGCCCACCATGATGTAACTGTAGAGAAATCCTTTTGTGTAGTTGCTGTTTTTGAAATGCTGTGAGAGAGTCCATATTAAGCCATGCTTTCTGGAATACATAGGGAATGGTGTAATTTCTTTAAGAGGTAAGACGTTTATTATTTCGCTATGCTTGGAATCACTTTGCTATGCTGAGCCTGTGTTCCTGATATGCTATTGATCCTGATATGATTGCCAGTCACCGAGAGGTCCATTCCTTCTGAGAAGATTGCCAGCTGTAAGAGGGGGATTCCTGTAGTGCAAAGGCAAGAAGTATTAGAGCTGAATAGAGCCCCTATTTGGAATTTTAACAATCACTTCCTGAAAGCTGGACCATGAAGGTGTATTTTTTATTTATTAGTGGAGAGAGGTAGGGGTGGTGGAAGAGGGAGCAAGGAGAGGTTAAATGACCTTCTTAGATAATTATGATTGAAATTAACACCATACCAGTCCCCGCTCACAGGGCCAGAAGCAGGCTGCTTGCATCAGTAGATGCAAGTTTTGTTCTCAAGAATTGTATTCCCCCTCTCACACACACACAACTTTCACTAAAGCATCATGCATGTTTCTAGGGTCAAGCAGATGCATTAACATTTTTTTAAAAACTAGCTTTATGACTTTTCCCCTGTTTAAATATACTCTTAACCAGATTCTTAAAGTTTTTAAACACACACATATATTTTTATTGTACAGTCGTCCTTTAGTTATTGGCATACAATATGTATGCAACTTAATATTAGAGTTAAATGTTATTATGCATCATTGTCTTAAATTACCTATGTAGTTTCGGACAAACTGCATGCATCATTGTGAAGCATGTAACAAACTAACAATGGGCCCTATTGCGGATCACTCACAAATCAGGGCACTGCCATAACTACAAAAAGCAGAAGAAAGATTAACGAGTAACAAGGACTACTTGGAAGTGGTTTTTAAACTCTTGCTAAGTCCCCTATAAGCAAGTGACACTATAGCACAATATAATATGGGGAAGACCACGTCACCTAGGAACCAATGCACTGATACATTGTCTATAACTATATCATATTTTAACACAAAATAAACAAATGTTTACTGATTGAAGAAATAAATACAATATTGGCTCTTCCCTGCACAGAAATCGTTTGCGTCCACAGAGCAGGATTTACGGTTGTGCTCTAATCTGTGGGAGTGAAAGATTTACATTAGTGTAGAAGTTAGGGGAAAAAAAGCTCAGGAGCCAATTTATGGCAGTGCCCTAACTTAGAGCACTTGATTTTAATAGGGCTCAATAGCCCCATGCTAATCACACCGGGGGATTTACAATATACCGTAAAATGTGGATTTTGTCCCTGCATTACAAGTTCATGCTAATCTTTTCACTTGCAATATTACAACACTCAGCACCCATCCTTAAGCCATGCTTTCGTCGGTAGCAGTGAAATGGCTGGATTACGTCACCCGTGCAAAATTACACCAATCAAGTAAAAAATACAGATATTCTTGCTGCGCCACAGACATAGGAGCAAATGAAATTCACACATAGAGATAGGTACTATTAGGAAAGGGTCAGAGGGGGAGGGGCCTGCAACCAGGGGGTAGTGGGGAAGGGAGCAAGCCTCAGGGTAAGAACAGGGAGGTATGGATCCCAGTACACAGTCAGGAGGACAAGAGGCTGGAGGCAAACACAGGGCCCCTAACTATAGGTTAGATGGTGGTACTCCTCGATGCCATCCGTGCCCGTGCCCATATCATTAAGGTGGCAGGGAAGTTAAGGCTGGAAAGGGCTGGAAGCAGGTAGCAGCCTTAGTTACTGACCTGGGCTTTGCATATAGGGATGTAAGATCTGTGAGACATCATTACAATGACAGCCAGGAAAAGGTCAGGAGGATGATGGAAGAGGAAATCAGAGCAGCAAGATCTTCATGTGGTGGCCCCAAAGGGACTGTACAAGGAGTGGGAGAGGTTGCTCAAGTAGATGATGGAAGCAGGGACCGTCCCTGGAGCTCCAGGCCTGGTGGCAACTCCAGATCCAGCCTCCTTGACAGGTGAATATCACATACACCAACATATACCAACATGTTCACCAAATTTACACCCCTCAAATTTAGTCACATGGAAATGCTGCACAACAATAAGATTCCAGCTCCCTGGATTTCACTAAGCATAGATGGAACGCCTATCCCTCCTCAAATCCAAGAACCTTACATAAAATGCTCATTAGTGGCCAAAATCATATATGTGACATATACCAGAAATACCAGATAGATATACATTTTGTAAACATCCAATTGAGACCACAGTTATGTGTGGGGTCACTGCAGCATATGCAGATACTGAGTCTGTAGGGATAGATTGCAGTGTAGTGTGTTAGCTTATCAGGGAACAACTTTCAGCAGTATGTTAACAACTATTGCTGAAAGATACTCACTGATTGGTTAGTATAGTACAATGTGCAGCATCTAATGCAGGAGCCAGACAGTAGCACAAATCAAGAGATTGTTATGAGCTAATAACAAACAAAGTTCATATTATAAAGCAATGATCACATCCAGTAAATGATAGCTTCAAACATTAGCTGTAAGTGAATCATCCAGGTTCAGATAAAAAGATCAATCAAATGATCATACAATGTTGGGTCCACTGCAGAGCCAGGGGTGGGGGGCGTTGGCTCAGTCGGAGCCAGAGATTGCTGACAGTGCCCCCGCCCACCAGGATCCATGTCAGGAGGAGAATCAGAGGGCAGAGAGATGAGGAGGCGGATTCCCAATGTATGTGGTCAGTGGGAGGACCCCACTGGCCACTGCCCAGGCTCTCCTATGGAATGACACCAGATCAATGCCACCACCGGCCATCAGCTTCTCTTCCCACCTCTGGTGCAAACTGGGCACCACCACCAGGCCCTCTACTAAAACCACCCACATATGGTCCCCAGTACTTCCCCACTGGGCTACCCTCACCACCCCCTTCCAAAGCCATGCCTGGTCAACCACTACATCCATCCCAAGACCCATCACTGGAGGCCACCATGGGAGAGATGCTGGTCCTAATGAGATACTGTAGAGAAGCTATGTGGGGATCCAGGCCAGCATCTTCTCTTACCAGGCCTCAGTGTACTGTAGGAGGATCCATAGGGCAGTGAGGAAGCACAACCAGCAGGTGAAGTACATGGCCAGGCTGCTTCAGGTGGTGCAGAACCAGAGCGGGCTAATTCAGCTCAGCATGGACATTGCCCAGCGTACTTTGGTTTCCATCACTACCTCCTCCACCCCAGAGGCCTCCTGAACCTCACTCCAACTTGCTTCCCTTTATGCCTCTGCCTCGACTGGTGTTGCTGCCTGCAGGGTGATGCTTTCCCCTGTAACTTCCCTGATTAGGCATTGGGCCCAGTGGCAAGGGGGGCTAGGGAGGAAGAGACAGGGGCTGCACCTATGAATTGACCACCTCAATAGCACTCCTCAGTGACAATCTATTGGTCCAAGTGTTAACATAATCTACCCTGGCTACAGAGTGGAGGATTATGGCCTATGTTATGGTGATATTAAGCAGATGGCTACCCTCATTACATGGTCCATGATGCTCTTCTCTGTGGACACCCAGGGTTATGTTTAGCTTTTCACCAATTGATGGTCATTGAGGAATTGCACTGAGAAGAGATGGTGCAGTCTCTATTTTTGTTTTTTCCTTTACAATAACCTTTTTTGGTTACAATTCAAGGTCCATGAAGGTATCATCTTCATCTGCAAGCAGTGCAAGCAAATAATGTGAGTAAAATACATACATACACAACGGCTATCAGATGGCCATTCCATCAATGACATCTCTCACACACCATTATTTAATCATATATCATCTTCAATAACACATGATTTTTTTTTGCTTTTAACTCATACCAATACATATATGGAGAGGGACAAGCAAAGTTTACCACTATATTGTAGATACAGATTTTTTTTACTTCACTGCCTTTAGCTTAAGAACACCTTTTTTCTCATTTTTGCATTTCTGAACGCACTGTATGTGTGTAATTGAAATGGATTACATAATTCAGGATTTCAAGCATCTGTGTAATAGAGCTGATGAAGACATGATGTATCTGCTATGTGCATTACTGGTTACTTCTATTATATGGAGTTTTGAATGATGATATTTTTCTTCATCTGATTCTGGTTAATGTGGTGTAATGGCCACATGTGATTCTAGTAGATGCTACACATCATTATTATTATACAGTATTACCTTTACCCCTTTAGGTTTTGCCCTTTTTTTTAGCCTCTTGTCCTTTTGGATCCGCCCATACCACGCATGATATTAATGCACGGTCTGATATGTTTATGTGCTCTTTGCATACAATAAATGATGATATTGTTATACCATTATCCATGTTTCTGTGTTATTCTCATGGTTAGATATTTGGGAAATCAACATACTTAACAATAACGTCACAATTATGTTTTAGTAGATTGGTCATCATCCTGTACAGGCATCCTGTCATGCATTGTATGATTCCAGAACATTCTAGTGACACAGGCATGGTTTACAAATGATCACATGTCTTAATATATCCAATATATTGTCACACACTTTCATTATCATTAGTAATCATTGGGAGTTAATACTTTGATATATATACATTGTGACAATGATGGGCATCACCCTTCCACTGAAGGGTTGTTAACCATCTGACACGTGTAATGTATGATTAATTGATATATTAAGACTATCACTAACTGTCACATAATCATTATTGGTATACATGTTGCCACTTGCACACTAGCAATGGAGTGGGGCTTGCCACAGCAGGTGTATGCATGATTCCCGTTGATGGAGGTAAGATTCCTGGTGTTGCATGAGCCTCTCTACAATTTCCTTTTGTTTTTTGTAGGCTTTATTAAACAGCCTAATTGCATTAGTGTAATTCACCTTCTCATGATCTGTCCCTATATAGTTATGTCCCTGTGTCTGTAACACTCTGTTTCTTAAATGCTCCATGTGGATATCCAGTGCCTGGCTTGTGCTATCCACTGATCTACCTGTGGTGTTCACTTCACCCATTCATCCAGCATTATTGTCAGCCAGTCCTCTGTTTCAGGCCTCATGCTGCCCATGACAACATATTTCCTACCCCCCAGTGTATGAGAACCCAGGTTAATCTGTAGATGCCATAACTTCCCATGGGTGTGCAGTTGATGATCTCTGTGAGTACAGTGCTGTGGTGATAATCACTACTATTGTTGAGTATTGTTTGTGGTTTGTCTATCCCTTAGGTTTTAAGTTTGTGAGTTTGCAATTGTGTGTTCGTGTCTTGGAAACAAGCACTATGTACAATTGATTATAAGCTCAAAAACAGGCCCCTCCATTCTTTATAAGGTGCCATGTACTAAACCCCTGTACAGCGTTATGGAATATGGTGGCGCGATATAAATAAAGATAATAATAATAATCCCTTTAATAGTGAGTGCATCATAGCATCTGCTGTGGTCCATGCGTGTTTGCTGATTAGTATTAACCTCTTACGTACTGTGGTCTGTGTTCCACTGGACATTGCAATATGTTATGTGGAAGTGTGATATTTCCAGTAGTTGGTGTTCCAATATATATTTGATTAGTTAAACATATTGATGTATATATATAATTTTTATTTTTCACATTTGTGTCTCTTTGGGATTTTATTTGTAATGGAGTTTGCTGATTTCTGAGGCTATTTATTAATTTGCTGACTCTCTAACAGATTTATCCAGCTGTGAGCAGAATATTTTCTGTTACCATTTGTCTGACGGGTCACACGTGGACATTTAACGGTTTTTAATATCACATATGTGCAAATAGCAGGGTTAATAATTCATTTGTGATGATATTGTATGTGTTTCTATAGTTTTGAGTGGTTCCTGTCCCTTTAAGTGTTGTTGCGGCACTCCACAATGGTTTTAAAACCATTTACAAGTCTTTGGTACCAGTAATTTTTTATTCAGTTTTTTGTAGTTATTATTGCCCTGATTTGCAAGTGATCCGTAAAGTCTTATTAGAATAGAATGTTGGTGTAAACATCTAAAAGAGTAACTCATAATATTTTGTCAGTTCAAAAATAAATGGAAAAGTGTGTAGTGTTGGGCATTAGCTTGTCGCAGTCACTTGTAGCAGTTCTCCCGCAATGTTTCGGAGATGGGTGATTATTATAGCTAGGGAAATTTACTTTGCTCTTAAACATGTGTGATATAGGGGATTAGAATGGAGATCTATATTAGCAACTACTGTATGTAAGTCATAAACACAAATCATTTTTGAGAAAATATTAATTCTGCAAACCCTGTGTATGGAAATTCCTTCTTGTCTGCTTTCAGTACTTCATGCTAGCATGCTTATTAATCATACAGTGGTCATGTAAATATTTTAAAATATGTCATATATGTTTACGATTAATTATATGTTTTTCTATGCTAGAGCTAGATTAAATATGTATTATTTTTGAAGCGTTCTCTGGATATACATTTTCTCTAAATGTTGTCTTATAGGTGTAATTTGGTATTGAACAAGTAAGGAGGAAATTACCTTTCAAAACATATTTATTACTGATTTTGGTAAGATGAATAACATAAAACATTATAAATATAGATAATTATAGATAATAATATATACACACTTTATATGGCTCTCTGTGAGTTTGTGATCAGTTCAGGCTATCTCTTTACATGTACCTTCCTCTAACAAAAGGACAGTTCCCCATGTATTATTAGTTATAAGTTTTATAAACTTGTAATGTATTCCTCAGTGATACTGTATATAAGTAAAATTAAAGATAAACAGCTTTTGTAAGCCATTTTTTTTTATCATATTGGCCATAGGTAACCAAGGGAAAACATTTCTGTGACATGATAATTAAAAGTGAAGGCAACATAACATCTTTATTAACAACACAGTGACAGTTAAAACCATCAAGACTATTAGGCCACTTCTATAAATTTAAAGAAACCATTGTCACGCAAAAAGTTTTCTTTTACAAGTAAGATCAGGAAAACCTAGCTATATACTTGATTCTAAAGAGAATCTTTTCTGAATAGTCAGCATTGTTTCTGCTTCATTATTATGCAAATGAGTAGCTCCTGTTTGTCCCAGTGGTAACAAAGACTATGCCCTACCAAGGATATCATACAGTTAAATTGCTTCCCCAAACCTTAGCAAACACTCTAAACTGTATACTGTATGCTGAGCCAACACATATTCATACTTATACAGCATAAGGGAGTCTCACAATCAATGCTGAATATCTCAGAAATGATTCAGTGCAAATAAACACAGCTAGTGCAATATATAGTCAGTTTTTAAAGGACATGAAACACAACTGTATTTTTCAAGCACTTAAAAGAGCACATTTTAAACATTAAAAAGTAGTTTTGTGCATGAAAAATATTATGTACAATCTGTTTAAACCTCATTGAAACTAACATGAAATGCATGGAGCATACCATAGTCTGTAGATCTCATTTTGTGAAAGAGGACAAGCCCCTCTACAGCAGTCAAACTTTTGAATATGTTTTTGTGTTCTGAGTCCTTTATTTAAAAAACATATCATCCATTGGAGCATTATAACATACACATTTTCTCCTCTTTCTGATGCAACAATGAAAACATATTTTCATGTTCCTTTATTACACTTTAAAGGGCCTTTGGACTCACTGTAAGTGTGGTGTGAAAGAGCACAAGATTGTATGTTAAAATGATCTGTACACTAATAATAGCTAAAATATTTTACATTTTAAATCTCTTGTTTACATACAGTCTATCCTACTTACTGCTTGTTGCACTAGTAATTAACACAGGGGTAAGTCTATGCAGTTGTGTGAGGCTCTGTGGTGAATGCTATGATTGATATCAGAGCATCCAGTGGACTGTTACACTGTACTGACCACTCAACTCATAGCTTTGCTGTTTTAAGTGAATAACAGCAATATATTCCTTCACAGATAAATGTAGTAAGAGTTAAATTTTTGTTTCTTGTGATCACTGAAAAAAAGCACAGGAGCACAGAGCACTAACTCCCCTGCATTGGTCTGCATTGCTCAAATTCCAGAGAGGCAAGAGAGCAGAGACCTGTATTTTCTGCTGTTAAGAAAAAAATTGAAACAATTAAAAGGTCTTTTCCATTCAAATTGGAAATATAAGCAGTCTGACAAAACACCTAACCATTGACTTGAATGGGAGACACATCCCTTCAATCTGATTTGTTGCAGTAACGAAGCAGTTGTGGAACAGTTTTTTGGTAATTTTTGAAGTATTTTAAAAATTAGAAAAATATTTCAGCATGCTTTTAGGTGATCTTTACAGTGATGTGGTGCAAATTGTGCTGAATAAAGTGGCCTTTTAAGATGAAACCAACTTGTTGTGATAGTGACAACGTCCCTTTGATAGTTTTTTCTAGATGAAACAGTATATCAGCTTATACCATGTTGTTTCAAGTTTTTCATTATTAGGTATGTATATGTACTAATATTGCTGTAGCTCCATGCATTTGATGATATATCATTTTGATACATACTTTTTAGAACTATCTATCTGGTGTGATGTCATCAATGAAGTATTTGATGATGTCACTGTTGATATTATGTGAAGTCAACATTCAATTTAGCTTTCTCACCCAAAATACCATCTAGCATCAAACCAAATTGAATGAAACAAAGAATCTGAGCATGCAAATGTATGTATATATCTATATTTGCATAGAAAAAAGGAACAAAACAATAACAATTTTAGTGCATTATATATATATATATATATATATATATATATATATATATATATATGACAAATAACAAATAGAAAGTGAGGTGAGCTCATAAAGTTTCTACATTGTGTGTTTTTTGTTACATTAAATGTTTTTATTATTACAATTGTAAAATGATCCTTTTGATCAGACTTCTATATTTCTATCTTGAATGAAAAGCTTAGTTTTGACCTTAAATGTGAGACTTTACATTATGAGGAATATTTGGGAAGCTAAGATGAATCAGGGATTTCCCTTGAAAAGGATGACTGTCCCTATAAATGAGGGACATTTTGGAAGTATGACAGTATAAACTGAAAAAGTCTTCTAAACGTGCATAAAAAGTGCATAAAGTCTTCTAATATTGTTTCAGTGCTTTATTGTTTACATCATTGTCAATTTTATATTTCTTTATACTGATTATTTTTTACTTCTGCCATCTATTTTTATTTTCAAAGGTTCCAGAAGGTGTCACTACAACTAAATAACTATACTCTACAATTTTTATTGCTTCCTACTTTTAACTTTAATAACATTTTGTGTGTCTATTCAAGTCGAAGGATCTTATGACAGGGCTAAAATATTGGTATGATTTGTGTAATAAAGACTTCTACATTGAAAATGATAGTACTAAATCATAAATTTGTGAACTGATATTTAACCCTCATACCTCCCTGGCACCTTCTATCTGGTCAGAACAGGAGATGGACAATAATCCAGGCATTCCCAAAGACTGGATAAGTCTGATATGTTTCTTTGTGGGGGATAAAGAACTTGCTTTAATGGTACAAATCCACACAATGAAAGATGCCCACCAGATTCATCTAAAATGTTAATGGCTCAGCCTAATGTTATGACAGGTGGCCATGAATAGGAAGGACTGGAGGATAGGGTTTTCTTGGCACTGAGTTTTGTTCCAAATTCATGAAGTGCTCGGGATTGATGGCAGTGAAGGATTAGTGGGGTGAGATTATCCTTGGGTGTCCATATGTAATTTGATAGAAGATACTGTTGTTTGAAGTCGTATTCAACGTCAGACCATTTTTTCTGTTTATTGGGAAGTGTCAGGACAGACTGTTAGACTGATCTAAAGCACATAGCAATATGAAAACTTTGCAGTTGTTCCCTATGAATGTATCAATGTTCTGTTTTTCATTTAAGTCTGTATGCTGGATAGCAAGAATGTGAAAGAGGAAAAACCGAGGTGAAAGTATATTTGTCTTTGCACCATTTTATCTGTTAATCAATGCGATTGGATGACAAATCAATGTGGCTAAATCTTTTTTGTGCACAGATATTAGTGTCCCATTTTGTGGATATAGCTCTGGATAGCTTAGAGTTATCCCAGTTCCTTAGTATTTAATTTAGTTTTTTGGAAGGTGATGTCAAAGTTGACCTGTAACATTTGGATGGTGTGTTGCGGGGCTTCTCTGTGTTCATTTTAAAGCTAAATAAATTATTTAAGAATTTGGGAGTGATTTTAGAGGATTGGTCAATGTAAGATAGAGTTTATTAATGTAACAGGCTCCCTCGTATGTCTCAGTTTTGTGTTCAGTGCTGGAGATGCATAGTTTTTCTTTATTTTTTGTCACCCATGTAAATCTTTAATATAGACACTAGTTATTCCAACAATTGCTTCTTGAATATGTTGAAATGTGTCTACTTTTCTTTGTTTATGTCTTTCTATATAAATGCCAATGCCATGTGGCTTACAATTTGTGTCCCAAAAAAAAAAAAACTAGACAATTGGCTTCGGATCTTTCCTGTTGGGTGGCCGGGAGCAGTGGCGGTAGCATTGCGGCGAGGGGCCAGTAAATAGCACTGTTGACATTTTACCGAATTTCGAACCATAAACTGTTACCCTAACCCCTTACCCTAATCTCTTAACTTAACCCCTTACCCTAACCCCTTATCCTAACCCCTTACCCTAATGCTATGAAATTGATTTCAATTGTAGGTGAAATTCAGTTAAATCGTTAGTAAAGTCTTGGCAGCGCCATCTAGAGGCCGCTCACCACTACTGCTAATGCCTCTGCTGGTGGCCACCCAACAAGAAAGGTCCAAAGCTTGTTTAATCAAATAGATTTAGAAAAGAGGTAACAGTAAATCTGCCGTTGTGAAAATTTACCCTAATGCTGTGGCCACCTTACGAGGCAGCATATAAAGTAGAAAATGCCCTTCAGCAACAAAATGTAGAACATTTTATAATTTATTGGACACTCAAAGTAAAATGTCAATGTTAAAGGCTTAATAAAGAGCTAATGCCTGAAATGTGGCCTCTTACTCTGATAATGCACTTAAATTATAAAACTCTCCAAGTACACATAACTTTCAGTTTAGAATTTTGTTTGCGATAGTGGTAAAGTGTTTGTTTTTTTATAAAATAAACTATGCCAATGCAAACAGAATATTTGAATTATGAAGATGATTTGAATTATGATTTACTACATTTTTCAAATAGTGTCACAACTTAAATAAAAAAAAAACATGATATAATATTAGTCATAAGGGCAGGATTTTCCATTAGGCAAAGTAGGCAGCTAGTATGTGCTAGTACTTAAAATATATCTTATAACACCTAGGGGCCTCATTCAATTGCGATTTGGCTAATTGAATATGGCTCTATATAAGCACATAGCACACAGAAGTTTTTAGTTAGTGAACTTCTATCCAAAAGCAAGGTTTTCACTAAGGGCCTCATTCAATTGCGATTTGGCCAATTGAATAGGGCTCTAAATAAGCACATAGCATATTTTTTTAAAGAACTTTTTAGTTAGTGAAAACCTTGCTTTTGGATAGATGTTTACTAACTAAAAACTTCTTTAAAAAAAATGTTATGTGCTTATTTAGAGCCCTATTCAACTGGAGAAATTTCAATTGAATGAGGCCCCAAGAAACTTCTACATCTTAAACAAAAAGCCTTGCAAGAATTGGGGTGTATAAAGCAAATTAATGTTTTTGTGCCGGTCATCTATACACTTTTTTTTATGGGAGTCATTAAAATTCTTCTGGGAAAGTTTGAGATTCCTTATGTGGCACTTTCGAATAACACAGAGACATGTATAATCTGCAGGTAAGACTAGACTACTGGTTATTCCATAACTGTTTGGCACTTTAGACTAAGTCAGAAGCATTTATAAGCTACATGTGAGTATTAACTACAGATACTCACCCATCTCTGGAATCTAAAGGGCTAAAATGTGAACTACATAGTTTGCAATACTTTGTTTATATTTATAGGGGCCTCATTCTATTAAGGGCTGTAAGAGCTGCGAGGCCGCAAGGGGAGGCCGCAGGCTAAGTCGCTATTCAATTCACAGTCTCCGTTTAGCCGCTTGCGATGATCTTACTTACGTCAAAGCTTTTGATCTTACGGGGCCGCAAGAGCTGCGCCGCAAGAAAGCCCAGGTTGCTATTCAAATGTTACACAAACCCTTCCGTCAAGGCTGTAATTCGCTAAAACTGAGCCGCAGCGTACTTACACCAAAAAGGTCCCGCAAGGCTCTTACTTACAAATTGTAGCACCAATTAAGCACATAAAAAAGCCATCCTGTACTTTGATGAGACGTGAAAGTGATTGTAGGTGTTAGAAGTCATAGCACAACATTCCCCTACACTCAAATCTGCAAATAATTTTTTTTATACTTCATGTTCAATTTCCATTTCTGAGTTCAACGGGCTTGGAGCACATCAGACCCACAACGGCTGTGGGATTAGCCTCCGTCAAGTCCGTAAATGGGTAAAATAGACCAACAGGTTACTTGACCCACGGAGGTGTCGCAAATGGCTTAATTACAAATCGTAGCACTAATTAAGCAAATAGAAAAGCCATCCTGTACTTTTATTAAAAGTGAAAGTGATGTTTGGTCTTAGAATTAATAGCTCAACATTCCCCTACTCTCAAATCTGCAAATAAAGACATTTAATTTCATGTTCAATCTTAGTGTTCTATCTATCATGCAAGCCTGCACGGGCTTGAATAACGAGCTACCTGCTTGGAGGTCATTGAAGCCGTGGGAGTTTGGACGGAAATTAAACCTAAAATCATAGATTATAATTTGGAGATTAATCCTCATGTCCCCCATTGTGTTCCCCATCATTTACAGTGCTTTGCAGTGCTGGATTGAATTTGCCTTTACAATACTTTTAGTTTGCGGCCTTCAACCTCCGAACCCGTACAGGTTTTAACAACGATTTACTGGCTTGGAGGTCATTGAATGGCATATATATTGTGCCTTTATGCCTCTATTAGCATTTTCTGGGCTAATACAAACTTTAATATTAAAGTACACATGGGCATGTGCGTGATGGGAGAAATCTTTATATAGGGGTTACTCAAATATAAATCCAGGTCTTCATGTAATAAAGAGCTTTCTGAAAGGCTACTGATTAATAAGTATGTAACATATAGAATAATAAAGTAAAAATTGGAAGTAAAATTACAAACAAATAACACACAAAACAATACAACAATGTCAGTACTTTTATACATTTTTTAATACTATCAAAAATATAAACAAAAGAATAGTGAAAAAGTTGTAAAACATATAGTGACATTATATTGTCTATATGTAATAGCATAGAGGTGCAAAATTGTCACCTATTAAAGTGATATTAGTATAACGTGTGAGTAAAAAAAATGCACAGTCCAGTTATGAGAAAGAGGAAAAGTAAAAGTATTAACCTCTTCCAAATAAAAGTTGCCACAAATGATAAGAATAAACAAAAGAGATGTGAAAAACCAAACCATTCTGGTGGAAACATAATGAATTATTATAGTGTAAATTTGCAAGCTATATTGCTTGATATCTTTAAAAAATATAATGATAGACACCATGACCCTCCATTTAAATATCTTAATTTGCTTTGTTATTGTCTTTTTGATATTAAAAACAAAACAAAAACATTAATATTGAAAATATAAAAATTAAATTTGCCTATGTTTTCATTTTAATATAAATTTAAAACGGAATTAAACAAAAAGCACAAAATAATATTGCAAAAACACATATTTAAGAATGTTTTCAGGATAAGAAATACAAAGGACACAACAGCTATGTATTCCTTGTGCCTCTTTCAAAAATGAAAAGCTGCATAATGACCCTTGAGGTAGCAATTAAACTTTTTTTTTGGACTGCATAAGCTATTGTCTAAATTATGTAATGGCTCTATGTACTTTAAGATATTTAATTTGGAATAAATACAGTTGAATACAACATTATATTCTTGTTACATTGTTATCTCACAATCAAAGACTGCAATATAATTAAAAATGCAAAGTCTCATTGGAAATGGCACAATAGTACAGAGGCATTATAGGCTCATGGGGAGCAACCATTTCATAGAAATTATTTTGTGCTGCTAAACTATGCCATCCATGAATTTATAATAAACAAAATCACTACTTCAAAAAGCTAAAAGCAAGAGAGAGAATAATATATATAAATGACCCTTTTGTAGATGCCATGCTTTCTTTTCTACACATTGTGACTAATTGACAACTATGTGGTTTTTTAGAGGGAAGAAAAGATTTGATTTGGCCGTGGTCCCATTACCACATCGTAGCTGGAGCCCAGCCATCTGTCACAGCTGCTGCTCGCTTTAACTGCCACTCTAATTGACAATGAACCCAGAGACCTGTAATAATTGTGGCTGTTCAGTGACTTCAGCAGGTAATGCCTTCCTTTTAGGATCCATCAAGGCCCATCTGTGCAGCGATACTGCTTTTCTCCCATGATGAAGGCTTCTGCTGGATACAGTAACTAAGGGAGGGATCATCTCATTAGGGAAGCTGTAAGAAAGCCTAGGGGAAGCCAGGCCCACAGTGAAATTGAAAACCTCCTAAAACTGGATGTAAGATTTAAATTCTTTTGCCAGGAATAACGAAAAAAAAAAAAAAAAAAACATCTGCTATTCATGCTGTGCTTCAGATAGCCTTTAAATATAATAAAACCTACTCCATTCTAATATTTCTATTTAACATTTTTGCTAACACTCCATGTCATTTATATTCCTTTATAAGTGTCTTCCAGTTGGTCCCTCACGATAACATTTGAAAGAAAATAGTTTAATAAATGTGCATATATAATGTGAATTCCATTCTAAAACCATGGGTAACTATATTTTTATGTAAGCCCTAGCCATACAGTGTTAGTAATGAAGTCACCAATATTAAAATGGAATTACTTGTCACCTGTCTGTATCTTTTTTTCAAGAAATTAGGTTACATGTTAGTTTATTCACCCTATGCCAAATCCAAACAATAATATAACACAATATGGTTTTTCTTTGAATTTGGATAGTATTTGAAGTACAAATCCTTTGACAGAAATCTACAGGATTAAGTTATTTTTTTGTAATTTAGATTGTTTATTTTGACACCCCATGACATTTAAAGTGAGCATTGAAAATGGTATTTGGGTGGAAAATGCTAACTCTGCGCCTTGAGAATGTAGAATTGCTATAAATGATATAAGGACCTGCTTTAATACAGAACCCCTTCTGGATTGCTACCTTGTACAGGTAAAGGGACTTGTGTACTGTGTGTCAATGAAGCTATGAGCTATACCATGTAGGGTCACCCAAGATGGGCAGGTCATAGCTGAGAGGTCAGACAAATTGTGGTCCACTTGAGAAGGAACTGGTATCCTAGTCCAGTATATTTGCCAAGAAAACCATATGGATAAGCACAAACAGAAACACAGACAAATGTGCCTGGTTGTTGTAGTCCATATGATCAATAAGAGTCAGACATGACTGAAGGACGAACAACAACAATAATACAGAAAGAGATACACCTAATCTTAAAATAATTCATAAATGAAATATAAAAAAATAATATGCCATGAATAATCAAATCCACAATATATGAAAACTCTATAATCTTGTGTATTAATATATACATAGCAAGATGATTATAACTGGAGCAGTAACATACTTATTATTGAGAGCACATTCATCATAAAATAGAACTTTTAATTTCAAATTAAATTTGACACAAGTGAAATAATATCAAAACAGAGGCCCCTATTTAATTGTGAAAATCGAAATTACAGAAGCCCGTAATGTAGCCTGTAAAAGTTACTGATATTTAATTGACTTCTTTTAGCTACCCGCAATCGATTTGCGAGTTACAGGCTCAAAAGCACAGCAGTTTTCAAAAACATAACTCTATCCTATCTATTCCTTTGATGTTTCAACTCCACAATTGTTACCAGCGCTAAAGACTCAAATTACTTATTTAATTTCAACAATTCAACAAGCCCGCAATTGCCTTCAAACTCATAAATGGCAAATGTAGCAAAAACTTTTACGAGTACTAGAGAAGCCTCGCAAGTGGATTAAACACCTGTTTGTAACACTGCAAAAGCAAATATAAACACACTACTGTACTTAAAAATACTGGGAAAGCAGTAAAAGACATTCAGAATTAATTGCACAACAGTCTCAAGATAGCAAATCTGCAATAAAAAAAATATTTTTTTACATTTTATTTATGTTTTACATTGTTTCCAGGAATCAAGGAGTTAATACATATCAGTCCACTCACATGGACTAGTACAGATTCTTCATTCATTTTTATTGATTTCTACATCGATGAACTTTGATTAAAATCGCAAATCTGTCTTCTAAACACTAATTGATTGAAGTTTGAACTCCATGTTTTACTGACGTCATGATGACAGTCTCATTTACTATTGGCTCTGTCTAAATTGTAACTTACAGGCTTGCCTAATTGATCATGATCATGCCATGAAATTCTACATACGCGTTCATGGTTTACGGTTTTACCCTTTGGCCCTGTAATTGTGAGCTTGTTGAATTAAATACCTCTGTAACTTTTGCACATTTCTTACCCGCAGACATTCGGCCTATATGATGATAATTACAGGCTTGGAATTAAATAGGCGTCAAAGTATATTATTTTAATGGTACCATCTTCCCTACTTATGTCGCTTCACTATAAATACTAACATCAATACACAAGCATATGAGGGCAAAATATGAACCATAAAAAAGAACAAAATATAAGAATGTTAGTACTATTTAAAGAATTACACAAACACAAGATAGCAATACGTATGTTGCTGGAGAAGATGTTTTAGTATGTATTCTAAAATAGAGCAAAACCTCACAATAAATAATTAAATCTAACATGATTACAGAGACAAAAAGAGAAGAAATGAAAAACCGTGAGTCCGATTCGATTAGAAGCCCACATCTCAAGGTATACAGGCCATATGACTGCGGGCGTGCTGCGGGCTTGAACTCTGCTATGATTCCGGTGCTATTCAGTTGGACAAGTTATGGACCGAAAGTCGAAGCTGTAAACCATGCACTCGTGCGTAGCAGTTCAGGGCGGAAACATGATCAATTAAGCATGGCCGTAACCACCCGTTTTGAAAGAGCCAATAGAAAATAAGACCGCCATCATTACGGCAGTAAAACATGGAGGTTACATGTCAATCAATTAGGTTTGGGGGTCCCATATGAGATGGGACTCGCAAACCCGCACAATTCAAAATATTAAAAATGAATGCCAATACTGTTCTAGTCCATGTAGGTGGCCTGATATGTATTAATTCATTGATTCCCGAGATTGATATAACCCCAAAATGAAACTATAAAATAATTTTTTTATTGCCGATTTGCGAGCTTGAGACTGTTGTGCAATGAATTATATTGTATTTAATCGCTTTCCCTGTCATTTACAGCGCATTATTGATTTTTTATTTGCATTTACAGTGCAAGTCCTCTCTAGTACTCATAGGATTTTCTCCTACATTTGCCGTTTACGGGTGTGAAACCATTTGCGGGCTTGGGGAATTGTAGCAATTGAATAGCAATTTGCGATTTTAGCGATCATAACTCTTGTGGATGCGAAAGACCAAAGGCTTTGTTTAACAACCACAAGGATTTCAAGACCATAACCCGGAGCCCGCAAAAAGACTCCAATTGAATAGCAAATTAACTTATGGCCTCTCTTACGGGCTCCAGTAACTTACGATTGCTCGATTAAATTGGGATCTAAATCTTTTGGGGAGTTTTAACTGGATAAACCAAGTTTAGTTTTCACAGACAAAACAAATATGATCAGATAACATCATTTGTAATATAAATATAGTCAGTAATATCATGGTAGATATATAACCACAATGTTTTTACATTTTTTTAATTGGATTTTAAGATTTATTGTTTATTTAGGTTATATTATGTGTTTTAAATCACTCTGTATATTTTGTATTTTTTTACTTGCAAAAGCTTTACCCTTTCCAATAATACTTTTAGTATATTTATGTTACACATAAGTTAAAAGAAATACAAATACATCTTAAATGATCTTATTTTCTGAATTTAGAAATAGGAAACTAAGAAAATAATAAAATATAATACATATTAATATGATTTCTATATGACAATATAACACACATACTGTATAAAATAATAAATACATTAAGACCCTAGTTCTTTAGTAGATTACGTTTCTCACGTTCAAAACTAGACATACTGGGGGAATTTACTAAAACAAAGTTAATGAAAATGAGCACCAAGAAGTAGTGAGATGTGATTGTAAATTACACCTAGAAGCATGCCTACATCCCCCCACTATAAGCCCCATTGAGTATGGGATACAATGCAGATCATGATCTTGATTGCAGCACAATGTAAAATAAAGTGAACTTACTACATAATAGATATAACAATAATATTAATAAAATCGTCCTATTAAAAAAAAAAGTTGATGCAGAGAATCATTTTACTCACATATTTATGTGCCCTACCTCTTGGGAAAGGTAATACAATCAGATAATGATGTACTTTCCCTACAAAGGGATTTGCATAAATTAGAGAAATGGGCGGCTAAATGGCGAGATTTAATACAAATAAATGCAAGGTTATGCATTTGGGAAGGAAAAATAGCCATGCAATCTATAATCTTAATGGAGCAAATCTAGGGGTATCAGATATTGAAAGGGATTTGGGAGTGCTTGTGGACAACCACCTAGGTAACAGTGTTCAAAGCCAAGCAGCAGCTGCAAAGGCAAGTAAAATATTAGCATGTATTAGGAAGGGTATAGAAGCAAGGGAAGCAAATATAATTCTGCCACTATATAAAGCCCTAGTACGCCCTCATTTGGAATATGGAGTACAATTTTGGGCACCACTTCATACAAAATACATTTTAGAGCTGGAAAAAGTACAGAAAAGGGCTACAAAACTAATAAGGGGAATGGAGGGGCTAAGTTATAAAGAAAGACTAACCAAATTAAACTTATTTTCGCTAGAAAAAGGCGTCTACGAGGGGATATGATTACCTTATTTAAATACATCCAGGGTCAATATAAGGCTTTGTCAAGTGAACTTTTTGTAGCAAGAGATTTTCAACTGACAAGAGGGCACCCTTTGAGGTTAGAGGAAAAAAAGATTTCACCTTAAACAAAGAAAAGGGTTCTTCACAGTTAGGGTGGTTAAACTGTGGGATTCTCTACCAAAGTAGGTGGTAACAGCGAATTCGATAGACAACTTCAAAAAGGGGTTAGATATGTTTTTTAATAAAGCGGGCATTCAAGGCTATCCTAGATAACTAGCAAAGGAATATTGATCTAGGGAGAAATTTGATCGCCAGTTTCTGGGGTCAGGAAGGAATTTTGCCTTTTTTCCCCTTATGAGACAATTGGCAGAGTTTCAATGTTTTTTTTTTTCTGTTTGCCTTCCTCTGGATCAATTAACAATTAATAATAAATAGTCCACATTAAAAAGATCAATAGAGATCTAAAAAGGTTGAACTTGAGGGACTAACTCTTTATTCATCCTCCAATACTATACTATTAATAATTATTTAATCGACAAATTAATTAATAACTAATCCACATATTGCAGGTCAGAGGCGATCTTAACAGGTTGGACTTGATGGACTGAAAGTCTTTTTTCAACATTAATTACTATGTAACTATGTAACTAAGTAACTATGTAAAGGGTTTGCTAGTTTAGTATATTTAGTTATTTATTATACTATAATGTATAATATAAATTATAGTATATATAATTAAATATACATTTATACAAGGCCCACAAGAATAAATAAAATAAAGCTCCTGGGCTTATTTTAATTTTATTTATTCTTAGCGTTGTTTACATTGCATGGTTTTAGTATACAATGTTGAAAAGCTTTAAATCTGGTTTAGGTCACAATTTTCTTAAGTAAATTTTTAATGCCCACCAGCTGATGCTAGTGCTAGTCATCCCAAATTTGGCCCTAAAAATGCCAATATAGTGGGTTGTTGCAATGAGGCATGTTAGGATAAGGTGATAAAGATGGTGTAGTAAAAATACCATTACCATATCACCATCAGTCAGCATAAGTGAGGAAATCACAAAACATTGTTTTGAACCAATTGTGATATAATGACTCCTGCTTGGTGACCATAATAGTTTTTTTTTCTCCAGAGCAATTTAATTGAAGACTATAAAAAGACCAGACAGATTATGGCTGAATTCTCTTTAACAATTATTGCTACCAATAAATATGAAAAAAGCAATCCACAACTACAATATGAGATACAATAAAGGGAGAAAAATAGCGAGAAACCCTATTATACTTTGAGTGAAAATAAATATTTGGGAAATAAATATATTGAGTAAAACTAGGACCGTACCACCCCAGTGTTAAGGTCAAACACAGTTAAAGAATTTATACATGGTAGGTATAAGGATAAAACAAGCCTGGTGATCAATTCAGTCATATTTTAGCTAGCTGAAATGGACAAACTAGATGTGCCTTTTTGGTTATTATCGGCAATCAACTCTATTTTCTATGTTTAAACAAAATACAAATACAAGGAATAATAAGGAGACACATTTGTCAAATACATACAGCCGTATTAAATTGCGATTCGGCCAATTAAATAGGACTCTATATAAGCACAGAGCACATTTTTTACAGAACTTTTTAGCTAGTGAAAACCTTGCTTTTGGATAGAAGTTCACTAACTAAAACGTTCTGTAAAAAAATGTGCTCTGTGCTTATATAGAGCCCTATTCAATTGGCTGATTCAATTTCAATTGGCAATTTAATAAGGCTGTAAGACCATAAAACAAAATGATGGAAAGAATCAGATACTCACAAAACATCATCACAAATTGCCAATTAAACAATAGCAATGAATCTGTTTATTCAAAGTCGCATGGACTAGTATGTTCCAGGGAATTTCTGTAATTTTTGGAATTTGCCTCTATCACTTGTCAGTTAAAGGGACTCATCAAAGCAGAAATTAAAATGTTATGTTCAAATAAAGAAATTTGGAAACTGGCATATTTATATTATAAAATGTGTATGTTAGTATTCAATAATTGAACTTATATACTGCTATTTGTAGGTAGACTATATAGAAATTGTTAGGCAGAAATAATTACTTTTGAAGATCCTTCTAGCTTGCTCTGTCTTTTAACTTTGGGTCATTAATTAACACTCACAGTGGGATGATGGTGGAATCAGAATAATCTCAGGGTCTCATTCAATTGTGAATTGGCCAAATTAATAGGGCTCTATATAAGCACATAGCATTTTTTTACAGAAGTTTTTAGTTAGTGATGACCTTGTTTTTAAATAGAAGTTCACTGACTAAAAACTTCTGTAAAAAAAATATGCTATGAGCTTATTTAGAGCCCTTTTCAACTGTCCTAATCACATTTGAATGAGGCTCTCAGTCTTTTCACTCTTTAAGCACAAGGTAGGAGAATCATAAAAGAACAATTTCTAGAACATTCAAGATCAGTTATTTAACATTAATTTAATTGTTTTGCTAACAACCAGATAACCTTGTTTATAGGTAGAGTTTAAAATATTGCTGCATCTGGAACTTTTTCAGTCGTGCTCTAATAATTCAGGCTCTCTCATTTTCATGGCTTATAACTAGTTTGATAAATCTGAAAATTTTGTATTTTAGGAGGGATTGGGTGTCTGAATTTTTTGGCGAATAGTCATGAAATTCTAACCATCCAAAAAAATGATTTATGCTGAATTTTGGAGTGATTAAATGTTTTTGATAACCATAGAGATTTTCATTCACTTGTTGGGAAAAATTGACTGAATGCATTTCTTTGAAATTTGGTTCTATTATAGTGATGGAAGAAGCCTTCCTGCATTTTTATGGAATTTTATAGGTAAGTTAAGACATTTTTGAGATATAATAGTTTACATTGTTTATGTAATGAGCATACACAGTAGAAGCTTGTGCACGTGACCTACAGTCAGATTTCAGTCATTTTGACTGGTGAATTATGGTCAGGTTATATTAGTGGTGGTTCCTCTGTAACGGCGAACAGTCGCTAGAGGTGGAGAATGAACAAAATGAAGGGGTGAGCAAATTACATAGAAAATCTTATATAGTAGTTCAGTAGAGGAGACGAGAGAATGATATAGGAAAGGCTATATAATGGTTCACCATATCCAACGAGAGAGATGAGGCCAGAGAATGAAATAGGACAGACTTTATAGTTACATAGTTTTAAGGTTGAAAAAATACTTTCAATCCATCAAGTTCAACCTTTTAAGATCTCCTCTGATCTGCAATATGCGGATTAGTTATTAATTAATAAGTTGTTAAATAATTATTAATCAATTACTTAATTATTTATTGATTTACTTTTTTTTCAATTATTAATTAATCCAGAGGAAGGCAAAAAAAAATCCTACTGACCCCAGATACTGGCAATTGGATTTCTCCCCAGATCAATACTCTCTCTCTAATTATCCAGGATAACACAGAATTCTCTTTTTAATTAGAAATAAATCCAGTCCCCTTTTAAAGTTATCTATCAAATCCGCTGTCACCACCTCCTCTGGTAGAGAATTCCACAGATTAACCCCCCCTACTGTGAAGAACCATTTTCTTTCTTTAAGGTGGAATATTTTTACTTCTAACCTCAAGTGAGATGTGATTGTCCTCTTGTCAGTTGAAAACCTCTTGGCACAAAGAGCTCCCTTGACAAATCTTTCTACTGACCCTAGATGTATTTATATAAGGTAATCATATCTCCTGTTAGACGGTTTTTTCTAGAGAAAATAAGCTTAATTTGGTTAGTCTTTCCTCATAACTTAGCCCCTCCTTTCCCCTTATCAGTTTTGTTGCCCTCTTCTGTACCTTTTCCAGCTCTAAAATGTCCTTTTTATGACGTGGTGCCCAAAATTGTACTCCATATTCCAAATGAGGGCGTACTAGGGCTTTGTATAGTGGCAGAATTATATTTGCTTCCCTGGCTTCTATACCCTTCTTAATACATACTAATTTGTTATTTGCCTTTGCAGCTGCTGCTTGGCTTTGAGCACTGTTACCTAGGTGGTTGTCCACAAGCACTCCCAAATCCCTTTCAATATCTGATACCCCTATATTTGCTCCATTAAGATTATAAATTGCATGGCTATTTATACTTCCCAGATGCATAACCTTACATTTATTTATATTAAATCTCTTCTGCCATTTAGATGCCCATTCCTCAATTTTATGTAAATCCCTTTGGAGGGTAGGCACATCATTATCGGATTTAATTACCTTGCACAACCTTGTGTCATCAGCGAATATGGAGACATTACTTTCCAGTCCCACCTCTATGTAATTAACAAATATGGTAAAAAGGAGAGGACCTAATACTGAACCCTGAGGAACCCCACTTACCACATTAGTCCAGTCGGAGTATGTTCATTTACAACAACCCTTTGCTTCCTGTCTTTTAGCCAGCTCTTAATCTATGAGCAGATATTTACTGCAATTCCTGTATCTCTTAGTTTGCACAATAGCCTCCCATGTGGCACTGTATCAAAAGCCTTTGCAAAATCCGAAAAGACTACATAATACTACTAATACTACTAAGACTACTAATCTCCTCATAGAAACTAATTAGATTTGTTTGACATGACCTATCCCTCATAAATCCATCTTGACTCACACTTAAAATCCTGTTCAAATAGACATATGATTGTATATTATCCCTTATTAACCCTTCTAAAAGCTTTCCCACTACAGAAGTGAGGCTCACTGGTCTATATTTCCCAGGATTTGCTCTTGCTCCCTTTTTAAATATAGGTATCACATCTGCTTTTCTCGAGTCATCTGGTAGAGACCCTGTGTTGAGTGAATCTTGAAAAATGAAATATAATTCTTTGGCTATTACAGAACCCAGTTCCCTCAGTACCCGTGGATGTATTCCATCAGGACCCAGGGCTTTATTAACATTTATTTTTTCCAACCTCTTTTGGATTACTTCCTGTGTTAACCAATTATTTGGCAAAGGTAGTGTAGCCCCATTATGTTGCAATGTCCCAACCACTGGTACCTCCCTTGTGTTTACCGAAGAAAAGAACCTATTTAGCTCTTCTGCCTTTTCCTGGTCACTAATTTTCAGACAGCCTGTGTCACATTGTAATGTTCTTAGGGCTTCTTTCCTCGCCTTCTTCGCATTAATATACTTAAAAAATATTTTAGGGTTAGTCTTACTCTCTTTTGCAATTAATTTTTCATTTTCTATTTTATCCAGTCTAATAGCCCTTTTGCAAGCCTTGTTGATTTCCTTGTACTCCCGTCAGGCAGTCTCTGTCCCCTCTTGTTTGTATAATTTAAATACCGTTTTTTTACTCAGTATCTTGATCTTTAAATCATTGTTAAGGCACATTGGATGTGATTTACTTCGTTTATTCCCACTTGGTATATGGTGATAAGTATGTATATTTAGTAAGGATTTAAATGTCTTCCATTTATGTTTAGTATTTTTATTTATCAGTTCTCTGTCCCAGTCTATACTTTGTATTGCTGCCCTTAGACCATTAAAATCTGCCCTTTTATAATTAAGAGTTTTTGTTGGCCCTTTAAAAAAATATATTTTAATTAAATCTCAAATGACACTGTGATGTGATCACTGTTTCCCAAAGGGTGCCCTATTCCGACATTTTATACTATATTAATATTATTGGTGATGAACAAATCTAAGATAGCTTAATTTCTAGTAGGCTCTTGTATAACCTGGGCCAGGTAATGATACCTGAGTGTACTCAAGAACCTGCTTCCCTTAGCTGAACTGCTGCTCTCATTTTTCCAATTTATTTCCGGGTAATTAAAAGCTCCCATTATTAGAACTTGTCCATGCTTAGCTCCATTTCCAATCTGTAACAATAATTGTATTTCCACACGTTGAGCTATATTTGGGGGTTTATAGCATACTCCTACTAATATTATTTATTAATTTGCTGCTCAGCTATTTAACTCTACCCGCAAACATTCAACTTTATCACTAGTTCCGCCATAAATAACTTCTCTGACTATAGGCTTAAATTCAGGCTTAACATATCTTTATTAAATCGGTTATAACCATCCAGATTAACAGTCCAGTCATGAGATTCATCCCACCACGTTTCAGTAATGCCTATTAAATCCCATTTTTCATTAATTGCTAATAATTCTAACTCTCCCATTTTTCCTGGCAAGCTTCTGGCACCTTATGTTATGAGTCTGTAGTACTGAAGTGCCTGCCACTGTGCTTGAGTTACTTAGTACTACCTTCATATTGACTACCCCTCCCCCATCTCCTCCCCTATGAGTTGTTAATTCATCCTTTATACCCTCTACACTTTCTACCCCATTACTTATATTTAGTCCCTCACCCCCCTGCCCCCCCCCCCCCCACCTACGAGATTAAAAACTCCTCCAGCCTTTCTACTATCCTATCCCCTAGCACAAAAGCTCCCTCATCATTATGGTGCAATCCATCCCTGCTGTAGGGATTGTACCGAAGTGAGAAGTCAGCCCAGTGCTCTAATAAACATACTCCTTCTTTGTGCACCACATTTTTAGCCATGCATTAACCTCCCTAAGCTCCTTCTGCCTCCCTGGGCTAGCACGTGGCACTGGTAGTATCTCAGAAAATACTACCTTGGAGGTCCTTACCTTCAGCTTATTACCTAGTTCTCTAAAATCATTCTTTAGGACACTCCATCTTCCACTAACTTTGTCATTGGTACCAATATGTACCAAGACCACCAGTTCATTTCCAGCCCCTCCCAATAATTTGTCTACCCGATCCACAACATGATGAACCCGAGCACCCGGGAGACAGCAAACTGTTCGATTGCTGGGATCTGGGTGATAAATCATCCTGTCTACCTTCCTAATAATAGAATCCCCTAACACCAAAAACTGTCTGTTGCTCTGCCTATTCTGCCCTCCCAGTCCTCCAGTAGAATTGTTATTCCTGAATGGACATCCCCAACATTTTCACTTCATTTGGCAAATCTGTTGGTGTTTGCCAACTCAGAACTGGCCTGCCTCCTCCTGTTCCCCCTGATTTCCCTTCAAACTGTAACCCAGCTACCTCCCTGGACATCCTCACTAACCTGAGCTCCACCCTCCAAGCTAGGCCCAGCTAAACTGTGCTCAGTGAGCAACAACTCCCTTTCCAGTGGAGCAATATCACTAAGTGCTGCAATTCTCCTCTCCAGTTCTCCAATTTGAGCTTCCAGAGAGGCAACATGCTTACACCTGTCACAGAGGTATGGACCCTGGATCATCTGTTCCAGTATTGCATACATATGACAGGATGTACACTGAGTGAGGTTGTATATATATATATATATATTTTTTTTATTCTTCCTCCTTTGCACTATAAATCTGCCCTCACTTTTCTTTGAACTCCTTCCTTTTATTTAAACTCCTACACTTTAACTAGAATTTCACTTGATACTAGAAATGTTTGCAAGCTCACAAGTTCGCCCCTTCTCCAGTTTATATTAACTTCTGACTTCTCACCGGGCACAATCCGTGCACGCTGCAATTTATCAGCCTTTACTTGCAAAGGAAAATCTACTTGCAGTAGAGGGGGAAAGAATCAATATATAGTTGTGAGCATCGTGGTTTGATGTTAACGCTTGCAGGCTCACACAGCGAGCCCGTTGCAACTGTGGCCCTCGCAAAGCCTGCGGGACTACCGATCAACAGATATCTCAATTATACAATTCACAGTGCAAGCCCCGTAGCAGTTTGAAAAAAATTTTTGAAAAATTACGTCCTGTAACACTTTGCAAAGGAAAGCGGGACTTAGAAAAAAATAATCTGTGGTCGAAAAAATGCGAAGTTAACGGCCAAACTGCGTACATAAAAAAAAACAAAAAAACAAAAAAAATCAAAAATAGACATGAAAAAACATTAGAAACAGCACGGGGGGCCAGCCAGGACGTCTGGGAGATTGCACTCTTATTTAAGTTGAATTTCACGAGTTTCGGCACTTTAAAAACAGCTATGCAACAAAAAAATGGCGGCCGAAAAAAAAGAAAACAAGGCCAAGCATGTCAAAATCAAGAACGTGCTCGGAACACTTCACGAAACTCAGTAACACTTCATGCAACACGTACCACACATCCTGCGGC
Organism: Discoglossus pictus; assembly: GCA_027410445.1. Classification (NCBI taxonomy): domain Eukaryota; kingdom Metazoa; phylum Chordata; class Amphibia; order Anura; family Alytidae; genus Discoglossus; species Discoglossus pictus. Next base: position 393,965,185 of record CM050165.1, read on the forward strand.
ACGTAGCACATAGAAAATCAAAGCCGTTTTCTATGGATCTTGCAGGAAATGGTGGCTGGAACGCAAATTGACGGCTGGAACGCAAATAGCGCATGCCCATTGCATTATAATGGTTTCTACTTCAGCTCACACTCTATAAATACTGAAAACTTTCTTGAATTTTCTCCTTAGGTGATGAACAGTGTGACTGTACATTTCACTTGTGGCTTTACTTCTAAAGCAACTTGATTATCACTTTAGAAGTTTAAAACCTGCAAATTACAGCAAATAGCTAAGCTATAATTAATTAATTAATAAATAAATTAATAATTTTAAAAAATTGTGTTTTAAATATTGTCAAAAACAATAATATTAATGTACAGAAGCAATTAGAAGGCATTATTCATGTACTGTATAGGAAAATTTAAAAAGCAGAGAAATGTTTAAATGGGGTAAAATGGTTGTAAATTTAAAAATAATAAAAAAGGAGACATTTAAAGCAGAAAATAGTTTTTATGAAGACATATTTGAAAACATAATTTATGCTTTTAGCAAAAAAAAAAAAAATAATATTTACAGTGGATTTCAATATTTCCATATTTTTCTCATTTTCAACAGACTCTGCCTGAACAGTGTCACTGACTAATTTGCAGCGCTGCATGTTTTAACACAGACTGTAAATTCTGCAGAAATTTACAGACAACAAATTAAACTCAAAAGTTAATGCACAAAAATACATTTGCTTAACAAAAATTCTATTGCCTGGGTAAAAAAAAAAAGAAAAGTTATTTCAACATTTGCATCTCTGTCTGTATTTTTAACAGACACTACCTGAAGAGTGCCAATGTCAAAACCAACTGCAACCTAACTAACCCTCTAAGCCTAACCCCATAACCTACACCCCTAATGCCAACAGTGCTGAACAAAAGATGATAAAAAAGAAAAAAGCTACCCTAACCCCCTAATTCCAACAGTGGGGCACACAAAACAGGATACTACAACAAGTGTTGATAACGCATATAAAATGGAAGGATCTAGCATCTGCTGTGTGCTCCAACCTATAAGCCTAACCCCATAACCTAAACCTCTAATGCCAACAGTAGTGCACACAAAACAGGATACTACAACACATGTTGTTAACACATATAAAATGGAAGAATATATCCTGTTTTGTGTGCACCAACCTCTAAGCCTTACCCCATAACCTAAACCTCTAATGACAACAGTGGCATACACAAAACAGGATACTACAACAAATAAATGGAAGGATCTATCCTATGGTGTATGCACCACTGTCTAAGCCTAACCCCATAACTTAAACCTCTCTGAATACATACAAAATGGAAGTATATATCCTGTTTTTCCCTAATTACCAAAATTTCAAAACTAACATAAGATCATATCATAGTGCCATATCCTTTGCATCTATGGGTGCAACATTAGCTGCTAATGTGCCAGGACTTGGCCCTTGCTGTTTCAAAGTACAAGGACAAATTTACCATCATACTTCTCATTTACATCCAGAAGGGGAGTAAAGAATGACATATCCCATTTTCCCCCCAATGGGGAAGCTGGATGGCAACCCAAATTAACACTTGACAGTTACCCAAATTCTAAAGTACGTGTCAGAAATAATATTTCCATGCTTGAATTTAAAGTGGCTCAAACTGCCATTCGAGATAGATCTAATCCCATTGTATGTGGTGGAAAACTCACACAACAATGGTTCATTCATTGATATTTGCAAGTTGAGGCAAATAATAAAAATTTCATAAAATATCAACAAGATAAACTACATGTAGAACAGTATTGTGGACTGATGGATTATGTCACTGAGGTAGCTACAAAAAGAGAGCTTGCAGCTGGCAAAGCCATCATCTCCTTGTAATATGCAAGAAAGATACAATGATGCTATGTCTATTGTAACTAAATTTGGAAAACCAGATTTATTTATTACATTTACATTTAATCCACAATGGCCAGAGATTGTACAGAATCTGCTAATTGGACAAACTTCTTCTGATAGACCAGATTTAGTGGCAAGAGTCTTCAAAATCAAATTAACTGAATTAATATGTGTCATAACCATAACTCAATTATTTGTCAAATGTCTGGCTTATGTTTATACCATAGCATTTCAAAAAAGAGGCCTTCCACATGCACATATGCTTATAATCCTTCTAGAGAAATATAAATTGGATACTGGTGATAAAGTGTATTCAGTGATTATCGCTGAACTACCAGATCCAGAAATACATGGTAGACTATATGAGATTGTAACTCATAGCATGATTCATGGACCATGTGGAGATATTAATCCACAATCACCACTTATGGAATTTCAAAAACATTATAGAGAAAAAACTTATGCTAATTGTGATGGCTATCCATTATATAGAAGAAGAGAAGGACAAAATGCCATTATTCATGGAAAAAAGTTGATAATTGAAATGTGGTGCCATACAATTCACATTTGCTCATGAAGTATAATGCACACATTAATGTGGGAGCTTGCACGTCTATAAAATCCATTAAATATATCTACACATATATATATATCTACACATATATTTACAAAGGCTATGACGCAGCTACTGTAGTGGTCAAAAGTGCAAAAAATCCAAAACAAACTGAGTTATTACATGATGAACTTACATCTCATGTAGATGCTCGCTATGTAAGTGCACCAGGAGCACTGTGGCACCTTCTCAAAATTGAAATGCATGAGCGCTCACATGTAGTATATCGATTAGCTGTACAATTGTCACAAAGACACTTAGTTTACTTTAACGTTGGAAATGAAAGAAATGCTTTACCACAAAGTGAGCATCAACAAACTACACTAACTGCGTGGTTTCAATTAAATTGTACTGCCTTGGAGGCAAGGGAATTGTTATACATTGACATTCCATATCATTATGTTTTTGGTGGATTATGGCGAAAAGTAAAAACCAGTGGAAATAAAATTATGACTTGAATTTACACTGTAAGTCCAAGAGACCTTGAACGTTTCTGCTTACGTTTACTCCTTTTAAATGTTCCCGGTGCACAAAGTTTTGAACAGTTGAGAACTGTTAATGATACAGTTTATGACACATTTTATTTAGCTGTGCAACATAGAAACTTCCTGGCTGATGATACATTTAACGCCATAAAAATTGCACTAGAGGAGTACTTGCTCAAAGATCGTTACTTCTATCTAGATGGACCAGGTGGATCAGGAAAAACGTATCTATATAATTTATTGATGAGTTACATTAGATCACAGGGTGATTTGGACTGGAATTGTCGCACTTTTGTTAGAAGGTGGAAGAACTGTGCATAGTGGATTTAAACTACCAGTTCCCATTCTGGAAACAGCAGTGTCGGTTATTTGATTGACATCTTTACAAGCAAAAAAAAGTAAGAAAAGTAAATTAATTATAATTGATGAAGCTGCAATGATGTCATACCATGCGCTACAATGCAACTGTTGGTTGCGTGAACTCATGGATACTTATTTGCTTTTGGTGGAAAGGTGATGTTGTTAGGTGGAGATTTTAGGCAAACATTACCTTTTGTTGTCCATGGAAATCGCACAGACATTGTAGAAACATGTATAACGTCAAGTACACTATGTAAACTCTTTACTCACCTCAAATTAGAACAAAATATGAGATGAGAAGGGCAAAATAAATTCAATGAGTGGCTCATCAAAATTGGAGAAGGGAAAACAGAACAAATTAATAATTTACCCAATGATACCGTTGAAATTCCATTGCAAATGATTTGCAAACAGGACATTATATCGGCTATATTCCAAAATACAAAAACTAACAACGATTATGCAGAGCTTGCAACTGAAGTAATATTAATATCCAAAAATAAAGATTCATTGCTTCTGAATAATGAAATATTAAAATTAATAGATGCAGCTAAAAAAAGGTGCAATTATCAGGTTACTGCGAAATATGAATCCAAAAAAAGGCCTATGTAATGGTACCAGATTCATTGTTCAAGAATTAAAAGACCATTTCATAAATGCAGACATTCTCAATGGTACCCATAAAGGGGAAAAGTTTTCATACCAAGAATAGATTTGGCACCAAGTGAAAGTAGCTTGCCTTTTGTACTTCAGAGAAGACAATTTCCCATCACCATGGCATTTGCCATGACTATTAATAAATCACAAGGACAAACATTTAAATCCATTGGAATCTTTTTAGAAGAACCAGTATTTGTCCATGGCCAACTGTATGTTGCATTTTCAAGATGCAAGATTCCAGAGGAAATTAAAGTTTATATTGAAAAAAAAGTCAGGGTGAAGCTGATTTTTTTCAAAAAACATTGTCTACTATGAAGTGCTGTAAATTAAATGAGAAAAAAGAATAACAATACAACTAATGATCTTATATCTACGAGAAATTCACAAAAAATACCACAACAAATATAGAGAACAGTGGTTTTATTTTGAGGATGCAATTTTATGTCACTCTGACTCTTTTTAGAGGACCACTATTTTGCTAAAGAAACTCTATAAAATTGTTAAAAAACATAGTAAACAGTGGTTATACCCCAAGGACGAACTTTGATGTCTGGCGTTCTCCTTGTAGAGGACCACAATTTCACATAGGAAACTCTATGTGCCATTTTCAATAACTACAAGAATACAAAAAACAAGTGACACAAAAACAAAACAAAAAAACAACAATAAACAGTGGTTATATCCCATAGACAAAATTACAAGTCTGCTGGGCTCTTTTTAAGGGAACCACTTCGACATAGAAAACAAAAATAGATTGGAATGTCTTGGAAGTGACTTTTGCCAAGATTGGCCCCACAAAACAGTTACCTTGCATTTTCTTAAATTTCGTGTTTCAATTTTAATACATTAAATTCATGTTTGTAATGTTAAAATTCTGTTTTCCAGGGACTGAAAAGTTGTTTCATTGTATATAATTAAGGGTTCATGTTAGTAGGAGGATGATCATTTTTTGTAAAATGTAAATGTTTAATTACATAGAGGGTATTGATCCGGGGAGTAATCCCATCACCAGTTAATGGGGTCACGAAGGAATTAATTATTTTGCCCACTTTGAAATAATTGACCAAGTTTCACCGGCTTTTTTGGTTTGCCTTCACTGTATTTTTTGACAATTTAAGTTTAAATGTTATTACATTACGTTAATGTTTGCATTGTTACCATTGTATTTTACAAGGTTTGAAAAGTTATTTTTTTGGATGTTATTAAGGGTTTATGTCAGTAGGAGCATAATCATTTCTTCAAAATTTAAATGTATAATTAAATAGAGAGGATTTATCCAGAGAGTAATCAAATCGCCAGTTACTGGGGTCAGGAAGGAATTATTTGTTTCAATTGGGGTTTTTACTGTTTGCCAAAGGCGCTCCTTGCCAGCAACTGAGGCCCTAGCGAAGGCGCTCCTTGCCGAAGGCGCTCCTTGCCAGCAACTGCGACCCTCACAAACTTTACGTCGTAACGCAAACAAAATACGAGACACGTTACGACCCATTACGACCTCGCAAAAGACGGCCGCAACACGCGCACATCAAAACATCAAAAATCCAATAAATACACACAACAAATACATAAAAAGCTTACTTACAGGAAGAGGAAGCATCCAGAACCTCGAAAACTAAAGTTACACCTCAATTTAACTGAAATTAAAGCAGTTTAGACACTAAAAAATTCTCTAAGCAAGAGAAAAAATGGCTGCCGAAAAAAACGAAAACGAGGCTACAGCAGTCTAAAGACGCAAAACACCACCAAATACCTATGTATTTGCCAAAAAACACCTACGAGATTAGAAAACAAGGACGCAACCAGCGCAACCCCAAAAACATTACAAACACAACAAATACAAACAACAAACACATAAAAAGGTTACTCACAGCAAGGGAGGAACCGAGGACCTCTGCAAGTGAAGTTACACCTCCATTTAAGCACAAATTTTGGAGTTTAGAGACCCGAAAATCCCCTAAGCGATAGAAACAATGGCCGCCGAACAAAACGAAAACGAGGCTAAATGTCCTTAAACACGTAAAACACTACCATAAACACACAAAACACCACCAAACACCTACAGATATTCAGAAAAAGCCCACCAAACAGCTATGGATATTCCGAAAAATTCGCACGACATAGAAAACGAAGATTACGAAAAACTTGCACGACATAGAAAACGAACGACGCTACATCAGCCACATTATATACACCAAACACCCTTAGCTCACTTACACTTTCATTGCGTCATTTTTTGACGGGCAATATTCTAGTATGATATAAGAGCTAGCAAATGAATTAGAAAATGGTTTATAGTGGTTAAGTAGAGGGGGAAAGAAAATACTATAGGAAAGGCTTTCTTGTTGTTCACCAAATGGGTCAAGAAGTGATATAGGAAAGGCTAAATAATGGCAAAACCTGATAGAATCTGATATAATTTATGGCATCACATATATAAATTACATCATCCATGATATTACTGATGATATCACACTAGGCCAACTATGATGTCACTTAAGGTTAACAGTTTTCTTACAAAATATAAAAAAAAAATAATGAAAATATTAATATTTGAAACTAGTGATATTGTACATGAATGAAAAGAAATTTTAAAAATATATATATTTTTTTGTTTCTTAGGCAAGGTGTTGTACTCTCACTTATATTCTCTGACTCCTAAAAGTGAGGAGGAACTAAAGAGACTATTGATGAGAGAGCATAAGTTGGCCTGCTGCTCAGTTTTAAAAAGATGAATATCATGGCACATATCAATTTCCGTTCTTGCCATATAAATGGGGAAGAGGTGGAGGCAGTAACAGATTTTATTTGCTTGGCTCTGAGACTTCTGCAGACAGTGACTGCAACCATGAACTTAAAAGGAAAGCTATGACAAGTCTGGGCAAGCTATTAAAAAGTAAAGACATTACACTTTTAAGAAAGGTCTGCATAATTAGAACTATGGTATGCCCTGTAGTAACATACAGATATGAAATCTAGACCATAACAAAAACTGAGCCCCATAGAATTGATGCCTTTAAATTCTGGTGTTGGCGAAAATTGCTTAGAGTTCCTTGGAAGAAGATCGGATCAATCAATAGTACAGGAAATCAAGTCAAACTGTTCACTGGAAGTTCAAATATTTTGGTCATATCATCAGAAGACAGACTTTCCTAGAGAAGAAAATCAAAATAAAATTGGAACTTTATTTACAATGTTTAAAATAATGACTACGTCACAATAGGCCACAGAATGTCTAGGTACTCTTGTATTAACTGGGTTGATACTTTCCTAGAGAAGACTCTGAAGCTGGGAAAGATTGAAGGCACAAGAAGAAGGGAACAACACATTGAAGCAATTAACATACATTTGAGAGAGCTCAGCGGGGCAGTGGCTTACAGATGTGCCTGGTGTGCAGTCGATAGGGTCACATAGAGTTGGACACGACTGAATGACTAAGCAACAATTTATCACACTCAACAGATAGATTTAACTGTCCCTCAGATTTAATTTAATTTCTTATTCAATTTCCTCGAGTCCCATCTTCTCTGCATTTCCCTTGAATTTAATTTGCACAAATCCCATTTATAAATCTGTGTATTCCCACTTTTATTCCATTTCACTCCGTTAGTTTCTTCAGTTAGTTTCTATTAACCTCCTCAATTTATCATGATTCACTACTAGTCATACCCCTTCAATTCATTTATCCTACCAACAATCTCACCATAAATCTATTTCTTAAAAACCTTCAACATCTGCTTGAGCTTTGTTGTGTAGCTACTAGAATCTTGACTATATGTTTGGTTATTTTATATTTCTACCTTGAAATCTATTAGTTTTTTCAGACCCAGGTATTTGTATAAGTAATTTCAAGATCCACACCACTTGTGGATAAATAGTATGCATATGTTAGTAGAAATTTACACTCCGAGGGCCTCATTCAATTGCGATTTGGCCAATTGAATAGGGCTCTAAATAAGCACATAGCATATTTATTTTAAAGATTTTTTTAGTAAGTGAAAACCTTGCTTTTGGATAGATGCTTACTAACTAAAAACTTCTTTAAAAAAAATATGTTATGTGCTTATTTAGAGCCCTATTCAATTGGCCAAATTGGAATTGAATGAGGGCCCTAATGGGTTCGATAGGTACAATGAAATTCTACTTTTTTAAATTAAAATTAGTAAAAAAAATAATATGAATGAAAAAGTAGCTTATTATTGAATCTGACATTTATTGTATTTGTGTATTTATATTATCAACAATTTACAACTTTTTTAGATAATTATTTTTTGTTTGTTTTCACAAAACTGCAATGTATTTATTATCTAGCTCAGTATATTAGGATATATATATATATATATATATGATAAGTGTGGAGGCCACCCTTATAAAAGTTTGATAAATTGCTAAGTGAAAATATCCAGAGGCAGAATTAGTGATTGGAGGGCCCAGTTGCAAAACAATATGTGGTCCCTTGCATATATAAAATGTACATTTCCTAATTAGCTCAGGCTGCTGCCATTAGCAGAGGACCCCTGTCTGTACTGGACCCTTGTGCTACCTGCAGTATCTTCCCCTTGACAAAACAGTGTTTAATAGAAAGCATATTATACTTAGTAAATGTTTTGTAGCATGTGGGAAGTACTAATGCTATCTAGGGAATTTAAAATGACTTTATGAACTTTAATTATATTGTTTGACATAAACACAATATAATTATTATCTTGAGCACATTAGGGAAATGTGATCTCTGGAATATCATCAGCATATTTGATTAAGTAATTTTGTTTCTTTTCATATTTATTTACCTAGGCCACTTTTTAATAGATCATCTAAAAATCAGCATCAGTGCACCAACATGTTCACCAGCATCTGTATCCTAATCGGTTTAGGTACAATGTTGCTAGGTTTATATGTGTTAACGAATTGTAGTTTTTGAATCAGATCTTACAGGGTGTTGTGAAATTGCTGAAAAAGCAACATTTTTACTTATGTTATAAAAAATAGAGTTAGAGAAACAAAAATATAATTTTCACGCACATCAACAACTCATCTGCTGCTCTTTAGGAGAACACATGGGACCTATTAGTTCTAAGATCAGTTATGAGAGACATACATTTTAAAAATGAATCATTCACTAGTTTCCCACAAGACACAAATATCAATACCCATAAAAAAACTTAACCAAGTGTCTGGAAAAATAGATTTGCTGCTACATTTGTTATTGCACAATGACCTTGGGCAATCAGCAGCTATCTAGTGAACATCTGATCAAAATCCACTATGTATCTGTGCAAAAAAGGCTACTCACAACTGCATCAGCTTTTTTACGCAGATTACATGGTGATCAAAGTCCTTGTCACACCAAACCCCTGATGTGGCTATGGTCCCCACGCAGCACTGCTATAAATACTGTGGTGCTATCAACTCTGTAGTCTGCACAGCAGGAGTGCTGAAAAGTTTAAGCAATCCCTATCTATACGCATAAAATCCTTCAATTGGCAGGGAAGGGGGTAAAATAATAAGTGATCGTCCCGGGGGTTTAAAACTCCACTGACGATCACCCTTACAAGCCCTGGGATATTTGGAGATTCCAACCTCCCACGCGGTAGTGAAGGGATTTCTCTGGGATTCACTCCTCTCAAGTAGGGAAGAGAACCCTCAGATTTCCTCCCCTAATTCACACTTGATCCCCACTACCTATAACCATGGGGGTCTATTGAGACCACTTACATATTAATTCCATGCCTCTTATTAACCGCCACAAAACCTAAATGTTAACCCCTACCATGGGTGTCACTAGCAGACCCCCCTGGCACACATATACAACCAATTCCATGGGGGTCTTATAAGGACCTTGCAGGACCTCCATGACACCATAGCCAATTAAATATGCTATGGAGGTATTGGAAGAACCTCCATGGCCCCTAAAATGACATCCCTATCCACGGGGGTCCTGTAAGGACCCTGTGTCCCTTAATATATATACAAACCGCCAGTGGCCCTTAATGGACCTCAATGGTTCAAATATTTAACACTTGCCATATAAAAATTAACACTATACCATGGAGTCCTTAAAGGACTCCCAGACCATGACACCACCAAAGGTATGCATCTTTACTGAGGAAAGATAGTTGAAATAATCCCTAAATTACAGAAAATGGATAAGGCATAAAGAACACAAAACACTGATATGAGATGAAACCCTTAGTTTGAACATAAAAAGAAGATGCAGAGAGAGTGGAGGCAGCATCTGACATTATCTGGTAAATGCATATAGGGGGAATCAACTCAACATATTATAGAAAACATATAAACACATATAGACATATGTGTATATATGTTTGGTCTGGTCCTGAATGAGTGCTGCAGGCACTGGGGAGCTACAGTTCTTTGATGGAGCCATGAATGCCAACATGTACTGTGACATACTGAAGCAGAGCATGATCCCCTGCCTTTGGAGACTGGGACGTAGGGCAGTTATCCAACATTATAAAGACCCCAAACACACCTCGAAAGACGGCCACTGACTTGCTAAAGAAGCTGAAGGTAAAGGTGATGGACTGGCCAACCTTGTCTCCAGACCTAAACTCTATTGAGCATCTGTGGGACATCCTCAAATGGAAGGTGGGGGAGTGCAAGGTTTCTAACATCTACCAGCTCCGTAATGTCATCATGGAGGAGTGGAAGAGGACTCCAGTGGCAACCTGTGAAGCTCTGGTGAACTCCATGCCAATGAGGGTTAAGGCAGTGCTGGAAAATAATGGTGGTCACACAAAATATTGACACTTTGAGCCCAATTTGGACATTTCCACGTAGGGGGTGTACTCACTTTGGTTGCCATCGGTTTAGACATTAATGGCTGTGTGTTGAGTGAAAGCAAATATATACTGTTATGTAGGCTGGACACTTACTACATTACATTGTAGCAGAGTGTCATTTCTTCAGTGTTGTCACATGAAAAGATATAATAAAATATTTACAAAAATGTGAGGGGTGTACTCACTTTTGTGAGACACTGTATATATATATATATATATATATATATATATATATATATATATATATATATATATATATATATATACTGTGTTTTATCCAGCCTTGGCTTTGCCTTAAAGCTGTGTAATCCCGCATGCATAAGCTTAAATGAAGCCATGTTTGATAATGGCTATGGATTGAAGAGCAAGGCATTTGTGGGCACATTTGTATGTCCCAGCTCAGCTTCCCAGAATATAGTGTAATAACTGTTTTTCTTGGAATTCTGAGCTGGAAGCAGGTTTTTTCACTTGTTTTAGACATTCAAATGTGAACACAGATGTACTATTTATTTACTGTACTACGGTACGGTGGAGGGCTTCTATAGCTCTTTTGCCCACCATATTATAAATGATTGTTGTGGTGAACTACCTACTCATAAAGTCCACAACACAGGCTGAGATCCCGCTCCATGCTGATGATAGCCATTAAGCTGGAAACAGCTGTGAGTAGGTTTTCCTATCGCTTCTCTGCCAGTTGGCTATTGGAGTGGTGCCTAGCTTGATAAACAAGTGGCGATGAGCACTGCTATTATGGCGGAGCATTCTACTACTGGAGGAGTTGAAGGTCAAGCAGGACCTGGAACTGGATCTGAGAGAGGAGGAAATGGAGCTGGTGTCCAGAAGGACCATTTGTGGAACAACACCCTTTGTTTTGAAGTTCAACCTGCGTTCCAAACTGAAAAGAATGGTTATTACATACAGAAACGGCTTTTGCATGAGACTCTTGGTTTGTCCTTTTACAAATGTTTTTGTTTTCAGGAATTTCAGGGGAAGGGGACTGATTTTAGAGTTGTGCAGAAGCCAAGAGGATTCACCAATTATAAACAGTATACAAGTAACATCATTGTTTGGAGATACAGAACTAATTATAATGGTGCATATGTACAATCCTCATGTTTCAGATTGAGAAATTATGAAATTTCTTAGCATCTATTGTCTGAATATCAGATATGCTGGAGTAGTGAGGAATGGACTTGGAGTATGGACAGGCAAGAGGAAGTTTTGGGGGACATGTATTGCCAACCCTAAGGAATGGAATGGGTATAGACGACCTCCTCCTGTCTTCACAATAGGGAGAAATAAAGGTTTCCTTTTTTTTTAACCAAAAGCCCCCTTATTGTAATAACTTCCAAATGTATGGACATAGTGTATGTGCCAAAACCCAAGTGTGCAGATTCTGTGGAAGTGATGAACATTAAGCTAAAAACTACACAGAAAAAAAAATTGATCTCTGTGGAAATCTGACCATCTGCATAAGGATTGTCCTGAAAAATCTTCTTCCAGAACATGGGAGAAGAAGGATGAACCTAAAACCGAGAAAAAAGAGCCTTGTAAGAGTAATGAAGAGAAGTTCACTCTAAGTGACGAGTAAGAAGAAGCCTTGAGAAAAACGGGTTATAAAAAGGATAAGTGGTAAGTGGTAAGTGGATAGTTTCAGTATCTTATCCATATCCTGCCCAACTGTGGAAGGAATAAAAAAATCCCAGAAGTCGATTGTTCCATCACCTGGGGTAAGCATGGACATTTCTGGAAACCCTCCTCTATCAAAAAAGAGGAGAGGTTCAGCAATAGAACTTTCCAGAAAAAAAGAAAAAATGTCAAAATGGAGGTCTGAAACAGATCTCACTACAGAAATACAGGTGGACCCCACTGTTTTCCCCGTACTATCACCTGATAATATCAATAATAATGAAAATTCTACTCTTACAGCCTTCGAGTCAGAAAATTATTTCGAAGGCTGATTGGGGATATATCATACTCATATACTGAGAAATTAACAGTCGGAACGGAATGGAAAATAGTCCGGCGCCCAGAGAAATTGAGCCTGAGGGCAGGGACTTTGGTGCCAAAGGTGCCAGGTAAGACCTTTTTTAACATCTACTAATGTTCCAAGTTAGCACATTGAATGTAGGGAGTCTAAAAAACCCTGTACGTAGGGCAGCTCTGTATGATTTTTAAAAACAAGAAAAGCTGATATATTATTATTGCAGGAGTATGAAATTGAAGGTTTTAGAGAGGTAGAAACTAATCTCTAAATAAAATAGAGTAAAAAGGATGTTTTTAAATAGTCCCCAATTACAGTGGGTCTGAAATGTCCCTCCCCACCACAACCTTAGAGACAGATAAGACTCTAATTTCAAATGTGTAGCAACTGATAATGAAAAAATGAATAGAAAAATAACTTTATTAAGAAAAAATCTAAATAAAAATAAATAAAGTGAAAATAAAAAAAGATATACTGTGAGGTATATCTTGAAGAGGCCGGCTATAGTAAATAGGGGGGGTTAAGCAATAATGAGCTCTAAGTAATGCAATGGAGCTCTACTAGGTAAGATATGGTAAGAAATTTAGCCGCCACCTGTCTAGTTTAAAGGACAGATGACCGCTTACAGTTGCTGGTATTGCTGTCAAAAAGGAAAAAAGGAGGGGAGGTCTCTCTGTGTATTTAAACAGAAGCTTAATCTGATCACTCTAGGGTCTAGCCTCTTTGTGATATATTAATAGTCAGCAGAGACAAATCCTCCTCAGTATTCTGATACACAGCACAAAGCTGCTATCTGAAAGAGGTGCTTGATCCCCATAATTGCACTCATAAACCAATAGGAATTATTAACAATAGTATACTACCTTAATAGTCTTATAAGGTGAGTAACATACATGATATTGTCATACCCTATAGGTGTAGAAAATACAGTCCTACGTCGAGTGTGTAGGTAATGTGCTCCACAATGGGAGAGCTTACCCCCGCCGCCTGGTGTGTTTAAAATGTTCCCGACGCGCGTTTCCCTGCTATTGTCGTTCTGGATTCATCAGGGGACAATTCTGAGTAAAACCGCGGACTTTTTAAAGAGTCCCGCGATTTCGGGGGACGCGATGACGTCACCGCGTCTACGCTGGCGCCGCGACGCGGTCGCGGGCCGCGTCATCACGTTTCTCGCGAGATTGTGTATTCCTAATCGCGAACTCACGTTAATCGCGAGATTTTGAGTTCGAGGTTGCTTGAACCACTCGTAAAGGTGGATATTATCTTCGCTGTATATAAGGCGCTGGCTCTATTATTGAGAACGGAAAATATAGACTAAATTGTCATAATGTCTCACTTGTAAAGGGAAAATATAGCAGTAAAATTAATATTTAATTGCAGTTTATCTAAAATAATCCTGTGTTCTAAATTTGAACAAAAATATAAATTTAAGATGTAATAATGGATATAGTTTTTAAAGCCTATTTAAGAGAGCTGGCCTATAAGTGGGCATGATGCACCTAAAAAGATATACTCACAGACCCCAACCAAAAGGTCCAAAAGCTTAATGTTAAGTAAGAGTTGGGCATAGAGAATACTAGACCGTATAGAATCTGTGTAAACTAACTTAAGTCTGTAAGAGGGTCTATAATAGGGAGATGGAAAATAATTAAACATGGACTAGAAGTGAGGCAAAAAACTTCCCTTATCTGGTGAAAATAAAATTAATTAAATCAAAAAGCTAAGATGATGAAAGCTATGCGTGTCTAACTGTCTTTGGGAGAAAGACAAAGTAGGCGGAGAGTAAGAAAAATGGGAAGACCATAGTAAATGGGCCTGAACGGATACTATAGGGCGATTATCATAGTAGATGGGATAGGTATAGGACTATGATCTATAGTTGATATAGGGAGAAGAATTATGGACTATTAGTTTTGATAGGAGGACCGAGCTGTATTGAAGGGGAGCCACAGTATTACTGGATATATGGCGTAGAGAGAGAGAGAACTATATAAATGGAGAGAAGGTAAAACCTTCATTTAAGCCATGCGGAGTTAAGGTTTTAAGGTGAAAAATCCACCAGGCTTCTCGTTGAAGTAACTTATTTTCCATATTGCCTCTCCTTGGAGTTGTTTTCACCTTTTCAATGCCCATAAAATGTAGACACATTACGTTTCCATCATGTATATAGTTATAGTGTCTAGCGACTGCCACATCGTTTTTGTTGATTATAGTGTTTACATGCTCCAACACACGTCCTCGGAGTTGACGTGTTGTTTTTCCTATATACTGTAGGCCACATCTACAGTGAATGAGGTAGATCACTGCTGTAGTTCTGCAGTTAATGTAGTCTCGTACTCTATATTTCTTCTGATTAGAGGAACTTGTGAATTCTGCTGTAGTACGGATGTGACGACAGGCCTTACAGTTACCACAAGGTTTTGAGCCAGCTGTTGCTGTAATATCGATCGAATGTTGTCTCCGAATTTATTATATGTACCTATAATTCTTATAGGTTGAGATTCTGATGTCTTTGACGTAGTGGAGTGTAGGAGTACAAGCGATAAGGAAATACCTGAAAACCTGCGGCGTACAACATTACAAACACAGTGAGTTTGTCATAAAGCTACTGGAATTTGTTCTGACCAAAAACTATTTTACATATGACAATATCTTCTACAAGCAAATAAAAGGGACAGCAATGGGTACTCCATGTGCACCCTCATATGCCAATCTTCATCTTGGCACATGGGAAGAAACTATAGTTTTTGGAGAAGAATTGTCCAACTATACTGATCAGGTGGGTCTCTGGATCAGATATATTGATGATGTATTTCTAACTTGGAATGGCAATAGATCCAGTCTTTTGGATTTTATCACTATTCTCAATATAAACTCCATTGGTCTCAAACTTACATACACTATCAATTCGAACCAAATAGAGTTTTTGGACCTACTTATTTCCAAAACAGAGAAGAATCTTATTGTTACATCAACATATCGCAAGGACACCGCTACGAATAGTCTACTCTTGGCATCCAGCCACCACCCTAGTCATCTTATTCGTAGTATTCCATACGGCCAATATCTTCGGATACGCCGAAATTGTACTACTGAAATGGACTTTGAAAAGCAAGCGAAAGACCTCTATAACCGCTTTAAATCAAGAGGTTACTCTCATAACATCCTGAAAAAGGCATATGCAAGAGCAAAAGAAATCTCGCAGGCAGACTTACTGTACAACTCCACTACGTCAAAGACATCAGAATCTCAACCTATAAGAATTATAGGTACATATAATAAATTCGGAGAGAACATTCGATCGATATTACAACAACATTGGCATATCTTATTGGCTGATAATGAACTTCAAACCAGACTGACTAATACAGCGGCAATTACTTATCGCCGAGCACCTAGTTTGAAGGACAAGTTAGTGCATAGCCACTATGAAGCTCCAAAGAGCACAGGTAGTGATTGGCTAAATGTACGAACAGCTGGCTCAAAACCTTGTGGTAACTGTAAGGCCTGTCGTCACATCCGTACTACAGCAGAATTCACAAGTTCCTCTAATCAGAAGAAATATAGAGTACGAGACTACATTAACTGCAGAACTACAGCAGTGATCTACCTCATTCACTGTAGATGTGGCCTACAGTATATAGGAAAAACAACACGTCAACTCCGACGACGTGTGTTGGAGCATGTAAACACTATAATCAACAAAAACGATGTGGCAGTCGCTAGACACGTTAACTATATACATGATGGAAACGTAATGTGTCTACAGTTTATGGGCATTGAAAAGGTGAAAACAACTCCAAGGAGAGGCAATATGGAAAATAAGTTACTTCAACGAGAAGCCTGGTGGATTTTTCACCTTAAAACCTTAACTCCGCATGGCTTAAATGAAGGTTTTACCTTCTCTCCATTTATATAGTTCTCTCTCTCTCTACGCCATATATCCAGTAATACCGTGGCTCCCCTTCAATACAGCTCGGTCCTCCTATCAAAACTAATAGTCCATAATTCTTCTCCCTATATCAACTATAGATCATAGTCCTATACCTATCCCATCTACTATGATAATCGCCCTATAGTATCCGTTCAGGCCCATTTACTATGGTCTTCCCGTTTTTCTTACTCTCCGCCTACTTTGTCTTTCTCCCAAAGACAGTTAGACACGCATAGCTTTCATCATCTTAGCTTTTTGATTTAATTAATTTTATTTTCACCAGATAAGGGAAGTTTTTTGCCTCACTTCTAGTCCATGTTTAATTATTTTCCATCTCCCTATTATAGACCCTCTTACAGACTTAAGTTAGTTTACACAGATTCTATACGGTCTAGTATTCTCTATGCCCAACTCTTACTTAACATTAAGCTTTTGGACCTTTTGGTTGGGGTCTGTGAGTATATCTTTTTAGGTGCATCATGCCCACTTATAGGCCAGCTCTCTAAAATAGGCTTTAAAAACTATATCCATTATTACATCTTAAATTTATATTTTTGTTCAAATTTAGAACACAGGATTATTTTAGATAAACTGCAATTAAATATTAATTTTACTGCTATATTTTCCCTTTACAAGTGAGACATTATGACAATTTAGTCTATATTTTCCGTTCTCAATAATAGAGCCAGCGCCTTATATACAGCGAAGATAATATCCACCTTTACGAGTGGTTCAAGCAACCTCGAACTCAAAATCTCGCGATTAACGTGAGTTCGCGATTAGGAATACACAATCTCGCGAGAAACGTGATGACGCGGCCCGCGACCGCGTCGCGGCGCCAGCGTAGACGCGGTGACGTCATCGCGTCCCGCGAAATCGCGGGTCTCTTTAAAAAGTCAGCGGTTTTACTCAGAATTGTCCCCTGATGAATCCAGAACGACAATAGCGGGGAAAAGCGCGTCGGGAACATTTTAAACACACCAGGCGGCGGGGGTAAGCTCTCCCATTGTGGAGCACATTACCTACACACTCGACGTAGGACTGTATTTTCTACACCTATAGGGTATGACAATATCATGTATGTTACTCACCTTATAAGACTATTAAGGTAGTATACTATTGTTAATAATTCCTATTGGTTTATGAGTGCAATTATGGGGATCAAGCACCTCTTTCAGATAGCAGCTTTGTGCTGTGTATCACAATACTGAGGAGGATTTGTCTCTGCTGACTATTAATATATCACAAAGAGGCTAGACCCTAGAGTGATCAGATTAAGCTTCTGTTTAAATACACAGAGAGACCTCCCCTCCTTTTTTCTTTTTTGACAGCAATACCAGCAACTGTAAGCGGTCATCTGTCCTTTAAACTAGACAGGTGGCGGCTAAATTTCTTACCATATCTTACCTAGTAGAGCTCCATTGCATTACTTAGAGCTCATTATTGCTTAACCCCCCTATTTACTATAGCCGGCCTCTTCAAGATATACCTCACAGTATATCTTTTTTTATTTTCACTTTATTTATTTTTATTTAGATTTTTTCTTAATAAAGTTATTTTTCTATTCATTTTTTCATTATCAGTTGCTACACATTTGAAATTAGAGTCTTATCTGTCTCTAAGGTTGTGGTGGGGAGAGACATTTCAGACCCACTGTAATTGGGGACTATTTAAAAACAGTATGAAATTGAAAAATGATTTGAATACAGTGATATTGAAAAAGACTGGGAAAAAGGACCACAAGTGTGGTCCGGAGGTAATGAAAATAAATGTATAGGAGTTGGTATTTTATTTTAAAGTAATAATTTCAGAATTGAAAAATATGAGGAAGTAATACGTGGGCGCCTTTTAATCGTTTTTGTTCAATTTTATCATTTTAAATTTAAGTGTATAAAGGTTTATACCCCACCGGGAAAAAAAAGAAAGAACTGAGTTTTTTTAAAATCCTTAATCTATTTTTAGCTGACAATAATCCTTTGATTTTAGGTGGAGATTTTAACTGAGTATGGCCTGGTGAATGTAGAGGAAGTAAAAATACTGAAACAAGAACAGATAGATCTGTGAGTATTTAAAAAGGAATGGTAGAGGATGATAGCTTACAGGATGAATGGAGAGTGTCAGAAGGTATGAATGAAGGCTTAACGTGGAGCAATGTTTTATCCAAATCTCAAATAGATTATTTGTTTTTATCAAAGGATTTTAAAATTTTAAATAGTAAATTATGTGAAAATATTTTTTCGGACCATAACATGCAAAATGTCAGAAAAAATTAGATCAAAAAGCACTTATCGGAAGCTAAATATGTCATTTTTAGATAAAGAAGAAATTAGAGAGGATTTTAAAAAACAATATATACAATGGAATAATTTTAGTGATGAAGAAGATATTATTTTATGGTGGGATAAGATTAAACAAAAAATAAAACACTATTTTATACAAATTGGACAAAAAAAAGCAAGAGAAAAAAGAGAAGACTATAGAATATTACAATTTTGGTTTTAGGCACTATACAAAGCCTGAAGTCAGGGCTTTGAGGTTGAGGAGGGTTTATCTTGAGGTAAAAGAAGAAATAAAAACATTTTTAAAAGAAAAAGGCAAACAAATTATTTTGAATTCTAAAGTTTTGGAAGAAGATGAAAAGTGTTCCCGTTACTTAATAAAAAAAAGTAAGAAACAAGAAAGACATTATTGAAAATATAGAAGGAGAAACAGAAATTAAAAAAATTAAACAAGTAGTTTTACATTTTTATTCTGACTTATTTTCTTTAAAAAATTGGATATATTTTTAGAGGAATACTTTTTAGATAAAATAGAATCTTCTTTTAACACTGACGATAAAAAAAAAATTAGAAAACAATTTTAATAGCACTGAGATTTTAAATACAATTAAACTTTTTTAAAAGGGAAAATGCCAGGAAATGATGGGATACCTTTTGAATTTTCTAATACTTTTTAGGATGTTTTAGAAAAATAGTTTTTTAATTTAATTGAGAAAGTCTCCACCACCAATATTTTACCAGCTTCATGGAAGCAGGGGGTGGTAGTTTTAATTTCTAAAAAAGGGGGGGGGGGGGGGGGCATTAAAAATTGGAGATCTATTACTCTTTTAAATTCTGATTATAAAAGTTTTACAAAATTATTAGCATGTTTTTGCCCACTCAGATGTACTGTTTATTTACTATATATATATATATATATATATATATAAATATATATATATATATATATCACATATATAGTTGTGAGCAGGCGAGCTTGCTTAAGCCGTTGCTCACGCTAGCGGGCTCGCATAGCGAGCCCGCGGCCCTCGCGAAGCGAGGGTCGCAGTTGCTGGCAAGGAGCGCCTGCGGCGCTCCTTGCCAGCAACTGCAGCCCTCGCGAAGAGGGCTGCAGCCCTCGCAGCAACTGCAGCCCTCGCGCTCCTTGACAGCATTTGCGGCCTTTGCGAAGAGAGGGAGCTGTGCGTGCACGCCCCTGGAGAGAGGGAACTGTGCGTGCACGCCCCTGGAGAGAGGGAACTGTGCGTGCACGCCCCTGGAGAGAGGGAACTGTGCGTGCACGCCCCTGGAGAGAGGGAGCTGTGCATGCACGCTGCTGGAGAGAGGGAGCAGAACTCCATGCCCCATTAGACCCATCAGACTACTTACATTCATTGGAGCATTTCAATTCACCTCCGCCATGTCTCCCCTGCCTGCACATTTTCTGCAGAGGCAGGGAGTTTCAGAATTACGTCACATGCATGCAAAGTCATTCAGGAAGTCCCTGCCTCTGCAGAAAAACGTACAGGCAGGAGATGCATAGTGCTGGATAATTGAACAGCTTCGATGAATGTAAGTAGTCTAATGGGTCTGACTGATAGTGACAGATCTGACTGATCGGGACCATGAAGGCCTGGCCTTGGGGGACATGAAGGCTTAGCCTGGGGGGACATGGCATCATGGGCTGGAGGCCATAAACTAATAAAAAAAATACATATATACAACAAAATGTGCACTGGGACATTATTTATATATATATATATATATATATATATATATATATATATATAGATATATATAGATATAGATAGATATAGATAGATAGATATATTTATATATATATATATATATATATATATATATATATATATATATATATATATACTGTATATATTATAAATATATTATAGATTTTATACACACTTATATTATACAGATTATAAGTATATAATATATTATATGTATTGTGTGTGTGTAATGTGCAGTGTGTATACATATATATATATAATGATGTGTTGTGTGTGTGTGTGTGTAATGTGCAGTGTGTATACATATATATATAATGATGTATTGTGTGTGTGTGTGAGGTGTGTGTGCGTAATGTGCAGTGTGTATACATATATATATAATGATGTATTGTGTGTGTGTGTGAGGTGTGTGTGTAATGTGCAGTGTGTATACATACATATATATATAATGATGTGTTGTGTGTGTGTGTAATGTGCAGTGTGTATACATATATATATAATGATGTATTGTGTGTGTGTGTAATGTGCAGTGTGTATACATATATATATATATATATAATGATGTATTGTGTGTGTGTGTGAGGTGTGTGTGTAATGTGCAGTGTGTATACATATATATATAATGATGTATTGTGTGTGTGTGTGAGGTGTGTGTGTAATGTGCAGTGTGTATACATATATATATATATATATATATATATAATGATGTATTGTGTGTGTGTGTGAGGTGTGTGTGTAATGTGCAGTGTGTATACATATATATATAATGATGTATTGTGTGTGTGTGTGAGGTGTGTGTGTAATGTGCAGTGTGTATACATATATATATAATGATGTATTGTGTGTGTGTGTGAGGTGTGTGTGTAATGTGCAGTGTGTATACATATATATATAATGATGTATTGTGTGTGTGTGTGAGGTGTGTGTGTAATGTGCAGTGTGTATACATATATATATATATATAATGATGTATTGTGTGTGTGTGTGAGGTGTGTGTGTAATGTGCAGTGTGTATACATATATATATATATATAATGATGTGTTGTGTGTGTGTGAGGTGTGTGTGTGTAATGTGCAGTGTGTATACATATATATATAATGATGTATTGTGTGTGTGTGTGAGGTGTGTGTGTAATGTGCAGTGTGTATACATATATATATATATATAATGATGTGTTGTGTGTGTGTGAGGTGTGTGTGTGTAATGTGCAGTGTGTATACATATATATATAATGATGTATTGTGTGTGTGTGTGAGGTGTGTGTGTAATGTGCAGTGTGTATACATATATATATATATATATAATGATGTATTGTGTGTGAGGTGTGTGTGTAATGTGCAGTGTGTATACATATATATATAATGATGTATTGTGTGTGTGTGTGAGGTGTGTGTGTATACATATATATATATATATAATGATGTATTGTGTGTGTGTGTGAGGTGTGTGTGTAATGTGCAGTGTGTATACATATATATATAATGATGTATTGTGTGTGTGTGTGAGGTGTGTGTGTAATGTGCAGTGTGTATACATATATATATAATGATGTATTGTGTGTGTGTGTGAGGTGTGTGTGTAATGTGCAGTGTGTATACATATATATATAATGATGTATTGTGTGTGTGTGTGTGAGGTGTGTGTGTAATGTGCAGTGTGTATACATATATATATAATGATGTATTGTGTGTGTGTGTGTAATGTGCAGTGTGTATACATATATATATAATGATGTATTGTGTGTGTGTGTGAGGTGTGTGTGTAATGTGCAGTGTGTATACATATATATATATATAATGATGTGTTGTGTGTGTGTGAGGTGTGTGTGTGTGTAATGTGCAGTGTGTATACATATATATATAATGATGTATTGTAGGTGTGTGTGTAATGTGCAGTGTGTATACATATATATATAATGATGTATTGTGAGGTGTGTGTGTAATGTGCAGTGTGTATACATATATCACATATATAGTTGTGAGCGTACGAGTCGTTGCTCACGCTTGCGGGCTCGCGTAGCGAGCCCGCGGCCCTCGCGAAGCGAGGTCACTGGGCAAGGGCCTCAGTTGCTGGCATGGAGCGCCGAAGGCGCTCCATGCCAGCAACTGAGGCCCCTCGCGAAGCGAGGGCCTCAGTTGCTGGCGAGGTCACTGGGCACGGGTCTCAGTTGCTGGCATGGAGCGCCGAAGGCGCTCCATGCCAGCAACTGAGGCCCCTCGCGAAGCGAGGGACTCAGTTGCTGGCGAGGTCACTGGGCAAGGGCCTCAGTTGCTGGCATGGAGCGCCGAAGGCGCTCCATGCCAGCAACTGAGGCCCCTCGCGAAGCGAGGGACTCAGTTGCTGGCGAGGTCACTGGGCAAGGGCCTCAAACCCTCGCAAAATTCACGTCGCTACTCAAAAAACACGACACACAAATTACGACACTCGCTAAATTTTACGAGGCACGCAAACAACGTACGAAACACGTTACCACACATTACGACCTCGCAAACATCGGACGCAACACGCCGACATACAAACATTTAAAACACAATACATACACACAGCACATACATAAAAAACTTACCTACACCAAGAGGGAGCACCCAGGACCTCAAAAATGCAACTTACACCTCGATTTTACTCGAAATAAAACAGTTTAGAGACTAAAAAAAAAACGAAGCGAGAGAAAAAATGGCCGCCGAACAAAACGAAAACGAGGCTACAGCACTCTAAACTCGCAAAACACCACAAGAAACTCGCAAAACACCACTAAACACCTACGGATATTCCGATACAGACCTATACCACACATTACTCGCCATTTTACACCAATGCGGAAGTACACGACTACGCTAACGGTTTGGTCTCGCGCACGCACAGTGTTACACTGCACACATTCAGCATGCTTACACAGCAGCTCCACACCACTAATGCTGCAGCAGCATCAACACAGATTGCCAGCTCTTCATCACAATGCTTCAAAATAGGTAAAGTATATTCATTTATTAATGTATTATATATTTTAGTATTACACACCAAACAGCATTAGCTACCTTACGATTTGATTGCCGTCATTTTTTGACGGGCAATTCGCTAGTATATATATATATATATATATATATACATATAAATATACATATGTAGATCTGTAGCTCTATCTCTCACATTCGATCTCTCTATTATTTATATATATAGTTTGTTTGTCAGTTGTTCCGCCCTTGTATATTTACATATTTTAATTGCAATATAAAGATATTTGGAGCAGCAGAGCCATAATCGTTGTATTGTAATATATATAGTAATACTTTTCTATTGGACAAAATTGTTTATTATTTAAAGTGACAAACTTTCAAGTGGTTTGACCTCCCTTTATCAAGTCTGAAGAAATACTGAACTAGGGCTTTGGTAATCATCGCTGGAGGACCTTTTGGGTATGTATAATTATTTTGTTTTACAGGGTTATTTAGTTATTTTATTATAACTGTATTTATTATTTTCTTGTAATTTTTTTTTCTTGTAATTTTTATATTTTAAGGTATTTTGTATTAATTTATTGTAATTCATTTTTTAATAGTTTTATTAATTTACGCAGGTTTTTATTTTTTGTAATTAGGAGTTTTTTTTATTTTTCATAATTAGGTGGAATCTTTATTTGTTGTAATTAGTGCTTGTTTTTATTTTTGGGTAATGTAAGATTAATTTTTATTTATTATAATGTAGATTTTTATTTATAGATCTTTCAATAGCTTATTATTAATGATTGCGAAAAAAGAGACCTGCAAGAGTTAGAAACAGCAGGGTAACTCTCCAATCAAATTAAATTCATATAAAATAAACATATCAGACTTGGTCTCTGGAGGAAACTACTAACTGGAGATTTTATTTGCAAAAGACATCATGTCTTGGACAAACAAATTGGGTTAGAACTGTTAACAGTGAGAATATACAATACAATAAAAATATTTTTGTGGATAAATAAATTAATCACTGATCTACTCAAGAACATCCAACTGTCTACTATCCAAAACGAACACTATAAGAAGATCTGCAAAGGATAAGTACTCTCTTACTTTTTTTTTTTCATTTGTATAGAACTCAGATCAACCTCAGCACAATAGTATTAGACATTTTTTTTAAGCAATCAAGGTTCTTCCTACTATATTAAACACAGTGCAAGAAGAAGAGTCTTAAGATCCTCAGCTTTATATATAAAAAATATGCCTAGAGTTAAAAGTAATACGAATAGCAAGACCAAACAGAATAATAAAACTAACCAACTTTCTGCTAATTATTTTCTGTCTAAGAGCAAAGATCAGGAACAAGAGATTATATCACCAGAATCACCTCAAGGGAATAAATCTTTAGATTCCAATTCAACTATGTTATCTGAAAACTTTTCTAATACAGATATGGAAGGTTCAGGAGAAGAGCTATTAACCCTTTCTAAAATGAAGGAGCTATTACAACATTTTCTGTCCTCCTTCATGCTTCACATTAAACAACAAATTATAGATAATTCAAAATTAATAAATGAAGTTAACAATAAAACAACAGATTTGGAAACCAAATTTGACAAGCTAATCAAAGATCACAATATGCTTCTTACCTATTCATCAAACTTGGAAAGTAAATTAACTGAGCTAAATAACAAAGTTGCCTCTATGGAGGACAGATCGAGACTTAACAATTTAAGAATCAAAGGAATCCCTGAAGATAGATTAAATGACAATTTAAATCAATATGTTACATAGTTACATAGTTACATAGTTGAAGTCGAAAAAAGACTTTCAGTCCATCAAGTTCAACCTGTTAAGATCTCCTCTGATCTGCAATATGCAGATTAGTTATTAATTAATTTGTTGTTAAATAATTATTAATAGTATAGTATTGGAGGATGAATAAAGAGTTAGTGCACCAAGTTCAACCTTTTTAGATCTCTATTGATCTTTTTAATGTGGACTATTTATTATTAATTGTTAATTGATCCAGAGGAAGGCAAACAGAAAAAAACCCCATTGAAACTTTGCCAATGGTTTCACAAGGGGGAAAAAAGCAAAATTCCTTCCCGACCCCCAGAAACTGGTGATCAAATTTCTCCCTGGATCAATATTCCTTCGCTACTTATCTAGGATAGCCTTGAATGCCCTCTTTATTCAAAAATATATCTAACCCCTTTTTGAAGTTGTCTTTCAAATTCGCTGTTACCACCTCCTTTGGTAGAGACATCCACAGTTTAACCACCCTAACTGTGAAGAACCCTTTTCTTTGTTTAAGGTGAAATCTTTTTCCTCTAACCTCAAAGGGTGTCCTCTTGTCAGTTGAAAATCTCTTGCTACAAAAAGTTCACTTGACAAAGCCTTATATTGACCCTGGATGTATTTAAATAAGGTAATAATATCCCCTCGTAGATGCCTTTTTCTAGAGAAAATAAGTTTAGTTTGGTTAGTCTTTCTTCATAACTAAGCCCCTCCATTCCCCTTATTAGTTTTGTAGCCCTTCTCTGTACTTTTTCCAGCTCTAACATGTCCTTTTATGAAGTGGTGCCCAAAATTGTACTCCATATTCCAAATGAGGGCGTACTAGTGCTTTGTATAGTGGCAGAATTATATTTGCTTCCCTTGCTTCTATACCCTTCCTAATACATGCTAATATTTTATTTGCCTTTGCAGCTGCTGCTTGGCTTTGAGTGCTTTTACCTAGGTGGTTGTCCACTAGTACTCCCAAATCCCTTTCAATATCTGATACCCCTAGATTTGCTCCATTAAGATTATAGATTGCATGGCTATTTTTCCTTCCCATGTTACTAAGATGCTATCCTTCCTAGCTCCGGAGGTTCCACAAGCTGAAATTAAATTGGATGCTTGTCATAGAATTCCAAAACCGGCATATCTGGAGAATCATACTCCCAGAGATGTTATAATCAAATTACATTAACTTTCAACTAAGGAAGAAATAATAAGTTAACTTCAAAACTAAAATTCTACAATCACCTTATGACAATATATACATTCTCACAGATCTATTATCAACGACGCTTATAAAAGGAAGAGAATATGGAACAATCACGGTTGCTCTTAGAAAAGAAGGTTCCGTGTACAGATGGCTAGCCCTAGACGGTTTGACTACATTGAAAGATATGATCTACAGAGTCAACAGCTTAAAACAAGGAATAGATCTACTTAGCTCCTGGAATATCACACTGGAAATTACAGAGAGGACAACTTAAGTATTTACTTTTTCCAAACCAGAAGGGCACAAAGTTTAAATTTCATTTAATTAACCTTGTTAAATCAACTAGTTCTGGTTGGTGTTTAGACTTGGAACTTGTGGAGATGGTTATCTAATTAACTGAAGACATAAAAGGGGTCTTCGGTTTATAATAGTATAAAACAATAGTAATTCACATTGAAAAGAGTAGCTTTTGATACTTCCTTTATTATTTTTAATTAATTAGGCTTAATGATAAGTATCCAATTGGCACAAGACTACTTTTTTGAATCAGCTCTGTAAATCAGTGCAGTGTTTTCTGTCCTGGGCTGTAATCAGTGTGCAGGTGAGAGTGGGTGTGGCTTGGCCTGTGTAAGTTATATCTGTGTGTATTTGTGTTGGGTTCTGTTTGAATCAGCTCTGTGGGGCAGGGCAGTGTTTTCTGTCCTGTGCTCATTTATCATTGTACAGGTGAGTAGGCGGGGTCTATTTTAACAAGGGAAGAGTGAGCTTGGGAGCATGCAATCATTTCTAGTGTAAGTGTAGTTAGTGAGTAGGAGATTGAATAAAAGGAAGAAATCCAAAGGAAAGGGGTATTATAAGAAAAAACAGAAAACAAATGTATATATTTTTTTCTGTTTTTGTTTGGGTTAGGGTGTAGAAAAGCAATCTTTATACAAATACATTGATTTGTTTTCTCACCGTATTTTTGCAACTGATAACCATGAGTCAGTCCAGTGGCAACCTCACTCAGTGTACATCCTGCCACATGTATGCACTACTGGAACAGATGATCCAGCGTTAATACCTCTGTGAGAGGTGTGAGCATGTTGCCTCTCTGGAAGCTCAAATTAAAGAACTGGAGAGGAGAATTGCAGGACTTATTGATATTGCTCCACTGGAAAGGGAGATGGTGCTCACTGAGCACAGTTTAGCTCGGCCTAGCATGGAGGGAGGATCTGGGGCTAGGGAGGATGTCCAGGGAGGTAGCTGGGTTACAGTTAGAAGTGGAATCAGGGGGAACCCGAGGAGGCAGGCCAGTTCTGAGTTGGCAAACACCAACATATTTGCCAGATTGAGTGAGACTGTCGGGGATGTCCATTCAGCAATGGCAATGCCAGAAAGAGCTGTTCCCTCTTACAGCCGGGAGAACAGTTCTACTGGAGGAGAGGGAGGGCAGAATAGGCAGAGCAACAGACATGTTTTGGTGGTAGGGGACTCTATTATTAGGAAGGTAGACAGGGTAATTTGTCATCCAGATCCCAGCAATCGAACAGTTTGCTGTCTCCCGGGTGCTCGGGTTCGGCATGTTGTGGATCGGGTGGATAAATTATTGAGGGGCTGGTAATGAACCAGCGGTCTTGGTACACATTGGTACCAATGACAAAGTTAGTGGAAGATGGAGCGTCCTAAAGAATGATTTTAGAGAACTAAGGAGTGCCACGTGCTAGCCCAGGGAGGCAGAAGGAGCTTAGGGAGGTTAATGCTTGGCTAAAAAAGCGGTGCAGTTCAGAGGGTTTTGGATGTTTTGAGCACTGGACTGACTTCTCACTTGGGTACAATCTCTATAGCAGGGATGTATTGCACCTTAATGATGAGGGAGCTTTTGTCCTAGGGGATAGGATGGTAGAACGGCTGGGGGAGTTTTTAAACTTGTAGGTGGGGGGAGTGACTATATAGAAGTATTGGGGTTAAGAGGGTAGAGAGGGAAAGGGATGAATTAGATACCCATGGGGGAGAAGAAAGGGGGAGGGTTACAATAGACAGTAGGGAGGTATTAATAGGGGCCTCAAATACAGTGGCAATCACTTCACAATGGCAGAGCCATAGCAACATAAAGTGTATGCTTGCTAATGCAAGAAGTTTGCCTGGGAAAATGGACGAGCTAGAATTATTAGCAGTACAAGAAAAATGGGGCTTAATAGGCATTACTGAAAAATGGTGGGATGAATCTCATGACTGGACTGTTAATCTGGATGGTTATAACCCATTTAGGAAAGATAGGGGAAATGGTAAAAGAGGAGTGGGGATCTTTCTGTATGCTAAGCCTGAATTTAAGATTATAGTCAGAGAAGATATTTATGCTGGAACCAACGGCATCATTGAATCTTTGTGGGTTGAGCTAAATAGTGGAGGAGCTAATTCTAAACGCATATTGGTGGGAGTATGCTATAAACCCCCATATATAGCTGAAAGTGAGGAAATACTATTATTGTTACAGATTGGAAATGCAGCTAAGCACAGGCAAGTCCTAATAATAGGAGTCTTTAATTACCCTGAAATAAACTGGATAAATGAGACCAGCAGCTCAGCTAAGGGGAGCAGGTTCTTGAGTACATTTGGGGATCATTATCTGGCCCAGGTAATACAAGAACCTACTAGAAATGGGGCCATGGTAGATTTAGTCATCATAAGTAATATTGATATAATATCAAATGTTAAAAAAGGAAAACCCTTGGGGAACAGTGATCACAAAACAATATCATTTGAGATTGAATAGAAAAAACAGAGTTGTAAGGGGCCAACAAAAACTCTAAATTTTAAAAGCGCTAACTTTAATGGGCTAAGGGCAGCAATACTACATATAGACTGGGACAAAGAACTTACAGGGAAAAATACTGAAAATAAATGGACAACATTCAAATACTTACTAAATAAACATACTCATCGGCATGTACCATGTGGAAATAAAATGAATAGGAGTAAATCACATCCCATGTGGCTTAACAATAACTTAAAGATCATGATGAGGAAAAAGAAACATGCATTTAAATTATACAAGAAGGAGGGAACAGAGGCAGCTTTATGTGACTATAATGAAATCAACAAGGCTTGCAAAAGGGCTATTAGACTGGCTAAAATAGAAAATGAGAAGTCAGTTGCAAAGAAAAGTAAGACTAACCCTAAAATATTTTTTAAATATATTAATGGAAAGAAGGCGAGGAAGGAAGCTATTGGCACATTACAAGTGACACAGGCCATCTGATAATTAGTGACCAGGAAAAGGCAGATGAGCTAAATTGTTTATTTTTGCCAGTATACACAAAAGAGGTACCAGTGGTTAAGACACCGCAACATAATGGGGCTACACTACCATCACTAAATAATTGTTTAACGCAGGAAGAAATCCAAAAGAGATTGGATAAAATAAATGTTAATAAAGCCCCAGATCCTGATGGAATACATCCAAGGGTACTGAGGGAGCTGGGTTCTGTAATAGCCAAACCATTATATCTAATCTTTCAAGGCTCACTCACTACAGGGTCTCAACCGGATAACTGGAGAAAAGCAGAGGTGATACCTATATTTAAGAAGGGAGCAAGAGCAAATGCGGGGAATTATAGACCAGTGAGCCTCACATCTGTAGTTGGGAAGCTTTTAGAAGGGTTAATAAGGGACAGAATACAAGAATATGTCTATTTGAACAAGATCATAGGTAGCAGTCAGCACAGATTTATGAAGGATAGGTCATGTCAGACCAATCTAATTAGTTTCTATGAGGAGAATAGTAGGAACTTGGATCAGGGCAACTCAGTGGATGTAGTCTTTTTGGATTTTTCAAAGGCATTTGATACAGTGCCACATGGAAGACTAGTGAGCAAACTAAGGGATACAGGAATTGCAGTAAATATCTGCTCATGGATCGAGAGTTGGCTAAAAGACAGGAAGCAAAGGGTTGTTGTAAATGGAACATACTCCGATTGGACTAATGTGGTAAGTGGGGTTCCTCAAGGTTCAGCATTAGGTCCTCTCCTTTTTAACATATTTATTAATGACGTAGAAGTAGGACTTGAAAGTAGTGTCTCCATTTTTGCTGATGACACAAAGTTGTGCAAGGTAATAAAATCAGATAATGATGCTCTTTCCCTACAAAGGGATTTGCATAAATTAGAGAAATGGGCGGCTAAATGGCAGATGAGATTTATTACAAATAAATGTAAGTTTATGCATTTTGGAAGGAAAAATAGCCATGCAATTTATAATCTTAATAGAGCAAATCTAGGGGTATCAGATATCGAAAGGGATTTGGGAGTACTAGTGGACAACCACCTAGGTAACAGTGTTCAATGCCAAGCAGCAGCTGCAAAGGCAAGTAAAATATTAGCATGTATTAAGAAGGTCATAGAAGCAAGGGAAGCAAATATAATTCTGCCACTATACAAATCTCTATACAAATCTCTAGTACACGCTCATTTGGAATATGGAGTACAATTTTGGGCACCACTTCATAAAAAGGACATTTTAGAGCTGAAAACAGTACAGAGAAGGGCTACAAAACTAATAAGAGGAATGGAGGGGCTAAGTTATGAAAAAAGACTAACCAAATTAAACTTATTTTCGCTAGAAAAAACGCATCTACGAGGGGATATAATTACCTTATTTAAATACATCCAGGGTCAGTATAAGGCTTTATCAAGATTTCCCCTTAAACAAAGAAAAGGGTTCTTCACAGTTAGGGTGGTTAAACTGTGGAATTCTCTACCAAAGGAGTCGGTGACAGCGAATTTGATAGACAACTTCAAAAAGGGGTTAGATATATTTTTGAATAAAGAGGGCATTCAAGGTTATCCTAGATAACTAGCCAAGGAATATTGATCCATGGAGAAATTTGATCACCAGTTTCTGGGGTCAGGAAGGAATTTTGCTTTTTTCCCCTTATGAGACAATTGGCAAAGTTTCAATGTTTTTTTTTTTTTTCTGTTTGCTTTCCTCTGGATCATTTAACAATTAATAATAAATAGTCCACATATTAAAAAGATCAATAGAGATCTAAAAAATGTTGAACTTGATGGACTAACTCTTTATTCATCCTCAAATACTATATTATTAATAATTATTTAACATCTAATTAATTAATAACTAAGCCGCATATTGCAGAGCAGAGGAGATCTTAACAAGTTGAACTTGATGGACCGAAAGTCTTTTCTCAACCTTAATTGCTATGTAACTATGTAACTATGTAACTAGGAAAACTAAAAGAATATATAATCTTAATATGATGATAACAATAGAAATAAAAGAAGACAAACAAATTCAATTTGGGATTAATATGAAATTTTTGGATCTAACAATAGGTAAAGTTTCCAGGCACAATTGGTTTAATGGCCATAATAACAAAAAAATATATTTACATGGTTACTGATATGTTAAAATAAAATGTTATATATGCCACCGTACAATAACAAGTAAATCATGCACTAATTAATTTTGACAGTAATAAGGTGAACAATTAGTAAATTAGAATGAATTTCGCTTATACTATCACAAGATTAAAGAATAAGAAGCAGGGGGGGGGAATTAAAGAATATAAAAAAAATAGTATTCACAATTCTTACTTTTTAAAAATTATCATTCTGTTGGGAAGAACTGATAACAAAATTAATATGATAATCACAGACATTATTTAGAGAGTTAAAAAATTCTAATTGATTCTTAGACACATTATTTTTTTTAATCATATCTATAATTTAATAAGAAATATCAGGATATCCTGAAAGAAAAAAAAAGGAAGGTAATGGCAAATAAATGTTTATATAAAGAAAGGAAAAATGGCAAGGAAATTTCATAAGGAAAGGAGTTTGGAAAATAAATAAAATGATAGGGAATAGGGTAAATGCAAACATTACAAAAATAAAATAAAAAGAAGAGGAAGAAATACATTTGACTTACTTACAAATGAGCCTGAGGACACTCCCCATCTAGCATTGGCCGAATATTTTCTGAACAACGTCGTATAGCCCTACTATTATGTGTTGGTGTATGTCTATGTTGATAATTGGATTGTTGAATGTGTATGTATGGATGAGAAGATTTGAGACTGTTCCGGGAGTTTTCAGGGGTAAGAGTAATAAGTCAGGTTGTGCACGATACTGTTTTATGAAATGGTTGAACATTTTCTTGGCCTGAAGCTGAATCAGCCACTTGATGTAACAAGTACTACTTTAAAAAAAATCATGTCAATAAAACTGTTGAGCTTAAATGTTAGGGGCTTGAATTCTCCTAACAAGAGATTCTCAATACTACGATTAATTAAATAAGAGAAAGCCAAAGTCTTTTTACAAGAAACCCATTTGTCAAAATTCCCATGTTGGGCCCAAAGCTTTATGACTACACTCCGGCCGTCTACTTCAGGTTTCCGGTTTCCTACTTCCGGTTTTCGATTCCATGCTGTCGGATCTCCTTTTGCATGGGAATCAAGCTCAGCTGATGTTATGAGTTACACATGCAATCCACAGAGGTCATTCTGAGTGGGTAAGTGGGCAGGTGGTGGGCATAGTCCCAGAATAGACAGTATAGCTATTATTTATACAGGCAGTCAGGGAGGTAACTAGCGGGCCTCCATATACTTCTACTGATAGTGTATTTTCAGAGAGGGCCACAGTGGTACAACTATAGTCTCCCCTACCTGCCTATACACTCCCCACTATAGAATGAAGGTGGCACTTGCATTATGAATGTATAAATCAATGACACATATGCAACCTAGATACTGTATACTTATGTTCTACTGTATGAATTTCTAACTAACTATATAGATTTGTATCTACTAGCCCATTGTGGAATTTATCTCTATTTCTGATTTAATCTGTATAGATTCATATCATATTCTATATAGATGTACAGTTGGATTAATTCACTTATTTAGGATCTGCATCTATGTAATGAAATTTTGTAGATGGCCGGACTACCGTGTTTTTAGTTATTTTACTGTTTTGTGTATATTGTGTACATTAATAAAATTCTATTTTAATAAGGTATTTTGATTTAGATTCTTTTTCCACATATGCAGGATCATTCTATTAGGGTATTTAATATCATTGGAATTAAAGGTGTACTTTTTTCTCTTTGCTTTCTATGGTCAATTTTCACACTGCCAATGATATTTTCTCAATAACTACATAATTTAGGAGATGTGTGTTCATATCCGATTATTATATTTGTTTTCTAGAGATACCCTGGATAATTACTCTTCCAATTTATGACTACAGTTACCATTCAACCTTTAACAATAAATCACGAGGGGTATCTATATGTTTTGATCGTAGTTTAAAATATAAGGAAAACCTATACAAATGCAACCCCTTTGGTAGGTTCATATTGGGGATAGGAGAAATTAACAATAAAAAAGTTTCTCTCCTTAATTTATATGCCCCCAATGATAATCAGATTACATTTATAAAAAGAATGAAAAAAATAAAATAAATTCGGACATGGGATAGAGATAATAGCAGGAGATTTCATTACTATTATCAAGCCAACGATAGATACAAAATCTGATAAAATTATAAAAAATGTAAATTTAGGGCCCTATTAAATTCCAGCCTCGTAAATAAGAGGCTTCTACTTAAGCCCTACGTACTGCAAAGTTTCTCTAACTTACAATGCTATTAAATTAGCCCTGCTGCGAGCAACGTATGAGCTACGCAGCAGGGCCGTACGTATCTACACTGCGTAAATGTACATGAGGAGTGACAGCCTGCAAGATGATATCGCAGGCTCCCACTCCTCATCAATTGCTGCGGGGGTCCTAAAAGGGACCTCCGCGGCAGTCCCCCACATAAGCCCTGCCGTGGGGGTACTCCGAATACCCCCCCCCCCCGGCACCTAAAATTAACCCCCCCTCAATGCGGGGGTCCCCGTCGGGACCCCCGAAGTGTCCTCACATGAACACCTTGCTGCAGGGGTCCATAGGAACCCCCGCAGCCCCCACACATTAACCCCTTGCAGCGGGGGTCCCCGATCTGCATAGATCAGGCCCTCCGCTGCATTTAAAACTTTTAAATTACCCGCCGCGGCTCCTTAAAGGGGCCGCGGCACACTATTACCCAATCCCGGCCGCGGGACTTAAAATTAACCCCCCTCTATGCTGGGGGTCCCCATCGGGACCCCCGAAGTGTCCCCACATAAACCCATTGCAGGGGGGGGCCCCGATCTGCATAGATCAGGCCCCCAGCTACATTTAAAACTTTTAAATTCCCCGCCGCGGCTCCTTAAAGGGACCGCGGCACACTATTACCCAATCCCGGCCGCGGCACTTAAAATTAACCCCCCTATAAACCCCCTGCAGCGGGGGGCCCCGATCGGCACCGATCGTGACCCTGCTGCAATTCAATTTTAAATTTCCCGCCTCGCGGGTCCTCAAAGGACCGTAAAGGTCCTGAAAGGACTCGCACTAAAAATATTAACCCCAGGCAACTATAATTACCCCTATTAACTCATGATGGTCAATCCAGACCACCATAAGGCCTAAATTAACCTATTAACTCATGATGGTCAATCCAGACCACCATAAGGCCTAAATTAACCCATTAACTCATGATGGTCAATCCAGACCACCATAAGGCCTAAATTAACCCATTAACTCATGATGGTCAATACAGACCACCATAAGGCTCTATTTAACCCATTAACTCATGGTGGTCAATACAGACCACCATAAGGCTCTATTTAACCCCATCAGTCCCATAAGGGTATATTATTACCATTATGGGCCTGTTACAACCCAACATTAACCACATAAGTGCCATGATGGTCCTCAAGGACCATCATGACACTAACTACAAACACTACACTATAACCCCCAATAAACCATTTAATCTAAACTAACCCCCCTCTACACTAATCTATTAAGACTTACACTACCTACCTACACTACCTACCCCCTAATAAACCTCCCCAACACTCTAATTACAAAAAACAAAAAACCTACAGCACAGAAAACCAAAAACCTACAGTACAAAAAACAAAAAAACCTACAGTACAGAAAAAAAAACAATTACAACCCCACCCCCCACTACAGAAAACAAAAAAATACATTACAACCCCACCCCCCACTACAGAAAATAAAAAAATTACACACCTGAAAAGGAAAGACAGATAAACACAATACAATACATACATATAATACATTACATACATTACATACAATACATGACATTACATTACATATATTACATATAATATATTACATATAATATATTACATATAATACATTACATACATTACATACAATACATGACATTACATATAATATATTACATATAATATATTACATATAGTCCTAATCAAATACCCCCTATCTATCTAACATACAATCTATTTAATTTAAAATAAATCCTAACTATATCAAATACATCCCCCTATCTATCTAATATACAAAAAATCCTAACTACATACACAGACCCTAATTCTAAAATAAAATAAAATAATTACAGTCCTAACTACATACACAGACCCTTATTCTAAACTAAAATAAAATAATTATAGTCCTAACTACATACACAGACCCTAATTCTAAGCTAAAATCAATAAATTAAGACCACTTACCTTTAAGATGTTGCTTCAGATCACTAACCTATGGGTCAAACAAAAAGAAAAATTAGTACAAAACATTAACATCAAATAAATAAACATTATATACATTCTACATATTCAACTCACCTTTACAGCATGTCCCGTCACTGTTTAGCTCTTCCGGCGCGGCCCTGTTAAAAAAAAAACACAATACATGAATACATGAATACAATATATAAACAATAAATAAAATACACAAATAAACATCTAAATATACATTTAACTTACCTCCCCGCGATGTCCCCGGCCTTCTCTCCTTCAGCCCCGGCTGGGCCGCGGAACCATCCGCGCTCTAAAAAAAAAAAAGAAAAAAAACTAACGGAGGTCTGCACTGGCAGACCTCCCCGACGCTAATGAACCTCCCGGAGTCGTTTCCGGGAGGAAATTGGCATTGTCGGCTTGTGATTGGCTGAAAAAGCTGTCAGCCAATCAAAAGTCGTCAATGTAGGAGCCAATCAGGATGCGCAGATGTCTTCTACCAATCACTCCGTGGGGGTGTATCCCATAGTGATTGGCTGAAGGCATCTGAGCGTTGTGATTGGTTCCCAGAAAGATAGACAAGTGTTTTAGCCAATCAGGGTGGGATATTGGGGTGTATCCCATCCTGATTGGCTCACACATTGACGACTTTTGATTGGCTGAAATTGATAGACAGCTTTTTCAGCCAATCACAAGCCGCCAATGCCAATTTCCTCCCGGAAACGACTCCGGGAGGTTCAGTAGCGTCGGGGAGGTCTGCCAGTGCAGACCTCCGTTAGTTTTTTTTCTTTTTTTTTTTTAGAGCGCGGATGGTTCCGCGGCCCAGCCGGGGTTGAAGGAGAGAAGGCCGGGGACATCGCGGGGAGGTAAGTTAAATGTATATTTAGATGTTTATTTGTGTATTTTATTTATTGTTTATATATTGTATTCATGTATTCATGTATTATGTTTTTTTTTTAACAGGGCCGCGCCGGAAGAGCTAAACAGTGACTGGACATGCTGTAAAGGTGAGTTGAATATTTAGAATGTATAGAATGTTTATTTATTTGATGTTAATGTTTTGTACTAATTTTTATTTTTTGTTTGACCCATAGGTTAGTGATCTGAAGCAACATCTTAAAGGTAAGTGGTCTTAATTTATTGATTTTAGCTTAGAATTAGGGTCTGTGTATGTAGTTAGGACTGTAATTATTTTATTTTAGTTTAGAATAAGGGTCTGTGTATGTAGTTAGGATTTTTTGTATATTAGATAGATAGGGGGATGTATTTGATATAGTTAGGATTTATTTTAAATTAAATAGATTGTATGTTAGATAGATAGGGGGTATTTGATTAGGACTATATGTAATATATTATATGTAATATATTATATGTAATATATTATATGTAATGTATGTAATGTCATGTATTGTATGTAATGTATGTAATGTATTATATGTAATATATTATATGTAATATATTATATTTAATATATTATATGTAATATATTATATGTAATGTCATGTATTGTATGTAATGTATGTAATGTATTATATGTATGTATTGTATTGTGTTTATCTGTCTTTCCTTTTCAGGTGTGTAATTTTTTTATTTTCTGTAGTGGGGGGTGGGGTTGTAATGTATTTTTTTGTTTTCTGTAGTGGGGGGTGGGGTTGTAATTGTTTTTTTTTTCTGTACTGTAGGTTTTTTTGTTTATTGTACTGTAGGTTTTTTGTTTTTTGTAATTAGAGTGTTGGGGAGGTTTATTAGGGGGTAGGTAGTGTAGGTAGGTAGTGTAAGTGTTAATAGATTAGTGTAGAGGGGGGTTAGTTTAGATTAAATGGTTTATTGGGGGTTATAGTGTAGTGTTTGTAGTTAGTGTCATGATGGTCCTTGAGGACCATCATGGCACTTATGTGGTTAATGTTGGGTTGTAACAGGCCCATAATGGTAATAATATACCCTTATGGGACTGATGGGGTTAAATAGAGCCTTATGGTGGTCTGGATTGACCATCATGAGTTAATGGGTTAATTTAGGCCTTATGGTTGTCTGGATTGACCATCATGAGTTAATGGGTTAATTTAGGCCTTATGGTGGTCTGGATTGACCATCATGAGTTAATGGATTAATTTAGGCCTTATGGTGGTCTGGATTGACCATCATGAGTTAATGGGTTAATTTAGGCCTTATGGTGGTCTGGATTGACCATCATGAGTTAATGGGTTAATTTAGGCCTTATGGTGGTCTGGATTGACCATCATGAGTTAATGGGGTAATTATAGTTGCCTGGGGTTAATATTTTTAGTGCGAGTCCTTTCAGGACCTTTACGGTCCTTTGAGGACCCGCGAGGCTGGAAATTTAAAATTGAATTGCAGCAGGGTCACGATCGGTGCCGATCGGGG
This sequence comes from Discoglossus pictus, assembly GCA_027410445.1. NCBI lineage: Eukaryota > Metazoa > Chordata > Amphibia > Anura > Alytidae > Discoglossus > Discoglossus pictus. Next base: position 394,003,817 of record CM050165.1, read on the forward strand.
CCCCCCGCTGCAGGGGGTTTATATGGGGACACTTCAGGGGTCCCGATGGGGACCCCCAGCATAGAGGGGGGTTAATTTTAAGTCCCGCGGCCGGGATTGGGTAATAGTGTGCCGCGGTCCCTTTAAGGAGCCGCGGCGGGGAATTTAAAAGTTTTAAATGCAGCGGGGGGCCTGATCTATGCAGATCGGGGCCCCCCCCCTGCAATGGGTTTATGTGGGGACACTTCGGGGGTCCCGATGGGGACCCCCAGCATAGAGGGGGGTTAATTTTAAGTGCCGCGGCCGGGATTGGGTAATAGTGTGCCGCGGCCCCTTTAAGGAGCCGCGGCGGGGAATTTAAAAGTTTTAAATGCAGCGGGGGGCCTGATCTATGCAGATCGGGGACCCCCGCTGCAAGGGGTTAATGTGGGGGTGCTGCAGGGGTCCTGATAGAGACCCCTGCAGCATGGGGATGTGTATAGGGTGCAGGGGGGAGCCTCACACTGCTGTCTCGGGCTGTTCCGAGGCAGCACGTAGAGGCTTTCGGATCCCTTGTGTGGACTTTTTGTCCACGTAGGGATTCTTTCGATATGCGAGACTCGTGCATAGATTTAAGGCTACGTAGCTCTCTCAGAGCCTATTCTCGGCCATTTTCTCGCAGTCATATCGTAAAGCAGGCTGCGAGAGATTCGGTTCTCGCAAACAGCAGGAAAACTGCCTTTTGCGAGCACCGAGAGAACTACGAGGGAGAATTTAATAGGGCCCTAAGTGCTCAGAAATTCGAAAAAACTTTTAAGATTTATAAATGAAAACCAGATGTACAATATGTGGAGAATATTGCAACCAAACGAAAAAGACTATTCATATTATTCCAAGGTGTACAAAACCTATTCAATAATAGATTTCTTTTTAATAAATAATAAGGGTTTGGGCAATATCATAAAAGCAGACATAGGTCAAATTAACAAATTACCATATTTGATCATGCTTCAATATTTTTAGACATTAAATTAGATCAAGAGAAAAAAGTTAGAACAATCTGGAAGTTGACTGACATATTACTGAGAATAAAACCGGAGTTTGGAGTGGAAAGAAGACATTTTTTGAAAAAGTTATTTAAACCAAAAGACATAACTAGATTTTTTTTTAAAATATTTTGAAGGGTTATATAATCTGAAAAATGACTTATTGTTTGAGGTACCAGGTGTCCTTGAAATTAAAAAAAATCTTAACAAAATTAAACTTCCTAAAATCGCAGAATCTGAACTTTTGGAATTAAATTTACCAATAACAGAAAAAGAGGTAATGGAGGCTATAGGAAAATTAAAACCATATACTTCCCCAGGTCCGGACGGATATACAAATTTGTTTTATAAATTATTCTGTCCGGTCCTTGTAAAACAACTTAAATGCTTATTTAATGAGTTCAAAAGATTGGGTAAAATTCCAAAAGATATGAGGAAAGCGCATATTATAATGATTCCCCCCAAAAAACAGGAACCCTTTCTATGTAGCAATTATAGACCAATTTCTTTGATAAACGTAGATCTGAAACTGTATGCAAGGATACTGGCTAATAGATTAACGCATATATTGATCTATGGCGTGTAGGCAAGGACCAGAAAATACCAGGAAGCTCATTGACCTAATAACCATCTCTGTTTGTGTCACTAGATGCTGAAAAAGCATTTGAGAGAATAGGGTGGGGGTATATGAGACAGGTTTTTTTGGAAATGGGCTTTGGTTCATTTGGATTCCATGCGATCAGAGCCCTTTACTCCAATCCATCTGCTACAGTAATTGGTGCAGTGTTCAGGTCACAGGAATTTGATATTGGAAATGGTGACCCCTCTCTCCCCTCCTATTTATTATGATGATGGAGCCTTTGGCCTTAGCTATTAAATACAATTAAGCTGTCAAGGGAGTACGGGTGGGAGAGAGGGAGCACAAAATTACAATATTTGCAGATGATGTTGTGCTGTCTCTTGAAGATCCATTGAAATCCTTACCACAGTTACTAGATTTAATAGAGCAATACAGTAAAGTTTCCAATATCCTTTTGATATGTATTTGTTTCCCAGTCTCTGTAAACTCATGCCTTCATCAATAAAAAAAATTAAAAAATATTTCAATATATTTATTTGAATTTATATTTTACAGGAAAAAAAAACTAATAGTAAATGATAAAATGCAATCCTACCTATTTTAGAGTAGCTATTTGCTCAGACATGTTATTATGAGGTAAAAGATAATGGAGAATATGTGCTGAGCAGTCTGCAGGTTAAGACAACACTGTTGATACACTGTTGTTACTTGTGATATTCTTGTCATTTAAATGTGGTAAATTGAAGGATGGTCAGAGCATAATTAATACATTTTTTACATTATTACATCCAATTTTAACTAAAACATTCCACAAAAATTAAGTAATGTTTTCAAGAGAGAATTAAAACAGAAAAAGAGACAAGAGTAAATCTTTGAATGTTTTCCTTACGTCATATATATTTTACTTGATTACATTAGTACTACTGAACAACATTTCTTGTTGAATTACTTTGTAAAGTATTTTCATTTCCCTTGTAGGTGTCTATGAAGAAATAGCAATTTAACCACAAAAGTAATATTATTTAAATAGAAATGTGTAAATTCTACCATTAGACAAGTTTCAATACTAGTATGATTCATGCAATACACATTTACCATCAAAAACCATGCACATAAGGAGAGAAAAATGTACATTGTTGTTGTTCAGTGCTTCAGTTGTGTCCAACTCTCAGTTACCATATATATGAAGCATACCAGGCACATCAGTCTGTGTTTCTAGTTGTGCTTATTCATAAGGTTTTCTTGGCAAAGATGGAGTGGGTTGCTAGTTCTTTCTCCAGTGGACTGCAATTTGTCTGACCTGTCTGATATGACCTGCTTATATTGGGTGACCCTACATGGTATAGCTCACAGCTTCATTGAGGTACACAACCCCCACCCCACAACAAGGTAGTGATCAAAAAGGGGAGAAATGTAAATAGGTAGCATCATATTTTAAGTAGTATAAAAATAGAGAATGTCTAATATGTCCTAAAGTATAACAAGGTGAATAATGTGACACTTTTTTTGTAAATCAACTGCACAAATTTTCAGCAACGAGGTAAAAACTTCACAAAAACCAAAATGTGTCTAGGGCACGTGTTTTTCCTTAAACAAACAATAAACATCTAAATGTCCAAAACAGGTCAGAAAAAAAACTGTTCTGCTCAGTGCCTACATTATTAATTCAAGACATTGTTACATGGTTCTAACTCATGTCAGCCTTTATAAAACAGCTTTTAAGCTACTTTCTTACCTACCCACAGATGGCACTGATTCATCCTTATAGGACTGTGGGGTTAGTTACTTATCCATACAATGAATTTGGTTACAAGAGTACTTATCAAACATTTATAAATATTTTAAAGGATGAACATTACTCCAATGAAGTAGAAACCCCATAATAAAATAACAAGAATAGTCACACAAAAAATGTTTTTTTTTTGTCTCCTCCATTTTATCCTGTTTTTTACTGAATTGTGGAGATTACTATAAGATATCATCCATTGTTGGAGTGCCAGACATGGAACTTTACTGAGAGAATAAATGAGCTTCATATCAACATTGAATCATCAACTTGCTGTTAAGGCTCGGATAGCTCATTTCTTTTAATGAGTGTAATTTCTTTAATTGTTTCTATCATAAAGTTTTTACATAATTCACCACTAAAAAATAATAGCATCTCTAATTTGTTCTGCTGCAAAAGAAACTCACACTTTGATCCAAAAGATTCAATCTTTGAAGATACATACAGATGAATTGCTCATTTTTCTATGAAGCACTGTACCCTATCCAAGATTTTTTCATCTCTTCCTCTAACACATATCATGTACTTCAACCAGTTTGCTAATATTTTATTTAAATAAATTAAATTTGAATTAAAAAATGTAAATAGTTATGAATAGACTTTATTTCTGTGCTCATAATATTCCTTCTATATCCCTATATATACATTTTGTTCATGTAATCTAGACTATAAACTGTGATGATTATGTCACCTGTATTTTGGCTCAAAGCCTGGATGACTAGTAGAGATTAACTTTAATTGACTGAGGATTTAAACTGATCCTTAGGTAAAAGGAATTCTTTTTGAAATTGTTGCTGAAATTAAATTTGGTTGAATGATTAAAGAAGCTGCTTGAATTAGTGTTTAAGAATTTCTTGGTATAATGTTTTTGATGTGGCATACTTTGATTAAAAAGCAAGAGATGTGTTTCATTTCTTGGACTACAGCACATATATTAGTAATTTAATAGCTACAGCAATGTCAGATGTCTATTTTGTTGGAAGTGGCTTATAAAATGGATTCATTGTAAAAAGAATAGCCAATTGTTTTATTATATTCTCCTAACTTGGTGCCTCATTTATCACATTCCAGAGGGGTTTTATAGCTATTGAATGCATGTTACATTTTAACAACTTAAAGGTGCATTAGCACTTAAAAGAACATAAGACTGGCACATTTATTAGGATGCATTTTCAGAATATACTTTGTTTTGTCTCTAAATTAGGAACAACCAAATTTAGGCTTTTATACACAATATAAAAGATTAATACATTGGTGAATTACATTTATTTAGTGTTTAAATTTATCAAGGAATATGGCCTCCAATTATTATTGCAGCTGCCGGTGATTTATATTATTATTATTATTATCTTTATTTATATCGTGCCAACATATTCCTTAGTGCTGTACAGGGTTTAGTACATGGCAAAAAAAAAATGAACACCTTTAAAAAAATGGAGGGCCCTGTTTTTGAGCTTAGAATCAAATGTACACAGTTCTCGTTTCCATGACACGGACACACAATTGAAAACTTGAAAACTTACATTCTAAGGGCCTCATTCTATTATCGGCCGTAAACCGGGGGTCCCGTTACCTCGCAATTCAATTAAACGGCCCTGCAAGGATCTCCTCTTACGGCCGGCCGTAAATCTTGCTACCGGCCGTAAGCTCTGAAAACTTAAAACTCAAAAATAAATTCAAGCCTGCACTGTACAGCTCTGTAAATGCTAGGGATCATATTGGGGGATCATATTGGGGGACATGAGGATTAAAAGTAACCCACTCTCAAGCTTGCACATCAGCCCAAACCCGAGTTCAAATTAACTGTTTATTTTCCGGCTGCGGCGTGGGCGGGTCTGAGGTGCTCCAAGCCCTATGGACTTTTTACATGGATATTTGACGTATATTAAAAAATATATATTTTACGGATTTGAGTATAGGGGAATTTTGTGCTATTTTTGCTAACACCGAAAATCACTTTATAGTCTTCTCAAAGTGCAGGATGGCTTTATTTGGGCTATATTTCGTGCTTAATTGGTGCTAGCGGGACCTCTTTCCTGCAAGTAAGCTGCGGCTCGCTTTTAGCCTTGCAGAGAGGGTTCCCGGAGCAATTGAATTGCAAATAGGATTTTCTTACGGCCGATTTCCTTGCGGCCGTTTTAGATCAAAGGATTTCCTCCGGCGCGAGCGGCAGCAAGAGATAGCAAGGCACCGGCCGCAAGCCTGCCGGAATCCCCGGCCGGAGGGGAATAGAATAGCAGAATAGCTTGCGGCCGGTCCTTGCGGCCCCGCAACGGCTGCGGCCGCTAATAGAATGAGGCCCTAAGGGTTTTGGTGTGATACAAGAGGGTGACAATTGCAAGATGGCAACGTGAAAGCAATTTGTTTAGTCAAGTGGAGGTGTCTGTGTGTTGCACTGTAGATTGTGGGTGTGAGTGTTATTACGCTGTGGAGTGTGCAGTTGTACATGTCAAGGCTGAAGGTGATAAGATTTTTTAAACAGGTGTGTTTTTAGTAATTTTTTAAAGGTTTTGAGGCAGGAAGATAATCTAATGCATTTACATGGTAATTATATGGATCTAAGCTGAGTTATAATTATAGGCACGTTACCATCATTACTATAGAAAAGTTGGATTGTAGAGTAAGGGTGAGTTGCTAGAATGAAAATTAGCCAATACTTGAAGGTGATTGAAACTACAATGCATAAAAATTGCATATGAATTGAAGTGTAGAGATGCGAGTGAACTTAGTAAGCCTGGTCAGTCTTTCTGGGATGTGTTTTTATAATCCAGATTAAAAAATATGACTGAGCATTTGAAATCCAATCAATTCACCACCCTTAAGAAATAAGAACAATGATTAGTTAAAGAAGGATTTTAAAATGTTACTTGATATGGCACAGTTAATATAGGACATTTCAAATTATATTCCAATAAAAAAAATGTCAGAAATAAGTCATCACCCAAATCCAACATTCATGAACACAAATTTTCATGCATAGTGTGCTTTCTTCTGTGTTTGGATGTATTTCAATACATGGTTGTGTAACAGTAAAATTATTATAGGTATACCAGTTATACCATCTGAATAAACCCATTTGTTGGTAACTAGTTTGTTTCTGGCTGTTAACTGTTTGTAATTTTAAGTTATGAACGTTAAGAAAACTCCATAGTACATGTTCACGATGATGGTTGCTTTCTGTAAAAAAAAAAAATGAACAGTCATTCCCTCTAACTCTCAAGAGAAGGTAAGTGAATAGTAAACCAAAAAAAAAGCACAGCCTACTGGTGGCCAGGTAAGGCCAGACAAGTGACAACTGGAAAGCACATAGCCAGGCAATGGACAGTTACCATGAACAGGAAAGAGGCCAGCAGCAAAATAGTCAGGCCGCACAACAGAGTAGTAGCAACCACAAGAATCCTGTATAAGGTTTGGGACAATGGACAAGCATCATAATATGTAGGAGCTGAGCTCAGGAAGAAATAGGGTTTTCAAATATTCTATAAAATGTTTTATGTCAATTGCTTACACAGATGCAAACATTGAGCCTGATTCAGTTGCAAACCCGCATCTCGCAGGATAAAGGACAGGGGCGGCCCGTCCATTGGGGCGTCAGGGCAAACCCCCCCCCCAAATATTTTCTTCACCCTGCAATAAAAAAAACACAACAATGTATTAGTATAACCCAAAAACAAATAAATATAAGGTGTACATCATCATTTCAAGTCTCAATAGTATTAAAAATGAAGTAAAGTTAGTAAAGGGACACTCTCACTTTAAAATAACCCTTGCGCTACATTAACTAATGCTGTGTATCTATATAGCCCCCTGCCTGCACCCTGTGTGATCAAATTACACTAGTACTGTGTACACTAACCTTAGACTCTTCTCTCTCTTCAATGAGTCCTGGCCTGGCCCCCTGACCGTTAATGCATGCCGCCCACCATCACAGTGACGATATGCATGGGCGGTCATAAATGTATCAATTAATAACTGACAGTCTTCCATCATTGACCAATCAATGATGGAAGGCTGTCCAGTTACTTAGTGATCAATCTAAACCCACCCAGACCGTTAGCCCTGAGCGCCCGCCAGCAAATAGGGCCTCGAGTTATCATTTTGATTCACTGATACAGTCAATAAAACCACCAGTTGCCTGTCCCTTCCCCCTTTCTGTTTCCTGACACTGGTCACGCTGAGACTGAGAGACCTCCCTGGCTGAATCTACTCACATCTGCTCTGCCTGCCTAACACAGTAAGTCTACCTGCCTGGCACCTGCCCTGCCCCTGCCCCTGGCCAAACCAAAACCCCTAGTAGCCCCTAATAAAAGTTAGGGGTGACCAGTTACCCCCAGTCCCCCACTATGCCTGCCTGGCCTGCAAGTGCCACCTACCCAGCCACCCACCAACTACCACCGACGACCCTAGGCCTACAATGCCTGGTGCCAGTGCCACCCCCAGCCATCACCCCCATGTGGTCTGTGCCACCCCCGATCAGGCCTGCCCTATGCTAGCTATGCCATCATGCCACCGCCGGATTACCCCGATCACGGGATCGGGGTAGTCGGGTGGTGAGCGGGGTGGCACAGGCCCACATGGGGGTGATCGGATCACCCCCTTGATGAGGCCTGTGCCACCCCTGATGACCTCCATGTCGCCGCCCTATGCCACCCCCGAGGCCCGATCAACACCACCCCGATGCGGCCTATGCTAGCACCGCCCGATTACCCCGATCACGGTGATCGGGGTATTCGGGCGGTGAGCGGGGTTGACCAGGCCACATGGGGGTGGATGTTCACCCCCATGAGGCCTGTGCCACCCCTGATCGTGGCCTACGCGGTCCGATGGGCGACCGATGGGCGCCTGAGCGTGACCAACCCCACCCTGGATGAACCAACTACCTACCCCCCCCCCCCTATTTTTATTCCATTTTTAGAAGTAACAGGCATGTATATGTGCCTGTCACTTTTAAAGATAAAATAAAAATAAGGGAAGGGAAAAAAAATACAGTAAACAAACACATTAACACAGTATGTAACACAACACATTATTATACAAAAATAAACAGCTTTAAACAAACATTAATAAAAAATAAAATAAACAACAGCACATACTTACCTGTCAAATTGACCCCTCCAGCGTTGGCCTTCTGTCCTCTGGATATAGTCATGAAAAATAAATAATCCAATGTTGATTGAAGCCAATGGTCAAATAATCCAATGTTGATTGAAGCCAATGGTCAAATAAAATAATCCAATGTTGATTGAAGCCAATGGTCAAATAAAATAATCCAATGTTGATTGAAGCCAATGGTCAAATAAAATAATACAATGTTGATTGAAGCCAATGGTCAAAATAATCCAATGTTGATTGAAGCCACTGGTCAAATAATCCAATGTTGATTGAAGCCATTGTCCATCCATCCATTCTGGCCCATTGAAAGAGGCCTCCACACAAAAAAAACGACGCTCTAAAAAAAAAAAAAAAAACTAAAAGAGCTCCTCCTACAAGGAGCCCCTCCCGCGATTAATTGTTTTTTTCCCACGGTCTGCTATATATACTATTTTTTGAAGGACTCTGATTGGCTGAAATTTTTGATTGACATCGATTTCAACCAATGAGAGTCTTTAAAAAATTAGCAAATCAGCAAGCAGGTATGGAAGCCTGTAAGGGTAAAAAAGGTTAGTGTGAACTTGTTTGACCCTGTATGTATTATACATATTACAGGGCTATTTTATGTGATATACATGTTACAGGATAATATCCTGTAACATGTATAGCCAAAAAATAGCACTGTAATATGTATAAAAAATAATGTGTAATAGAAATGCATGAACAATATAATATAACAAGTAATAAACAACATCAATTAATCAAATAATAAATATCAATTAATATATATTGTTGTATGTATATGTTTATGTATATTTATGTGTATTTTTTATGCATATATATATTTGGATATATATATATATATATATATATATATATAAAAATTGATATCAATATAACACAATAAATAAATATATATATATATATATATATATCAATTATATATATTTATTTATTGTGATATATTGATATCAATTTTTATATATATATATATATATATATATCAATCAATATATCTATATATATATATATATATATTCCACAATAATCTTTTAGTGTATGGTGAGCACAAAAGTGAGAAAAGCTCTCCACCGTACAAAGTACAGAAAACGAATAATACATTAATAAGCCCATTTGCATGTCTAAAAGGCGGGGACATGCAAATGAGAATACAATGTACCTCACTCTTTTAATCCAAAAATAGCAACTTTACACATTGCTCCCTTAAAGCATATGCCCGCTGTATTAAACAGCTTTTAAGCAAAGCATCGGGTTGGATTTTACACAAACCAAGAATCACTCATATACAGGCCTGTTTCAAGCTTTTGGCTATCATCAGTATGAGGTAGATTCTGGTTTGTGCAATAGATTTTGTAGGATTGGGTATTCCACAATAATCATTTAGTGTATGGTGAGCACAAAAGTGAGAAAAGCTCTCCACCGTACAAAGTACAGAAAACGAATAATACATTAATAAGCCCATTTGCATGTCTAAAAGGCGGGGACATGCAAATGAGAATACAATGTACCTCACTCTTTTAATCCAAAAATAGCAACTTTACACATTGCTCCCTTAAAGCATATGCCCGCTGTATTAAACAGCTTTTAAGCAAAGCATCGGTTGGATTTTACACAAACCAAGAATCACTCATATACAGGCCTGTTTCAAGCTTTTGGCTATCATCAGTATGAGGTAGATTCTGGTTTGTGCAATAGATTTTGTAGGATTGCACAAACCAGAATCTACCTCATACTGATGATAGCCAAAAGCTTGAAACAGGTCTGTATATGAGTGATTCTTGGTTTGTGTAAAATCCAACCCGATGCTTTGCTTAAAAGCTGTTTAATACAGCGGGCATATGCTTTAAGGGAGCAATGTGTAAAGTTGCTATTTTTGGATTAAAAGAGTAAGGTACATTGTATTCTCATTTGCATGTCCCCGCCTTTTAGACATGCAAATGGGCTTATTAATGTATTATTCGTTTTCTATATATATATATATATATATATATATATATATATATATATTATTTTTTTTTTTTTTTTTTTACAATTTGGGCCTATATGGTCCCAATTTGTTATTTAAGGTTTTTAAGGTGCGGTTGGGGCTTATATGGTCCCAATTTGTTATTTAGGATTTTTAAGGTGCGGTTGGGGCCTATATGGTCCCAATTTGTTATTTAGGGTTTTTAAGGTGCGGTTGGGGCCTATATGGTCCCAATTTGTTATTTAAGGTTTTTAAGGTGCGGTTGGGGCCTATATGGTCCCAATTTGTTATTTAGGGTTTTTAAGGTGCGGTTGGGGCCTATATGGTCCCAATTTGTTATTTAGGGTTTTTAAGGTGCGGTTGGGGCCTATATGGTCCCAATTTGTTATTTAGGGTTTTTAAGGTGCGGTTGGGGCCTATATGGTCCCAATTTGTTATTTAGGGTTTTTAAGGTGCGGTTGGGGCCTATATGGTCCCAATTTGTTATTTAGGGTTTTTAAGGTGCGGTGGGGGCCTATATGGTCCCAATTTGTTATTTAGGGTTTTTAAGGTGCGGTTGGGGCCTATATGGTCCCAATTTGTTATTTAGGGTTTTTAAGGTGCGGTTGGGGCCTATATGGTCCCAATTTGTTATTTAGGGTTTTTAAGGTGCGGTTGGGGCCTATTTGGTCCCAATTTGTTATTTAGGGTTTTTAAGGTGCGGTTGGGGCCTATATGGTCCCAATTTGTTATTTAAGGTATTTAAGGTGCGGTTGGGGCCTATATGGTCCTAATTTGTTATTTAGGGTTTTTAAGGTGCGGTTGAGGCCTATATGGTCACACTTGCTCTTTTAAGGTTTTAAAAGTTACGGTTTGGGTCTTAAACGTTCTAATGTTTTTTTTTTTTTGTTTTCTATCACTTCCCAGGTGCAAACTATCTGTGGAATCAGATTTGTTTGGACTCGTTGGTTGACTTACTGGACGTGAATACCACGAGAAGGAGAGTCAACTGTTGGTGAGTATATGGTCACACTTGGACTTTTAAGGTTTTTAAGGTGCGGTTGGGGCCTATATGGTCACACTTGGTCTTTTAAGGTATGTTTGGGGCCTATATAGTTCCACTTAGTCTTCTAAGGTATGTTTGGGGCCTATGGTCACACTTGGTCTTCTAAGGCATGTTTGAGGCCTATATGGTCACACTTGGTCTTCTAAGGTATGTTTGGGGCCTATGGTCACACTTGGTCTTCTAAGGTATGTTTGAGGTCTATATGGTCACACTTGGTCTTCTAAGGTATGTTTGGGGCCTATATAGTTACACTTGGTCTTCTAAGGTATGTTTGGGGCCTATGGTCACACTTGGTCTTCTAAGGTATGTTTGGGGCCTATATGGTTCCACTTGGTCGTTTAATGTTTTTTAAGTATGGTTTTGTTCTTGAATGGTCTGATTGATTTGCTTGTTTTCTTTCAACCACAGGTGCAAACCCTATGTGGCTGCAGATTTGTTTCTACTCGTTGGTCAACTTAATGAACATGAATACCCTGAGAAGAAGACCCGACTAATGGTAGATGTCACTCCTTTAATTTTTCTGTTAATACATATAGGTGCAATTATGATATTGCTGTAGTCTTGTCACATGAGGTTTTTCAATCTATATTGTATACCAATGAATTTAACACATTGTTACTTTACTTCTTGACATTTCTGCATTGCTGATCATGTATTTCAATGGGCTTTACAAGTATAAGGTCATTGGGTGGGGCTTATAAAGGTCATTATGACGTCAGGGGGAGGAGTTATAAAAATGGGTGTGGTTTGGAAAAGGGGGAGTGGCTATGTTACGCCCTGTCGCCCCTCCAACTTGAAAAGTCACCAGCCGCCACTGATAAAGGACATATGTCTGCGGGTGTGCTGTGAGCTCCCGTTCATCTCAGCAATTCCAGTGCTATTCAATTGACCAACCCGGGCCGAACGCCAAAGCCATACACAATGCACTCATGCGTAGCAGTTCATTGCGGGAACATGACCATTTAAGCAAGACCCTAACCACCCATTTCGAAACAGCCAATAGAAAATGAGACCGCCATCATCACGGCAGTAAAACATGAAGGTTACATGTCAATCAATTAGGTTTGGGGGTTCGATATGCGATTGGACTTGCAAAACCGCAGAATGCAAAATAATAAAATTGAATGCTGACGCTGTTCTAGTCCATGTGGGTGGCCTGGTATGTATTAACTCATTGATTCCCAAGATCAATATAACCCCAAAATGAAAAATAAAAATACATTATTTTTTATTGCCGATTTGCGAGCTTGAGACTGTTTTGCAATAAATTCTAATGTATTTCATCGCTTTCCCTGTCATTTACAGTGCAGTATTATTTATTTGCATTTACAGTGCTACAATTACCGTTTACGGGTGTAAAAACATTTGCAAGCTTGCGGAATTGGAGCAATTGAATAGCGATTTGTGATCATAACTTTTGTGGACGTGAAAGATCAAAGGCATCGGGAGGCTGGAAGTTCCGGGTTTAACAAACACAAGGATTTCAAGCCCCTAACTCGTAACCCGTTTGCAGCCCGCAAAAAGACACCAATTGAATAGCAAATTAACTTACGGCCTCACTTACAGGCTTCAGTAACTTACGATTGCGCTTTTGAATCAGGCTCGTTGTTAGTCTGGTACATACTTCACAGAAAATACTTTTTTGCTTGAACTACAGGTTGGTGGTGGTGCTCTATTCTGCTCATTTCACAGTTTTTTTATATTTAATTTTAGAGAAACTGATATAAAATCTCTTTTTTTTTAAAAAATATTATTAGCACTGTTTTCAAGAGAATTATATATTTTTTATGATTATATAAAATGACTTAGTAATATACCTTCAATGCAATAATCATATCAGCGCTATTAGCTTTCTTTTGAATTTCATTTAAACTTTTTAACAATACAGGATATACCACTTTCCTTGATAATCTGCAACCAGAACCATAAAATGTGCCTAGTGTTTTTAATAGTCACCATTATTCAGCTGATATTATCTTCAGAAATAAAACATTGTTAAATAAAATTGATGCTGTTCTAGGAACTCTTTATTGAATGGCCACAACTTTTGAAACATTTCTAATTAACTTTTTATTACTCCTTTTAAATGAATGAATTTAAGGGATATTGAGCACTTTATACAAAAATGCTTTGTTGTTGAAATTTATTTGATCATGAAATCTGAATAGTTAGATATTATCTGAATTTAAACGGAAGTCACTGCAGATCCAGGACATCAACTGCATCCAATCTATCATGTTTGCTTCACTTGGCTTTGAAAACACCTAATCAATACTCACTTGGTGACAAACTATGTTCCCAGAATTACAAGTGTGATCTGTTTGACTGATTTATTTGACAAAATAATGTTCTGAAATGTAGGCAATAAAATGCAGAGAATGGTACAATAGAAATGGCACTTTTGTTATTACATACAGAGCTCCGTTCGTCTATTGTGGAAGATCTAATACATAATCTAACATTAAAAACCTCATTAACTGAGTCACACTAGCAGCTGTTATTTTCAATGAGGTTAGGGTGTGCGTAATCACTTGAGCAATGAGCATGAGGTCCTCAGTTGTCCTCACTATTGTTCTAACAATGGACCAGTCTAAGGAGAACAGCCCAACAATCACAGGTCATGTGCAAATAACCCAAACAGAAGTTCCTGAAGAAGAAGAAAAAACATTATGAATAAATAAAAATATATTGGCTAATAAAGTAGATTACTGTGGTACCGTATTCAAATCCCAGCCAGCTGCACAAACAAATATGAAAAGAGGTCTCACAGATTATATTTACATCAAATGGTAGAACTGTATACAAGTTATACATGATGGAGATTTACCCCTTTCTGACAGTAGACTGCTGAATTATTTTTTACAGCATATCTTTATTTTATATATTCTTTATGAGTATGATGTCAAATATTGAAGGAATACAATCTGAAATTATTTGCATGGAATACTTTTTTCAGGTATAAATGGATGTTCTATATTTGGTACAACATTTTCTGTTCATCTGAATAATGTCTGGATGTCATTCACATTAAAGCTCTACTGGAATGATACCACACTCACACAGTTTACCTTTTTTTTTTTGCAGTTTACCTTGTTTGAGAGATAGAGTTTTCTTCAGCCTCATTTCAGACATCAAGTGGCATGAACTTGTTCTCAAAATGTGTTTCAGACAGGGCTGCTGTTTAATGATGATGTTCTGCCAGATGTTCTGCCACCGTTGAGTAGATCCATGATGGTAAGAGGGCAAGGTGAACAATGACTTTTGTCTTATCAACATAGCAAGGTGCAATTGCAAATTTAAAGCTGAGATTCAAACAAGGTAAGTTGTTTGATCTTCAGCAAAGGACGTTTGGGTAGCAAACATGGAGAGCAAATAGAGGCAAAGGGTATTATTTGTACCTGGAAGTGGGCATAGGGATAGGTTATGTGTTTTCCTTATGGAAAATAGACCGTGGATTCACTTCTTCATGGCACTTAATGAGTTCAGCAAAGGATAGCTTGCAAAAAACGAAATGGCCTATTAGGTTTTACTTCTTGTCAAATCTGCATTTGTGCATAAAAAATAATATAAAAAACTTAACATTTTTAAAGACAATTGTTTTGTTTATCAAATGATGGTAAAAGTGTGGATAAGAGAAACTAAGTGGGAATATGTGGAGTTAAGTGAAGCTAAAATATGAAATATCTCCACCTCCTATGTTTTCTTTGGGAAATTTTGTCAAAGGGGATAATATTTAACAAGTAATATTTAATATATTAAATATTTACAGCCTTATGAAATTGCGATTCTGTAAATTTAAAAGGGCTCTATTTAAGCACGCAGCATATTTTATTTACAGAAGTTTTTAGTTAGTGAAGACCTTGCTTTTGGATAGAAAAACTTCTGTAAATAAAATATGCTGTGTGCTTAAATAGAGCCCTTTTAAATTTACCGAATCGCAATTAAATAAGGCTGTTAATATTTAAATCCGTTTTATTATCCCCATTTGGTAAATATATCAGTTCAGCACTTTACACAATATTTGTAGAACTTAAAAAGAACAAACCAATAAAATAAGAATTATTATATTTTGCCATTTTAGTATATATCATAATGAATGATAAATAATAAAAAGCAAGAAAACTCTAAGAGCCTTTCAGTGTCAATAAAGATAATAATTATGTACAAAACTGTAAACTCCTAGACAGTGACACATACAACCCAGTCTATATAGAGAGTCCAGAGTAAGATATTTTACTCAGCGATTTGTAAAAGACTTCAGTATGTTTTAGGACTATAAATAATTCTACGGGCTTAAAAGGTGATTTCAGGAAAAGTACTGCAGAGTATTAAGGGTTCAAAGAAACATATGAGACATGTTTCTGTATTATGTCATGTGCACATCAAAATACTTCTCCTCAGGGATTCTTGTGGTTTACTGAAGAATGTTTGTTTCATGCCTCTTAAAGAGGAGTCTGGATTTAATCACCAAAGGTGGTACAGGATATTGTCGACATGTATGTATTTCTCTTTAGCTTTTTGACTCTGATTTATACTTAACAATATTTTCTAAGTTATTTTAAGTCAATTTGTGGTGGATAATTTGCTGTCACTCTGTCAGTTAAAAAAAATGGCACACATAATATATTTAGATAGATAGATAGATAGATAGATAGATAGATAGATAGATAGATAGATAGTAGATAGGTATATATATAGGTAGATAGACAGTGACATTATATACTTTCTATATAGGAATACATAAAGCTGGATTTCTCACTAGGCTAACCAGGCAGCCACCTAGGGGTCCTTTATGAGAGGGATGTCTTTTTTTTATTAAAAGTGAGATGTATTATGGAGGAAGGGTATGATGCTTGAGAATGAGGATTTGTACTATATTAGCTGTGTGCACATACAAGTGAACAGTTATCTCAGTACCGCAGAGCACACTGACATGCTGCATGAAGTGTCTGTATGTTGGTACCTTCCTGGTCTGTTCTCCCACTCACTATTACAGAGCAGCAGAAGCCTCTCCCTCTGGGTGATTTGCTGTCATGCTTTCCTGCAAATTGTATCAGTCTGTCTGCCACACCATCTGGTATATAATGATATAAAACTACAACAATCTTATGAACATATTTATAAATGTAATACATACAACCACATTAATCTGTTATATATTGTTGTGTGCATGTAATATATAAAGTTTTATATACATATGGATGTGCATATGTGCATGTATACCCAATAATAATTAATAAACTAATTTCCTGCTCAAATTTCTCAGAAATACAGTTGATGCACTGCACCCTGGGAAAACTGGGCGTGGACATGCAAATTAGACCACAATGCATGCTCACTCTGTTAAAGCATAACCACTATATACATGGCTCCTTTTAAGCTTATGCTTACTGCATTTCACAGTTTTAGGCATAGCAACGGATGGATTATTCGCAAACCAAGGGCCACATTGTCTGCAAGTGAGTTGCGGACTCCAGTTCCCCTCCCGTTTGTGATGCTATTCAATAGCTCAAGATAGCAAGTTGCGGCCTTGATGCCAAAACCGTAAACCATGCACTGTTTCGGAGCAGATGAGGGCGGGTACATGATCAATTAAGCAAGCCTGTAACCTCCCATTTTAAAATAGCCAATAGGAAATGAGACTGTCAATTACGGCAGTAAAACATAGAGGTTACCTGTAATTCAATTAGATTTGGGGGTCCGATATGCGATCAGACTCGCAAGACCTGGAAAATAAAGAATTATGAAAATGAATACCAGTACTGTTCTAGTCCATATGGGTGGCCTGATATGTATTAATCCCAAAATGAAACATTAAAATATATTTAATTTCCCTACCGATTTGCGGGCTTGAGACTGTTGCACAATTAATGTCTATCACCACTTACCCCGTTATTTACAGTGCAGGATTGATGTTTTATTAGCATTTACAGTGCTATAAATTGGTGTTTAATCCTCTTGTAGGTGCTCTCTAGCACATGTAGAATTTCCTCCCCCATTTGCGGATTACAAGTGTGGATACGTTTGTAAGATTGGGGAATTGGAGCAATTGAATAGCGATTTGCGCCTGAAGGAGCGGAGGCCGGTGCAGAAGCAGGTAAGTGAGGGGAAAGGGAGAGGGGGAGGTATTTAGGGGGGTTTAGAATGAGGAGGGGGGTTGAGGAGGGAGGTTGAGGAGGGGGGTGGAGGTTGAGGAGGGGGGTTGAGGATGGGGGGTTGAGGAGGGGGTTGAGGATGGGGGGTTGAGGATGGGGGGGTTGAGGAGGGAGGTTGAGGATGAGGAGGGAGGTTGAGGATGAGGAGAGAGGTTGAGGATGAGGAGGGGGTTGAGGTTGAGGAGGGGGTTGAGGATGGGGGTTTGACGATGAGGATGGGGGGTTGAGGAGGGAGGATGAGGATGGGGGGTTGAGGAGGGAGGTTGAGGGGGTTAGAGGAGGGAAGTTGAGGAGGCAGTTGAGGATGGGGGGTTGTGGAGGGAGGATGAGGGGGGACGTTGAGGATGAGGAGGGAGGTTGAGGAGGGGGTTGAGGATGAGGAGGGAGGTTGAGGATGAGGAGGGAGGTTGAGGAGGGGGTTGAGGATGAGGAGGGAGGTTGAGGATTAGGAGGGAGGTTGAGGAGGGGGTTGAGGATGATGAGGTGGGTTGAGGTTGAGGAGGGGTTTGAGGATGGGGGGTTGAGGACGAGGATGGGGGTTGAGGAGGGGGTTGAGGATGAGGGGGTTGAGGAGGGAGGTTTAGGATAAGGAGGGAGGATGAGGAGGGAGGTTGAGGATGAGGAATGGGGTTGAGGA
Organism: Discoglossus pictus; assembly: GCA_027410445.1. Lineage (NCBI taxonomy): Eukaryota > Metazoa > Chordata > Amphibia > Anura > Alytidae > Discoglossus > Discoglossus pictus. The sequence continues at coordinate 394,022,102 of CM050165.1, forward strand.
GGGAGGTTGAGAATGAGGAGGGGGGTTGAGGAGGGTGATAAGGGAGGGGGAAGAGACACAGGGAAGGGAGAGGGGGGAAGAGACACAGGGAAGGGAGAGGGAAGAAGAGACACAGGAGAGAGAGGGGGACACAGAGGGCACAAGAGGGACACAGGGGGCAGCACATTTCCCACCCTCGGCTTATACTCGAGTCACTCATTTTACCCAGTATTTTGTGGTAAAATGGGTGCCTCGGCTTATACTCGGGTCGGCTTATACTCAAGTATATACAGTTATATATATATATATATAAACTAGCGACTTGCCCGTCAAAAATGACGGCAATAAAAAGTGAAGCCTGGCAATGCTGTTTGCCACACAATGGGAGTCTCTCCCCCTGTCTACTTCCTCCCTCGTGTCTTATTTCCCCCCTCCTCTCCATCCCTTGTGTCTCCTTCCGCCCCTTCTCCCTCCCATGCATCTCTTCCCCCCTGTTTCTCCCCCCCTCCCCTGTGTCTGTTCCCCCCTGGCCTGTGTCTCTTTCCCCCTCCCCCTGTGTCTGTTCCCCAGTGTCTCCATTTCCCTCCCTTGTGTATCTTCCCTCCTGCACTCTCTCCCCTGTGTCTCTTCCCCCTCCTCTCACTCACCTATGTCTATTCCCCCCCTCCTCTCCCTCCCCTGTGTCTCCCCCCCCTCCTCTCCCTCCCCCCTCCTCCTCTCCCTCCCTCCCTCCTCTCCCTTGTGTCTCTTCCCGGCCCCTCTTTCTGTGCCTCTTCCTCCATTTCTCTCTCTTCCCCCCTCTCCCTCTGTGTCTCTTCCCCCCTCACCCTCTGTGTCTCTCTCCCCCTCACCCTCTGTGTCTCTCCCCCCCTCACCCTCTGTGTCTCTCCCCCCTCTGTGTCTTCCACCCCTCTCCCTCTGTGTCTCTTCCCCCCCTCACCCTCTGTGTCTCTCCCCACTCTGTGTCTTCCACCCCTCTCCCTCTGTGCCTCTTCCCCCCCCCCTCTCCCTCTGTGCCTCTTCCCCCCTCTCCCTGTACCTCTTCACTACTTTCCCTCTGTGTCTATTCCCCCCTCACCCTCTGTATCTCTCTCCCCTCTGTGTTTCTTCCCCCCTCTCCCTCTGTGCCTCTTTCCCCCTCTCCCTGTACCTCTTCACCCCTTTCCCTCTGTGTCTCTTCCCCCCTCACCCTCTGTATCTCTCCCCCCTCTGTGTTTCTTCCCCCCTCTCCCTCTGTGCCTCTTCCCCCCTCCCTCTGTGCTTCTTCCCCCCCTCTCTGTGCTTGTTCCCCCCTGGCCTGTGTCTCTTTCCCCCTTCCCCCTGTGTCTGTTCCCCCTTCCTCCCTCCCATGTCTCTTTCCACATCCCCTGTGTGTCTTCCCCCACTCCCCTGCTGTGTCTCTCCCCCCATCTCCCCCATGTCTCTTCCCCCCTCCCTCTGTGTCTCTCCCCCCTCCCTCTGTGTCTCTTACCCCCTCCCTCTGTGCCTCTTCTCCCTCTCTCTGTGTCTCTTCCCCCCCTCTCCCTCTGTGTCTCTTCCCCCTCACCCTCTGTGTCTCTTCCCCCTCACCCTGTGTGTCTCTTCCCCCTCTCCCTCTGTGTCTCTTCCCCCCTCTCCCTCTGTGTCTCTCCCCCCCTCTGTGTCTCTTCCACACTCTCCCTCTGTGCCTCTTCCCCCTCTCCCTCTGTGCCTCTTCCCCACTCTCCCTCTGTGCATCTTCCCCACTCCCTCTGTCTCTCTTCCCCCTCTCTTTGTGTCTCTTCCCCCCTCCCTCTGTGTCTCTTCCCCCTCACCCTCTGTTGTTTCTCCCCCCTCTCCCTCTGTGTCTCTTCCCCCTCTCCCTCTGTGTCTCTCCCCCCCCCTCTGTGCCTCTTCCCCACTCCCTCTGTGTCTCTTCTCCTGTGTTTCACGGCGCGCATAGTGCATACGCGATTCGCGCCGCGCTGTGCCCATGCGCGGCTCACGCAGCGCTCTGTGCATGGGCTGCTGCGCAATGCGCAGTTGACGACCTCTGTGCATGGGCTGCTGCGCAATGCGCAGTTCACGATGCGCATTGTGCATGCGCTTGTCCACGAATCACAGTTTGACAATTATAATATGTGATATATATACAGTATACAGTATATATGTATATATATATGTGTCTGTGTGTGAATGCGTGTTTGTGCAGATGTTGTTACATAGTATTTGAGGTTGAATCACGACTTTTAGTACACCAAGTTCAACTTTTTTAGATCTCTTTTAATATGTGGATTGTTTGTTAATAATTGTTAATTGATCCAGAGGAAGGCAAACAGAAAAAAAAACATTGAAACTTTGCCAATTGTCTCATAAGGGGAAAAAAAAGCAAAATTCCTTCCTGACCCCAGATACTGGTGATTAAATTCCTCCCTGGATCAATATTCCTTCGCTAGTTATCTAGGATAACCTTGAATGCCCTCTTTACACAAAATTATATCTAAAACCTTTGTAAACCTATCTATCACATTCACTGTCACCACCTCCTTTGGTAGAGAATGCCACAGTTTTACCACCCTAACTGTGAAGAACCCTTTTCTTTGTTGAAAGTGAAATCTTTTTTCCTCTAACCTCAAAGGATGTCCTCTTGTCAGTTGAAAACCTCTTGGCACAAAATGTTCACTTGACAAAGCCTTATATTGACCCTGGATGTATTTAAATAAGGTAATCATATTCCCTTGTAGATGCCTTTTTGTCTAAACCTTATTAGTTTTGGTGTCCTTCACTGTACTTTTTCCAGCTCTAAAATCTCCTTTTTATGAAGTGGCGCCCAAAATTGTACTCCATATTCCAAATGAGGGCGTACAAGGGATTTGTACAGTGACAGAATTATATCTGCTTCCCTTGCTTCTATAACCTTCTTAATATAATATTGTACTTGCCTTTGCAGCTGCTGCTTGGCTTTGAGCACTGCTACCTAGGTGGTTGTCCACAAGTACTCACACATCCCTTCTATATCAGATACCCCTAGAGTTGCTTCATTAAAAATATAAATTCCATGGCTATTTTTCCTTCCTGAATGCATAACTTTACATTTATTTGTATTAAATCTCATCTGCCATTTAGCCACCCATTTCTCTAATTTATGCAAATCCCTTTGGAGGGAAAGCACATCATTATATGATTGAATTACCTTGCACCACTTAGTGTAATCATCAAAAATGAAGACTATACTTTCAAGTCCTACTTCTACGACATTACTAAATATGTTAAAAAGAAGAGGACCTAATACTGAAACTTGCAGAACCCCACTTAATACATTAGTCCAATCGGAGTATGTTCCATTTAAAACAAACCTTTGCTTCCTGTCTTTTAGCCAGCTCTTATTCCATGATTAGATATTTACTGCACAATAGTCTTTCATGTGGCACTGTATCAAAAGCCTCTGGAAAATACAAAAAGACTACATCCACTGAGTTGCCCTGATCCAAGTTGCTACTTACCTCCTCATAGAAACTAATTAGATTTGTCTGACCTGACCTATGTTTCATAAATCCCTGTTGACTCTTTCTTATGATCTTGTTCAAATAGACATATTCTTGTATACTGTCCCTTATTAACCCTTCTAAAAGCTTTCCAACTACAGCTGTGAGGCTTACAGGTCTATGATTCCCTGGATTTGCTCTTGCTCCCTTCTTAAATATAAATATCAAATCTGCTTTTCTTCAGTGAGCCTGCTTTTCCTGTGTCTCTTTCCCTCCTGTGTCTCTTTCCCCTCTCCCTCCCATGTGTCTCTTCCCCCCTCCCCTGTGTCTTTTTCCCCTGCACCCTTCCCCTGGGTCTATTCCCCCTCCCTTGTGTCTCTTCCCCCCATTTCCCTCCCTTGTTTATCTTCACCCTCCTCTCACTCCCCTATCTCATCCCCCTCCTCTCACTCCCCTGTGTCTCTTACCCCCTCCTCTCCCTCTGTGTCTCTTCCCCACCCTATCCCTCTGTGTCTCCTCTCCCTTCCCTTACACGCTGTGCATGTGCAATGCCTGGCTAAGGCTGTACTTTGATCGTGGCCTGCTTTCGCAATAGTATCGTTGTCAAACTGAGATTTGTGACAAAACGTGACGACGAATCACAGTTTGACAATTATAATATGTGATGGACATGGACATACAGAGATACACATTCAATTAGTTTGATGGAACATGGAGGAAGGTGTGTGGTGAGGATCCTAAGAGGTGACAGCTATGAACGTTCTCAATGTGGGGGCCAGAAATGTAAATTCAGCCCTTTATATGACTCAAATACTCCTACTTTTCTTACCTCACCTCTGGCTTTCCCATTACACATCCTCCTTTCCTCTCCTTTTCCTCTCTCTTTTCCTTTTTCCCTCTCCATCTCCCCATCTCCCTTTCCACACTTTTTTCCCTCTCCTTTCTCTCCCTCGTTCTTTTCCTCCCATTCTTTTATTCCCCCTCCTTTTTTCCTCTCATTCATCTAATCTTTCCTCCTTCCATCTTACGTATCTCCTCTCCTTTTTTTACCTTTTTCTTTCCTTTCCTATTCTCCTTCCTCTCCCACTTCCACTCTCCTCTTCATCTTCCTTCTCCTTCATTCTCAGCCTTTCCCTTCCTCCAATCTCCTTTCCCCTCATTGCTTTAATTTTCTTCTACTTTCTCTGTTCACTCCTTTTCTTCTTTTCATATTTTCATCTTACCTATGCATCATTCAACTCATATCATTATTTTCTCCTGATTCCCCTCTCTTTCCACTTTCATATTTTCCTATATTGCCCTAACAAACCTTTTTTTCGCCCTTTGCTTCTTAACCCCTCTCCCTTTATTCTTCTGATATTTATTTACTCCATCAATCTCTTTCTTTCCTTCTCTTCATTTCCCTCCTCTTTTCTTCTCCTCTAATATAGCTCTTTTCACCATCTCTCCCTGCCACTCCTTTTTCCTCTCCTCTATCTCATTTCATCTCCCCATTCCCCCCCCCCTTATTTCTCTGTTCCATTTCCGTCTCATTCTTTTATTTTTCTCCCTTCCCTTTTACTTTTATTCCTATGTCATTATTTTTTCTCACCTTTCTCCTATTTTCACCTACCTTTATCCTAAATACATGTGTTACTATTATGTTTTTTTCCCGATTTTAACCCTCTTCATTTCGTTTCTCTTCTCCACTGTGCCCTTCTCCATTTTCTCTTCTCTCATCCTTCTACTTGTTTCATAACCCTTTTTTCATACACCTATAATTCCTCTTTACTCTCCTTCTTCATCAGTCTCATCCCATCATTCCATTTTCATCTAATCCCTCTTCATCCACTTCATTCTTTTTCTGTATTGTATCTCTTTTCCACATCCCCTTTAACTTCTAGTATTCTACTCTTAATTCCTCTTTTCTAATTTCTCCTTTAACCCTATTTCCTATACCTCTAATTTTTTTCTTCCTCTACCGCTCTTCCCTTTACTTAATTCTCATGCCTCCTTCTTTCTGCTAATCCATCTTTCATCATTCACTCATTTTGAATCTTTTCTCCATTCTCATCAATCGTTCTCCTCCATCTTCATCCTCTGCCCTGACCTTCTCAACACTCTTTCCTGATCTCCTAATTCTCTTCTCTATCTTTCAAAGATAGATGGGTAAAAGAATGAAAGAAAGAAACAATTTTTTTAAATGAATAGATAGGTGACCACAAGAGAATTAGAATCATTTTAATCTCATGATTACATTGTATGCTTTCTCCCTCATATTTTTCCCTCTTTATGTCCTGCCCTCTTTATTTGTTTTTCTTTGCTGTTCTTTCCATCTATAATTATCTCCTTGTTTCCTCATCCCTCTCCCAATCCTGTTATGTTATCCTGTACCTTTCATTGAAATAGACAGATGGAGTTGAGAGAAAGAAATGAGAATGCAAGCAAAAGAAAGAATGCAAACTGCAGAAGAGAGGGGACAATTAAACATGATATAATTTTAGGTGTTGGGTAGTGAGCCTAAAGGGCTGTTGATGAGTGGTAAATAGGCAACTTTTCCTCTTAGATTTTTAAGATTTGTGTCTTCCTCTGTATAGATAGATATATAAATTGATAGATAGATAGATAGATAATTTATTCTAGCTTATTAAAAAGCTCACATTCATCTGATAGTAAATATCTGATTTAGATAATATTTCTCAAATACTTTACAATATACAATGTTTAATGATATCTCCAAGAGACTTATGTGTAGTAACAGTAGCTAATGTGTTTGAGAGTTATTTATCTGTGGTGAAACAACCTGCCTTTATTGCTCTACAAATTATGTGTGGAGGGCATATAACTGTGTGAGACATTAGTCTGTGTCTGGACATTTTTGGTCTTTCACTAGTTAGTGCTCAATTTGCTTTCTTACATATCCCCTTAAGGCAATTTGTATCTCATTTATCACCAAGAAGAGATATTGCTTGAAAGCGGAATGCTGAAGAAAAACATCAGCTTAAGAGTAAATAAAGATCCATTGTTCTCAAGCTATAATTTTGAACAAGTCCAGAAGATATTATTTTTATAATGTTCAAAATTACTTATTTAATTTACATATTGCATATAGGGAAATGTATAAAAGTGGTTTTATTAGTTTGTTTAGTGTTATACCTATTATCCTTCAGGATAACTAGAGAAGGAGTATTGATACAAGGAGAAATCTGATTGCCAGTATCTTGGGTCAGGAAGGACATTTTTTCTCCCCCTTTTGAGACAAGTGGTAATGTTTCTGTGTTTTTCTTCCTGTAGATCAATTATTAATTAACAATTAATCCACATATTACAAAGATCAGAGGAGATCTAAATGTTGAACATGATGGATTAAATGTTGTTCTTCAACCTCAATTACTATATGACTATGTAACTTTATGATTCCTAGACTTATTTAAGTTCACTCTTCTTCCTCTCTCTCGTTCTTTTCCTCCCTCTTACATACTCCATCTTCCTTTTTATCATCCATCCAACCTATCTTCCTTTCCTTCCACCTTCAGTCTCTGGTCTCCTTTTTTCCTTCTCCTTTCCTTGTCTTTCCTTATCTTTCTAGGGCCCAATCTCACTTAACTCTCCAAGATGTTTGTCTCCAGCCATTCGGACAAACTATTGAGGTTATCTGTGCAATTAAAACAAATTATGTGTATTCCTGCCTCCTCTTCTTTATCTGATCCGCTTCCCTACAAGTCCCTACATTTTTTGTCTTTTATCACGCCCAATTTTCTTCAAGAGATATCTTGACTATGCCATTATGTTATTTTCCTATATCTTTTCATATTGCTCATTATAGATTGTAGAATATATCCTTGTCTCTTCTTGCTATTCTCTGGAATTCTGCATTTAGCTGAACAAATCTTTTTCTATGTCCACTATCTCTTGCTTTTCATCTTTCACCAGGGTACTTTCAAATCCTAATCAGGCAGTGAATTTGCCTTCTTAGTTTCTTTCTTTTGAGGATATTCTTTGTTGCTGTTTCCTGGATAATGTTACAAACATACAGTATGTACAAAGTTCTTCAGGAATTCTCTCTTGCATGTCTAGTCCTTTCAATCAATGTTTTACCTCCATTACATATTCACAGTGGATATTATTTTGTCATATCAATTGGTCTGATTTTCAGTTTAATTGTCAATTTGCAATCAGAAACTCATAACCTGAGCCACAGTCAGCTAAATATCATGTATTTGCTGACAGTTTAGAACTCCTCCATTTTTGTCTACAAAGTATATAGTGTAGTTAATCTAATTTCTATATTGTAGATCTGAGATGTACATGTGTAGAGTTTTTTCTGAGGCTGTTGGAAGAGAATGTTTACTTTACTTTACACCAGTAGATCTGTAGGATTTACCTTAATTGAGAAACATTTTTATGGTAATCAAATGTTAATCCTAGATATAATATCTATTTTGTAGCTTCATGGTTTTAAAACAGAAGTTTTATTGTCTACCCCTGTTTTATCTTGTTTGACCTGTTTGAACCCTGATTTTGACTTTATGACTGCCAATACATTTTGCCCGTCTGCTGCCAGTCCTCAATTCCAGATATTGGCCTTGACAAATCTTGTTCTGAACCAGTCTTGATCTTTTTATCCTCTACCGGATTGTGACAAGTTCCATCTGAACTCTGGTTATGTGGTGCAAGTTGGTCTTCACATCCCCTTAGTAGTCTGGTCTTATTTTTATTATTAGTAAGTTTTATTTGTAATGCGCCAACATATTCCACAGCGCTATACAGGGGATAAGAGCAAGGAAAAATAGAATATTCACAATCTGTAGTAGATGGAGGACCCTGTTTTGAGCTTAAAATATTTGTAGAAAGTGCTTTTTCCCAAAGCACCCTACAAGATTAGAAACTCGCTACTTACAATCTAATGGAAGAGGCAAAAACCTGGGGAAGAGCAGATAACGAATAGAAAGGAAGGTCAGGAAGGAAGTGAAAGCTTGCTTAGGTAAGAAGAAATGCAAAGTAAGAAAGGATTTTTTTTATCAAATGGGAGAGGGAAGGGGTCTGAAAGAGTAATTTGAGGTGAATGGCTCTAGTATGCAATATGCTATCTGTCTCTAGTGGTCAGATAATATAACCTACAAATAAGAAAGTAAGTTCACTGCCTTACAGCTGCAACAATTAGAGGTGGGTGGGAAGTGGTATCTTGATTTAGGAAGAAGTTAGTATGACAAGAATTACTGTATAGGCGGGGGAAAAATAGTTCCAGGTCGGACGCAGTGTTTGTAAGGCAACAGATGTGTCCTGAACATTAGCAGAGGAAAGTAGTTCCAGGTCAGAGGTAGTGTTTTTAAGGATAGAGATGTGTCCTGAACCTTAGCAAAGGAAAGTAGTTCCAGGTCGGAGGCAATGTTTGTAAGGTAAGAGATGAAAAGATTTGTCCTGAACCTTAGCAGAGGAAAGTAGTTCCAGGTCAGAGGCAGTCTTCAACTAAACCATCTCACATCTTCCAGACACCTATGTTCTCATTATTTATATTTTATTCTTCCTACTCAAATCACCTCTCCCAAATAATAATTAAATGCAATAATCTCTCATTAAGGTAATATGTAAACCTCTTTTTTGGTTGGGTCAGAAACACCCAATCTAGGAGTTACTCTATTTTATCCATTTATAACAGTACTTAATATATGGAATTTTAATTTTATGTAATATATTCATAAACATACTGGGTATGAAGTACAAAATGGATGAGATTTGCTACAAGTCTGTAAACTGATAATTGCAAAGATTTAACAAATGTATGGTTGTTGGACTGGGAGAGAAAGGCAGAGAGCAGAATCTTGGAGGTCTTTCAAACTCAACTAGTTCAAAAGCTCTTCAAACAACTGACACCTGAAGAAGGGAACTTATGTTCAAACTATTGATCTATTTTTGAGTTCCACTAGAAGATTTGCTGCCCATAAAACAGATGTTTTATAAAAACACCAAAAGATACTGTACTGTTCTTAAATAAACTCTTATAGAAATACTACTGAAAGCATAGTTTGAAAAGCAAAAGAAACGGTACACAAAACATGATGAGTATATGGTTGAAAAAAGATTCCATAGAAATTGGGTTACTTAGTTTTATTTTAATGAATTTATATAAATTTAAGTCACATCCTATTTCAGAAATTACCTGATCTGCCCTAGGAAGGAAAGACAATCTTTAGCATTAGCTTAGCATTATTCTTATCAGTACCTTAATACTGCAAGTAATGTTTCCCTGGAGCATTATTCACATTTTTCATTTAAATGTCAATTAATGAAAACAGTTTAGTAGATAATGACTTTCTTGATTCATCATATAATGATTTTGATGTCAATTTAAATGCAAATATAAAGAACCATTGTTATTATTAGTTATGTAAAACAAATTATAGTTATACTTGATTTAAATTGCAACAATTTCTTCAGAAGCATGTAGGTTATAATAGATGATACTTTGTAGGACTGACTGAAAAATTCTTTCTAGATACAAAATCTTCTCTGCAAGGCATTTTACAGTTTTTCCTCTCACAGTGTATCATAAGTTATCACTTGCTGAAATCATTGCTATTCTCGAAGACTGATATAGGGCTTGATTACATTGCTCCCATACGAATTCTTGTAAGTGAACTTTCCATTTTTTGAGCAACATGGCTCCCGGCAAACCATTATGAGTAAACCTTTACAAATGATCGCTACATAGGAACTGTTCCCTGCTTTGCAGGAGATTTTACCTAAAGCTTGATTAACCCTAGCTTGAAAACCCTTAAGAGAACACTTACAAACAAATTAAGGAGCTATGATTATCCTAGTTGGAGAAAAAAAAAACATAGCCTAAAAATATTTTTTTCGGTCATAAAAAAAAACAAATTAAGCCTATATATCCTGATAGTTATCCCAGCCCAAAACTACAATACTAACAAACAATCAATAAATCACAATGCCATTTACTTACTTACACAATTAAGCACAGAGACCCAACTAATGCTAAGTATAACTTGCTTAATAAAGAGTCCCAGGAGTTAATGTCTACCTACCTCTCCAAAACACATATACAACCCCTCTCAATAATAAACCTTTCCAAACATTCAATGTGTATTCCCTAACATATAATACCTTGTTATATATGTAAAAATAATATATAATATGATGTATGTCAAATATAATGTTCATATACGATTATTTAAAACATTAAATATGTGTTGGCAATAAGTGTGTTATCATTAACATCTTAACATATGATATAACGGTGCATATATTTGTGATAAAGTCAGTACAATGAGTGTGGCCAACTCTCCAGGTCACCTTTAATATTCTGCTAATGTATTCAGGTTGACTCAGGTGGAGCCCAGGTGTATGCCTCGAACAAAGAGAGCCTGCGTATACAAGCAAAAACATGCTAAAATCTTGGAAAGTTGTCAGCAGTCATAGAATAGACCTCACCACCACGTGTCAAGGGTATGTGCACATAACAATCAGCAATTACAAAATAAAGAGTCCAAAAACAGTCAATCAGTTTCAAAATGTTATTTTACAAGAAGCACAGTTACAAAAGTGTCAAGGTCATGCACAAATATAGTCAGTGTGTTAAAAACTGAGCCCAAGGGACCATGAGAATGACAAACAAATGAATATTAACAAGCACATCTAACACCTAACGCTAGACAAAATCCATGGCACTTACATATATATCATATCTGGTCAGTACACCAGAATAATTATAAATTCCAAGAACGGATTCTCCCAGAATTCAATTCCTAAAATGAAACTAACAGTAAAGGAACCTACTTATTTTCTTCATCTGTTCAGCAAAACAGAATGACTATTAACTTGGAGAAGGGAACCCTATTCACCTACAGACAGGAAGTGTCATTGAAAATTTGAAAATGATCTGTATGAAGAACAAAAAAAGATGAGTGGGGGAAGCATGAATATGTACAGTTAAGCATTATAACACTAAAATGTAAACAATAAGGGCGATCCTACCTGCTGTTGATCTCCAAGCTGTGTAACCAATGTTGTATCTGTCAAACCTTAAAGTAACAGAACACATTATTGTTTATTACTGATCTGTGATCTAACTATGATGCATTAGGATGACACTCTAAAAACAGGCACTTGTTCTGTACATGGGTACTTGTTCTCTTGTATGTTCATTTGATAGGACATCATATAGATATACATAAACATCAGAGATTCATAAAGTTGAACTCTTAGAATGATGTATCAAACAATTTGAAAATGATTCATGAAAAATGTATGTCCATTTATTTCATGCCTACTTTTCACATGTCTTTGCTGTAATCAGACAATAATTGCTACTAAGCATGACATGGCTACATCAAGAAAATATAATGAATTTGTTGCAGTAAGTTAGGTCATATCTATTAAAAAGATTACTCCTGCCAACATGAATTGATTGTGTTATTCACTGTCAAAATCTTTGTGAAATGTGTTCACAGATCACACTAGTAATGTACATGTACAGTTGTGCTCAAAAATGTACATACCCTGGCAAATTGAGAAATTTTTGCATTTATTTTGAAAATATGAATGATAGAACAAATTATTTATTGGGGGATTAATTAATGAAATCCCACAAAAGCTGCTTAATTGCTATAGTAAAAAGCACAAATGTATAGTTACCAATAATGTAAATACTAATATTAAGGAGACAATGATAGTGGAATATATAGGAATCTAGATAATGGAGGGTCTGTTGATCAATATGGGTCCCCTATGAATCACATATATAGTTGTGAGCGTACGAGTCGTTGCTCACGCTTGCGGGCTCGCGTAGCGAGCCCGCAAGAACTGCGTCCCTCGCGAAGCGAGGGACGCAGTTCGCCGCAAATGCGGGTCCTCGCGAAGCGAGGGCCCGCATTTGCGGTTGTCGAGGCTCAACGTCGGCTGTGTTAACACACACATACACACACACGACTTTTTTAACAGAATAAACCCAACCGCCCAGCCAACAAAAACCCAAGTCGTTGCTCACGCTTGCGGGCTCGCGTAGCGAGCCCGCAAGAAACTGCGTCCCTCGCGAAGCGAGGGACGCAGTTCGCCGCAAATGCGGGTCCTCGCGAAGCGAGGGCCCGCATTTGCGGTTGTGGAGGCTCAACGTCGGCTGTGTTAACACACACATACACACACACGACTTTTTTAACAGAATAAACCCAACCGCCCAGCCAACAAAAACCAAACAACGTCCCCGCAAATGCGGATCCTCGCGAAGCGAGGGTCCGCATTTGCGGTGGTGGGAGCATCCCAACATCGGCTGTGTTAACACACACATACACACACACACAACTTCATAACAAAAAAAAACTCAAAGTCGCCTCACACCCGCTTACACCCAGACACACAGACGCAAGACTTAACAAAAAAAACAGTAAAAAAGGCCCCTCACACGCTCTTAACACACATACGCACGACTTAGAAACAAATACCCTGCGTCGTACACGTAAAAGCTAACTGCGTATATCGCAACAAAATACGGCCGCATCGGAAAAAAATACGGCCGCGAAAGACCCATTCCAACCGCCGCGCATCAAAACATCACAAACACAAGAAATAAACACAACAAACACATAAAAAGCTTACTTACAGCACGGGGGGGGCATCCGGCACCTCCAAAAGTTCATTTACACGTCCATTTAAGTGAAAACAAAGAGTTTAAACGACCGAAAATCGGCTAAGCGAGAGAAAAAATGGCCGCCGAACAAAACGAAAACGAGGCTCCAGACGTAACTACACTACACTTACTCGCAACAAAATACGGCCGCATCGGGAAAAAATACGGCCGCGAAAGACCCATTCCAACCGCCGCGCATCAAAACATCACAAACACAAGAAATAAACACAACAAACACATAAAAAGCTTACTTACAGCACGGGGGGGGGGCATCCGGCACCTCCAAAAGTTCATTTACACGTCCATTTAAGTGAAAACAAAGAGTTTAAAACGACCGAAAATCGGCTAAGCGAGAGAAAAAATGGCCGCCGAACAAAACGAAAACGAGGCTCCAGACGTAACTACACTACACTTACTCGCAATAATGAAACACATACTATGCGGAACGGATCACACTCATATTAAACACCATTTTAACCACTACTACGCACAAAATGGCGGATGGAACGCAAATTGTAAGCTGGAACGCAAATAGCGCATGCGTATTACGTTCTAACGGTCTAACTTTCCAGAATGTTCTACAAGTTTATAAATACTGTCTATTTGACAGAGAAAAATACATTTCTCCTCAGGTGATGAACAGAGTGACTTCGGAGATAACTGCTGCTAAAACTTGAGAAGATAATTCTTTCCTAATTTACTACTTTACATTGTGCAAATTACAACTGAGAGGTAAGCTATAATATATTACTTATTTTCAAGACAGGACATCAAAAAAAAAAATTTAAGAAGACAAAGAGGTTTATGTATACTGACAAGTGACACGCACATATATGCGTATAATGTATACTGACATGTGACACGCACATTTATGCGTATAATGTATACTGACAAGTGACACGCACATTTATGCGTATAATGTATACTGACAAGTGACACGCACATATATGCGTATAATGTATACTGACATGTGACACGCACATATATGCGTATAATGTATACTAACATGTGACACGCACATTTATGTGTATAATGTATAGTGACATGTCACACGCACATTTAGGCGTATAATGTATACTGACAACTGACACGCACATTTATGTGTATAATGTATAGTGACATGTTACATGCACATTTATGTGTATTGCCCCTGCAACAAACTAATTAAACAACTACATTTAAATTACATTACAAAAAAATACGTTGGGACTATTAAAATACTATTAAAATATGAGTCATGTATACTGATATGTGACACGCACATATATGTGTATCATCTATAGTCACATGTCACACACACATTTATGTATGTTGGCCAAAAATAAAAATAAGGTTAATTTAACAATTAAAATATGATTCATGTATACTGATATGTCACACGCACACAAAAAAATTACTTTCAACTATGGAAATGTGCTTCATGTATGTGACATATATGTGTGTAGACCCCACCAAAAAATAATGTTAATTCAAATTAATTACAGAAGTATATTTCAATGAAATTAATTTACTGAAATTTAATAGATCACCTAAAACTCAATCTTTCTACTTTTTTTAATATTCAAACAGACTCTGCATCAACAGCGTCTCTCAACAATTTGCACTGTGCACTGTGAAGAACAATCCCTTTTAAAGAACACCAACAAAGAACAAGAGGTAAGATACAAAAATACTTTAAATGCTGAAAAGGCCATGGTTTGTTAAATACAAATAAAAAATTCTATAATTCACTATTTCACTTTATTTTTCAAACAGACACTACAAGAAGACCGGCGGATTAAGATTGGCAGGAGGGGACCCTCTGTCATTCCACACTTCAATCAAGGTAAAGTATTAAGTATAAAAAAGAACCGAACCATGAGCCTTATTCAATTCTGAGTTGGCTAATTGAATAGGGCTTTATATAAGCACATAATAGGTCTTCACTAACTAAAAACTTCTGTCCAAAAATATTTTATGTGCTTATATAGAGCCCTATTCAATTGGTCAAAACGCAATTGATTCAGGACCTAAATATGTTTAATGGCCGAGGGCCTCATTCAAATGTGATTTGACCATTTCAATAGGGCTCTATATAAGCACATTTGGCTCAATTTAACTAAAAACTTCTGTTCAAAAATATGCTCTGTGCTTATATAGAGCCCTATTGAAAAACAAAATTCAATGAGGCCCTCACAATATAACAAATCCAGCAAACAAAGGCCCTCATTCAGTGGATATTTTGGACAATTCAATAGGGCTCCAAATAAGCACATTTAGAACCATATTGAATTGGCCAAACTGCAATTGAATGAGGGCGAAAGTATGCAACATATGGTACACACAAACTGGTACACACAAAACAGGATTGTAACAAACACATAGCAAACTAAATTTATATTCTTTTTGTTTAACAACCTATAACCATTAGAAAAAACACTACATAAGTATAACAAAAGTGGTGCCCATCAAACAGGATTGTACGAAAACTCACACAAACACATAGCAAACTACATTTAAATTCTTAGTTTAATGTTTAACAACCTATAAGCCTTAGAAAGAAGCCTAAATAAGCATACCAACATTGGTGCCCACCATACAGGATTGTATGAAAACTCACACAAACACATAACAAACTACATTTACATTCTTATTTTATGTTTAACAACCTATTAGCATTACAAAACTACATTAATAAGCATACCAACAGTGCTGCGCATCAAACAGGATTGTATGAAAACTCACACAAACACATAGCAAACTACATTTAGATGTTTATTTAATGTTTAACAACCTATAAGCCTTAGAAAGAAGCCTAAGGCCCTCATTCAATTGCAATTCTGCCAATTGAATAGCGCTCTAAATAAGCATTTAACATATTTTTTTTAAAGAAGTTTTTAGTTAGTAAACATCTTTTCAAAAGCAAGGTTTTCACTAACTAAAAACTTATTTTAAAAAAATATGTTAAATCCTTATTTAGAGCGCTATTCAATTGGCAGAATTGCAATTGAATGAGGGCCTAAATAAGCATACCAACATTGGTGCCCACCAAACAGGATTGTATGAAAACTCACACAAACACATAGCAAACTACATTTTGATTCTTATTTTATGTTTAACAACCTATTAGCATTACAAAACAACATTAATAAGCATACCATCAGCGGTGCGCATCAAACAGGATTGTATGAAAACTCACACAAACACATAGCAAACTACTTTTACATTCTTATTTAATGTTTAACAACCTATAAGCCTTAGAAAGAAGCCTAAATAAGCATACCAACATTGGTGCCCACCAAACAGGATTGTATGAAAACTCACACAAACACATAGCAAACTACATTTTGATTCATATTTTATGTTTAACAACCTATTAGCATTACAAAACAACATTAATAAGCATACCATCAGCGGTGCGCATCAAACAGGATTGTATGAAAACTCACACAAACACATAGCAAACTACTTTTACATTCTTATTTTATGTTTAACAACCTATAAGCCTTAGAAAGAAGCCTAAATAAGCATACCAACAGTGGTGCGCACCAAACAGGATTGTATGAAAACTCACACAAACACATACCAAAGTACATTTAGATACTTATTTTATGTTTAACAATCTATAAGCCTTAGAAAAAGGCCTAAATAAGCATACCAAAAGTGGTGGACACCAAACGGGATTGTAGAAAAACAAATAAATAATGTCATTTTTTACTTCATACAAATACATTAAAATAATATTACATTTTCATTTTTATTTTATATCAGATACTGCGTCAAGAACATAGGACCAGGAGTTTCAACTGAGGACCACACCAGCGGACGAGGACTTTCAACAGAGGACCAGACCATTGGACGAGGACTTTCAACAGAGGACTACACCATCGGACGAGGACTTTCAACAGAGGACCAGACGATTGGACGAGGACTTTCAACACAGGACCAGACCATCAGACGAAGGCTTTCAACACAGGACCAACAAAGATTCTGCTTCAAATCAAACTTCAACCAAGGTACAGTATAACAAGTAAAAAAAGAGAAAAATTAATTAATATTCTTCTTTAATGTTTAACCACCTATAAGCCTTAGAAAATAGCCTACAGAAGCATACCAAAATTGTGGCGCACCAAAAAGGATTGTAGAAAAACACAGAAATAATGCCATTTTTTCATTCATACAAAGACATTCAAATAACATAACATGTTCATTTTTATTTTATAACAGATACTGCGTCAAGAACATCGGAACAGGAGTTGGAACTGAGGACCACACCAGAGGACGAGGACTTTCAACAGAGGACTACACCATCGGACGAGGACTTTCAACACAGGACCAGACCATCGGACGAAGGCTTTCAACACAGGACCAACAAAGAATTTTGCTTGAAATCAAACTTCAACCAAGGTACAGTATAAAAAGTAATATCTATCATCTATCTCTTATTTGTCTTTTAGGGCCAATAATCTTTAACAATAAATACAAACTTCAATGTAAACTTAAAAAATAAATTGGCATAGTCCAAAAAAGTCTAAAAACACAGAATCTATACAATTTGTCATTGTAACATTCCAGTCCTAAACCCTAATTTAATTGCCATTTGACAAATTGAATAGTGCTGTAAATAAGGACATAACATCTTTTTGAAAATACCTTTTTAGTTACTGAAACACTTGCTTTTGGATACATGTTTAATAAATCAAAATTTCTTTAAATAATTATCTGATGGCCTTATTTAGACTTTTATTCAATTGACCGCATTGAAATTGATTAAGTATAAAATGTTAACACACTATTGATAACTATTTGTCATGAAAAACAACTTAACATCTCAAAATAAACTAATGGTACATTATTTTATTTTTACAGATTAACATGGCTGATAACGAGAGTAAACAAGAAAAGAAAAGACGCCAAGCTAGAGAACGACGACAGAGAGCAGACAGCCAGCAGACACCGGAGAAGAAGGAAATTCGACGAGAAAAAGAACGCAAAAGAATTGCAAGCAAAAGACTGTCACTTGCAGAAATTAAAGATATGTCAAAAAAAACAACAAAGAAAATAAAGCATTTACAACCTGTTGCTCAAACATCAGATGACATTTTACCAGAAAAAATACAAGAGATACCAAAAAAAGCAACAAAGAAAACAAAGCATTTAGAACCGTTTCATGAAACATTACATGACATTTTACCTCAAACAATACAACATATACCAAGAAAAGCAACGAAAAAAACAAAACATTTAGAACCTGTTGTTGAAACATTATATGACATTTCACCTGATGAATATGAAAGTCAAAATCCTATATGCTTTGCAAATTGTCCTCTACTCAAGTCTTTAGCAGTAGAGGTTCATAGTTGTGGGGACATGACTACTCAATGTCAGTTTTGTGAGGCTTATTATTTTAAACAGGAGAGACCCAGAGATGGACAATTTATTAGTTGTTGTCAAAAAGGCAAGTTCAAACTTCCAGAAAGGAAAGAATTTCCAATTTATTTACAAAATATTATGACTGAACCTACTTTTCCAAACTACAAAAATTTTAAGACAAACATAAGATCCTACAATAGTGCCATATCCTTTGCATCCATGGGGGCAACATTAGCTGCTAATGTACCAGGACATGGTCCTTACTGTTTTAAAGTCCAAGGACAAATTTATCATCGCACTTCCCATTTACATCCAGAGGAAGGAAATAAAAGAAAATTCGCTCAACTATATGTCCTAGATACAATGGAAGCTGTTGACCAACGTATGCAGATGGAAGAAAATAAAAAATGCTTACCCACTGTTTTCATAGAGCTAAATAACATTATGGACAACAATCCCTACAGTAAAGCGTATAAAAAATTGGCAGAAGTAGAAAATGAACAACTACTTCATTCACAAACACATCAATTACCAATGCCGAAGGTTAATATGGTGCTTAAAAGAGACAGACATACTGATAAACGTCGTTATAACTTGCCAACAACAAATGAGGTTGCAATGGTGTTTCACAATGATGAAGGAGAACCACCATTTCAAAGAGACATTCGAATATATCCTAGAAATGAGGACCAACCGTTTATTAATATGAGTATCTTAAGTCCAAATTTAGATCCAATGACATATCCCATCTTTTTCCCACACGGAGAAGCAGGTTGGCAACCAAAATTAACTCTTCCCAGTTACCCAAATGCTAAAGCCAGAATCCGAAATAATGTTTCTATGCTTGAATTTAAAGTAGCTCAAATTGCCATTCGCAATGCATTTAATCCAATTTTATGTGGTGGGAAACTAACACAACAATGGATTATTGATTCATATTTGCAAGTTGAGGCAAATAATTTAAACTTTATCAAATATCAACAAGATAAACTCCGTGTAGAACAATATTCTGGACTCATGGACTATGTTGCTGACGTGGCTACAAGCAGAGACATGACAGCTGGCAAAGCCATCATTTTACCATCTTCCTTTCAAGGATCTCCTCGGAATATGAGAGAAAGATACAATGATGCTATGGCTATTGTGACAAAATTTGGCAAACCCGATCTATTTGTGACATTTACATGTAATCCACAATGGCCAGAAATTACACTAAATCTACTTCTTGGACAAACTGCTTCAGATCGACCAGATTTAGTAGCCAGAGTTTTTAAGATTAAATTAAATGAATTAATACGTGACTTCACTATAAATCAGTTATTTGGCAAATGTCTTGCTTATGTATATACCATTGAATTTCAAAAAAGAGGCCTTCCACATGCACATCTTCTAATAATACTTCAAGAAAAAGATAAATTAGATACTTCAGACAAAGTGGATGCAGTCATTGTTGCTGAACTACCAGATCCAGAACTATATGGTAGACTATATGAGATTGTTACTCATCGCATGATTCATGGACCCTGTGGTGACCTTAATCCACAATCACCATGTATGGAAAATAATAAATGTTCCAAAGAATTTCCAAAAGATTATAGAGACAAAACCTATGCCAATTGTGATGGATATCCACTTTATAAAAGAAGAGAAGGAGATAGTGCCATTATTCGTGGAAAAAAAGTGGACAATAGATATGTAGTACCGTACAATCCACATTTACTCATGAAGTACAACGCCCACATCAACGTAGAAGCCTGCACTTCCATCAAATCCATTAAATATGTCTACAAATATATTTACAAAGGTTACGATGCAGCTACTGTAGTCGTCAAAAGTGCAGACAACCCTGAAAGTAGTGAGTTAGTACATGATGAACTTGCATCTCATGTAGATGCTCGCTATGTCAGTGCGCCAGAAGCTATGTGGCGGCTTTTAAAATTTGAAATGCATGATAGATCACATGCAGTATATAGGTTAGCAGTACATTTGCCACAACGACATTTAGTCTATTTCCATGCTGGAAATGAAATGAATGCATTGGCCCAAAGTGAAGATCGTCACACTACACTAACTGCATGGTTTGCATTAAATTCCACTGATGCTGAAGCAACACAATACTTATATATTGAAATTCCATATCACTATGTTTTTGTGAATGGATTATGGAGACCAAGAAAAACCAGAGGCAATAAAATTATTCCAAGAATTTACACAGTCAGTCCAAGAGATGTGGAACGTTTTTGCTTACGGATATTACTTTTAAATGTTCCTGGAGCACAAAGTTTTGAACACTTAAGAACTGTTAATGACATTGTATATGAATCCTTCCATTTAGCTGCAAGACATAGAAACTTACTCGCTGATGATACAGAGTGGGAAAGATGTTTAGAAGAAGCAGCACAATGTCAAATGCCACGACAGATGAGAGAACAATTTGCTTTTATTTGTATCTTCTCAAATGCTCCAAATGCATTAGCTTTGTGGGAGACTTTTAAAAGTAATATGGCTGAAGACTTTATGCGACGATACAATGAACCCATTGCACACTTAAAAGCGTTAATGGAAATCCAAGAAGTCTTTTTAACTCATGGATTAAGTTGTGCAAGTTTTAATTTGCCTGATCCAGGTCTTATAGATGACATTAACTTTGAAGACTATGACATTCAACTACAAGCAGAAAGAACAGAAGAAAGACTTGCAACTTTAAATACACTACAATTGCAAGCATTTCATGCCATTAAAAATGCTATAGATGATGACATGGTGACAGAGCGTTATTTCTATCTTGATGGACCTGGCGGATCAGGAAAAACATATTTGTACAATTTATTAATGAGTTCAGTACGAGCCCAAGGAAAAATAGCAATGGCGTTTGCCACTACTGGAATTGCTGCACTTTTATTAGAAGGTGGAAGAACTGTTCATAGTGGATTTAAACTGCCAGTGCCTATTTTAGAAAATTCTGTGTCAGATATTCCCATGACATCCTTACAAGCAAAG
This sequence comes from Discoglossus pictus, assembly GCA_027410445.1. NCBI lineage: Eukaryota > Metazoa > Chordata > Amphibia > Anura > Alytidae > Discoglossus > Discoglossus pictus. The sequence goes on from CM050165.1 coordinate 394,043,498, forward strand.
AAATTGAAGAAATGTAAATTAATTATAATAGATGAGGCCACAATGATGTCATGCTATGCTCTCCAATGTATTGACCGTTTGCTTCGTGAAGTCATGGAGAATACTTTTCCATTTGGTGGAAAAGTAATGTTGTTGGGTGGCGATTTCAGACAAACATTACCTGTCGTTGTACATGGAAATCGAACTGACATTATTGAAACATGTATAAAGTCAAGTACAGTATGGAAACATTTTACCCATCTTCAACTGCAACAAAATATGAGATCAGAAGGCCAAACTGATTTCAATGATTGGCTTATTAAAATTGGAGAAGGGAGAACAGAAAAAATACTACATTTACCTGATGACACTGTAGAGATCCCACCTCATATGATTTGTCAACAAGATATTATATCGGCTATATTTGAAGGGAGCATAAATAACGAAGAATATTCCGAGCTTGCCAACCAAGTCATACTGACGTGTAAAAATAAAGATGCATTAATCCTCAATAATAAAATCTTAAAAAAAATGTATGCACCACAAAGAAATTATCACAGTGCTGATTCTGTACTTGCTGATGACAATGAAAGTCAGGCTAACTTTTCAACTGAATTCATAAACTCTTTAACTCCTTCTGGAATGCCACCACATATTTTGCAGCTAAAGAAAGGTGCAATTATCATGTTACTGCGAAATATGAACCCCAAAAAAGGCCTATGCAATGGCACAAGATTAATTGTTCAACAATTAAAGGACTATTTTATAGATGCTGAAATTTTAACTGGGACCCATAAAGGAGAGAGAGTTTTCATACCAAGAATAGATTTAGCACCAAGTGAAAGTAGTCTCCCTTTTATACTTCAAAGAAGACAATTTCCCATTATTATGGCATTTGCCATGACCATTAATAAATCACAAGGTCAAACTTTCAAATCTGTGGGTATTTTCTTGGAAGAACCAGTTTTTGCACATGGTCAATTGTACGTTGCGTTGTCACGGTGCAAAAATCCACAGGCTATTAAAGTTTACATTGAAAACAATGAAAGTCAAGGTGATTTATTAGAAGATGGACGTATTTTTACTAAAAACATTGTCTACTATGAAGTACTATAACTTTGAAGGATACAAATTAACGATGCCAAGATTTTTTTAAAGCATTGCAAAATACATAAAAATTGGTTGTTTAATTCAGTCATAATTAATGGAAGTCATGTTTATGAATGATTTGCCTCACAAAATACTTGCCTTGCATTGTTAGTAAAAATTATGTTAAAATGTTAAGTCACTATGTTAATGTTTCTAATGTTACAAGTTTAAAAAATATATTTTCAAGTTATTTCATTCAACAGATTACAAAGTGGATGTTAACAGGTCAAGCACCTTTTAAGTCACAATGTAAATATTGTCTGTTATCTTAAGATTACTACCTACATTAATGTTTATCGCCAGTTTATGTGCTCAGTAATAAATTACTTTAATTACGTACGTTTTAAGAAGAGTTTTACTGTATGCCTTCCTCTACATTCAATGTATATTCAAGTTAACAATTATTGTGATAGAAATTGAATTTTAATATTGATTAATTTAAATGTCAATTGTTTTTACATTCAAATGTTAATAATTTTAATAAAAAATTAGGTTACAAAATGTATTCACTATGTTCCTGTTTATAATGTTCAAAATTATACAAATGTTTTGTTAACTTCTAAACTTACATAAAAAATAAAGTTCAAGTTTAAAAATATATACTTTGATGGTTATTGCTTACATATAGTTTAAAATTCATGTAAAAATTCGCAACGTTTAAAGAAGGGTTTTTACTTTTTGCTTTCCTATTCATTCAATGTATATTAAAGTTAACAATTCTTCAGATACTAATTACATTTTAAAAAACCATTACATCAACATTTTACAAAAATACACGTTCATATTAAAATACTTACAAGTGTCAAAAATATATGTTAATAACTAAACAACTTGACAAACATATACATCACATTGCCGTCATTTTTTGACGGGCAAGTCGCTAGTATATATATATATATAAAGTCTTATCTAGAATTGGATAGCTAGCATCCAAATTAATAATCAATTTGATATAGATAAAACTGGATCCATTGTAGTACTAATCTCATATATATATATATTCCTTAACAATCCTCATCCATAGCAGATCCTGCTAATTATTGGATTATTAATAATGTGGAACTATAACATTTGGAAATTAAAAAGGGAAAGCTGAAAATTAAAACATAAACAAAGGGGGAGCAGGAGTTGGAACTGAAATAATCTTTGAAAATATCAAGTATATATCAAATATACACTCATGAATATAGCTAATCAACAATATTGAACAAGTAAATCCCTCATTATATAAATATATGTATAGGTATATAGGTGTATGGCTAACCATGAGTATTTACGCATTGGACAACAGTAAATCTGCTGGTCTGTATTACACTCATCAACACAATACTTGCGATTCGCATCCGTTGTGAGCTGTTGTCAGACGACTCAAATAGCCATTGGATTGGTAAATATGACTGATCATACAAAAAAAATATTTTGTTGAAGGATAGTGATCATATGAAGCCATTTATTATCACATAATTGTTTTTGGCTCCTTTTTAAATCAAAATGATAACAGAAATCACCCAAATGGCCCTGATCAAAGGTTTACATACCCTTAGTTCTGAATACTGTGTATTGCCCCCTTTAGCATCAATTACAGTGTGCAGTCTTTTGTAATAGTTGTCTATGAAGTCCATAATTCTTGCAGGTGGTATAGCTGCCCATTTGTGTTGGCAAAATGCCTCTAGGTCATGCAAAGTCTTTGGTCTTCTTGCATGAACCGCACGTTTGCGATCTCCCCAGAGTGGCTCGATGATATTAAGGTCAGGAGACTATGATGACCACTCCACAACCTTAATCTTTTTCTGCTGTAACCAGTGGAGAGCCAACTTGGCTTTGTGTATATATATATACTGGCTACTTGCCCTGTGTCTCTTTTCCTTCATCTCTCAGCCCTGTGTTTCTTTGCACCCTCTCCTCCATCTCCCTCCCATGTGTCTTTCTCCTCTGTGCCTGTGCTCAAGTTTAGTGTGGCTCGTGCCGAGTGCCGTTGCTTTTATTTTCCAAGTCCCGGGTGCCGCGCCTTGTTTGGGTAAGTGTTACTGACTTCGGCCTCGTTTTGATCCCGTTTGATAACATTTTAAAAATTTCGACAAAGAGTTGGATGTTGATGTCCACCTCCACATCCAAAGTTGGGGAGAAGGTGGTTGTGGAGGTAGTGGTACATGCTGCTGGGAGTGGTGGTGATGCACAAACCATTGCTGGTGGTAATGGGGTTGGATGGGCATCAACCCTCGAGACCCTATGGCCTCCCAATGAGAGGAAATGGGAGGTATGCCGAACTTTGGGAGGAGAAAGTTGTGGGCTCAAAGTAAACCATGGAGGGCCTGCCAGATCAGACTGTGGAGTGGATTGCATATTCTGTAGTGATATACAGGGGTTTAGTACAGGCAAAACACAATATAAACATATTGCAAAAGAATGGTGGGCCCTGTCCTTGAGCTTACAATCTAACATACTTGGTACTTTTCCACAAAAGCACCTTACAAGATTTTAGAACTTGCATACTTACTGTTAACCATCAGCCATCTTCAGTACCTCACTGGCATAAAATTGCATTCTGAGTTAATGGAAGTTAATCCCATCACATGGTGAGCTTGTAATTACATCACAACATAAAATACAGTGCCTTGTAAAAGTATTCACCCCTTGGCATTTTTCGTGTTTTGTTGCCTTACAACCTGAAATTAACATGGATTGTTTGAGGATTTGCATCATTTAATTTACAGAACATGCCCACAACCTTGAAGATGTTCTTTTTTTTATTGTGGAGCAAACAACAAACAGGACAAAATAACAGAAAAAGCAAATGTGCATAACTATTAACATCCCTAAAGTCAATACTTTGTAGAGCAACATTTTGCAGTAATCACAGCTCCAAGTCGCTTTGGATAAGTCTCTATAAGCTTGCCACATCTTACCACTGGGATTTTTGCCCATTCCTCCTTGCAAAACTGCTCCAGCTCCTTCAAGTTGGATGGTTTGCGCTTGTGTACAGCAATCTTTAAATCTGACCACAGATTTTCTATTGGATTGAGGTTTGGGCTTTGACAAGGCCAATCCAACACATTTACATGTTTCCCCTAAACCATTCAAGTGTTGCATTAGCAGTGTGTTTGGGGTCATTGTCCTGTTGTAAGGTTAACCTCCATCTTAGCCTCAAATCACGCACAGAGTGGTACAGGTTTTCCTCAAGAATATCCTTGAATTTAGCACCATCCATCTTTCCCTCAACTCTGACCCGTTTCCGAGTCCCGGCTGCTGAAAAACATCCCCACAGCATGATGCTGCCACCACCATATTACACTGTGGGGATGGTGTTCTTTGGGTGATGTGTTGGGTTTACTACAGACATAGCGTTTTCTTTGATGGACGAAAAGTTACATTTTAGTCTCATCAGACCAGGGCACCTTCCTCCATACGTTTTGGAGTCTCCCACATGCCTTTTCGCAAACCCAAAACGTGCCATTTTGTTTTTTGCTGAAAGTAATGGCTTTCTTCTGGTCACTCTGCCATACATCCCAACTCTATGGAGCGTACGGCTTGTTGTCGTCCTCGGTACAGATACTCCAGTCTCTGCTGTGGAACTCTGCAGCTCCTCCAGGGTTAACTTAGCTCTCTGGGCTGCCTCACTCATTAATGCCCTCCTTGCCCGGTCCGTGAGTTTTGGTGGGAGGCCGTGCCTTGGCAGGTTTGCTGTTGTGCCATGTTCTTTTGATTTGGTTATGATAAAGTTGATAGTGCTCCTGGGGGTCATCAATAATTTTGGATATTTTTTTATAACCTAACCCTGACTTGTACTTCTCAAGAACATTGTCCGTTACTTTTTGGAAGAGTTCCTTGGTCTTCATGGCAGTGTTTGGTTAGTGGTGCCTCTTGCTTAGGTGTTGCAGCCTCTGGGACCTTTCAAAAAAGGTGTGTATGTGTAATAACAGATGTGACACTTAGATTGCACACAGGTGGACATCATCTTGACATTCCTCTTCACTATGGCCCAGCAGTCATTATAGCAGGGCTTCAAACTCTTGATGTCCCTGATATGCACCTGCCATGCTAATATCTGCAACCACCTCTCTCCACAACCTTCCTGGTTGACCAGTGCTAATCTCTTGGCCTCCATGGAGGATAAAGGAGTGTCCATAGATGGTGTTCAAGAGGACAATAAATTATTCCATGGAGTAATCAGTGGTCCTGTGTTTTCTTTTTCTTTCAGTCTTATGACTCCCTAACTGTACCAGGGGATCAACATCTCACCCCCTCTCTCCGGTAATCCCAGAGGACTCCCCCACTGGCCTTACATATTGTTTGCCTATTGTAGGGCCGCCTCTCATTCCCTCCATCTCTCCTGTCCTCTCCACTCCTCTCCCCCACCACATCTCTAACTCTCTCTTCCACCCCTTTCCTTGCCTTTCCACTCTCAATGCCTTTCCTACTCATTCAATCTCTCCCTCTATCCATAGCAGTCCCTCTCTCCCCTCCTCTTTCTTCCTCTCGTCACTCTTCCCTACATTTTGGAAAACAAACAAATATTGCAGTCACACCAAACTTTTCACATAATATCACAGCCCACTCGTGGTCAAATGAAACATTTATTTGAATGTTTTTTGTAAAAATAAATATATGTGCTATGTGTTTTTTATGTATATTCTAATAGTGTAGGCTGCAAGGATAATTAATAATGAATGAGATGGTGTATGTGTCCTTTAGACTGTAGGTTCAATCCTGCAAGGTGCTTTGGGGTAAGCACTATGGACACCGGATTCTAAGCTCAAAGACAGGGCCCTCCATTCTTTGCAAAGTGTTAATTTTAAATTTGTGGTTTCCTGGAACTTAACTTATGTATAGCGCTACGGAATATGTTGTTGCATTACAAATAAATAATAATAATAATAATGTAGGAGGGGTATGTATAGTGCTTATGTTGTATCCAAGTATGTGGTAAGGGTTGTGTAGCAAGGAGGTATGTGTCCAGTGGTATGTGTTGGGGTGGGTATGGGGTGTAGGGAATATAGGATAAGGAAGAGTCTAGTATAAGTGTAATTATTATAATTTTATGTTGACTAAGAGCCTTATTCAATTGCCGTATTGGGAGATCCGGGCTCGCAAATGAAGGTCGCAAGTTATTTTGCTATTCAAATTGCAACTACTTGTGGCGTCCGATCAAGTTACGGGCTCCGGGCTGCGTTTCCCAGTGATTTTTTTAATTGCATGTTAATGCCTCCAAGCCTTTGATCTTTCAAAATTGCAAGGCTAAAATAGTAAATCGCTATTCAATTGCTCCTATTCCCCCTCGCTAACCACTCCACTAGGTCCCCACATTAACCCTTGCTGTGGGGATCCCCGCAGCATTTAAACATTTAAATTTCCTGCCTCGGGTCTTTAAAGGAACACACATGCATTTGCCCCTTGCCGTAGGAGAACTGTAAGTACCCCCGCAGCACCTAACATTAACCACCCCAAGCAGCGGGTCCCCACATTAACCCTTGCTGCAGGGGTCCCGATTGGGACCCCCGCAGAATTTAGAATTTAAATGTCATGCTGCACAAGGTCCTTAAATGACCTTAAAGGTCCTTAAAGGTCCTTAAAGAACCTTAAAGGACCTGTGCTATAAATTCAAATTAACCCCTGTCTAAAAGTAACCCCATCACTCATGGGGCGGTATACAGACCTCCATGAGCCCCTAATTAACCCCAGCAGTCCCATAAGGGTCTATATAGACCCTTATGGGACAATAATTAACCCTCACTTTAACACCATAAGTGCTATGAGGGTCCTTCAGAACCCTCATGACACTAAGTCTAAGCACTACTTTACACTACACTTTTACCACCCCAATAAACTAATAAATCTAAATTAACCCCCTCTAATAATTAACCCCCTCTAAGTAATTAACCCCCTCATCATACCTAATTAACCCTATCACTAACTACTTAACGCGATCTAGACCCAGTTATCCCTATCTAGTCCCATTTAAAGCTAACTCTACCCAATAAACCCTAACAGTACCTATTTAACCCTAACTGTACCTATTTTACCCTAACTGGACCTATTTTACTCTAACTGGACCAAATTATACCCAGTAAACCCCTATCCTATTACATTTTACCTCATACCCCCTGTCCCATCCCTCCAATTCTCATCCTTTGTAGTCCATACTATCTGTCTCTTCTCACCTATCTCTCTATGTGTCGTTGTGATCTATCACCCCCCAGGCACTCCCTCTCAATTTCCTGACCACTTTTCTGCCTGCTCCCTCACTTTCCCTCCTCCAATTTTCCTTTACTTGTACTTGTAGATTTTTAAATTGCTGATGACACTCCCACCTTCCCAGCAGCAGCCAAACTGCTTGCATTCACCTCTTCCATTGGCCTCTCACAACTAAAAGATTCCTCAACACATCATGCTGGATATTCTCTTGACCTTATCTTCACCAATCTCAGCACAACCTCCTACCCAGTCATCCCTCCACTCCTTCTATCTGACCATCACTTCCTTACCTCCAACCTCACTACATATTCCTCTCACCATCCTTCTTCAAGCCCTGCCACCATCACAAACAGAAATCTGCTAGCACTTGACCCTGCACAACTCTCCACTATTATTCAACCCCTTCTCAGCCCCATCACCAAACTCAACTGCCCTGACACTGCCACCTCACACTACAACTCTACTCTCTCTTGCACCCTTGACACTCTGGCCCCCATAACCACACGCAGACGCCCTCGCTCTCATCCACAACCATGGCACACTACACACACGATCCAGAGGCAATCTCGCCCTGCTGAACGACTATGGAGGTAATCACGCACTTCAGCAGACTTCCTCCACTACAAATTTATGTTACACTCCTATTCCTCCGCCCTCAACCTTGCCAAACAACACTACTTCACATCACTAATATCAACTCTGTCCTCTAGCCCCAAGGGTCTGTTTGCTACTTTCAATACTCTCCCCCACCCACCACCTCCTCCCATCCCTTCCTCACTCACAGCTGAAGACTTTGCAAACCATTTTATGCATAAAATTAAAAACATTTGCATTGTGGTTTACACACTCTTCCCTCTCAACTATCCAACAAAACTCTTCTCCCTTCCCCAATCCCACAACCACCATGAAGTGCTTTGACCCGGCTACAGAGGACGAAGTCTCCAGCCTGCTATCATCCACTCACCTCACTACTTGTCCTATAGACCCTATTCCATCTCACCTTATCCCTCCCCTCTCAACCACGCTAATCCCAGCTCTCACACCTCTTCAACCTTTCCCTAAATACTGGTATGTTTCCATCGTCTCTAAAACATGCCATAATTACACCCATCCTCAAGAAAACCCTCACCTGACTCTGACGTCATATTTAACTACCGCCTTATCTCTCTACTTCCCCAGGCTTCCAAACTGCTGAGGCGGCTCGTCTATAAACACCTTACCAGCTTTATTTCCTTTAACTCCGTTCTTGACACCTTCGAATCCGGCTTCCGGCCCCAACATTCCACTGAGACAGCACTAAGTAAATCTCTAATGACTTTCTCTCCGCCAAGTCAAACGGTCACTTTTCCATTCTACTTCTTCTGGATCTCTCTGCTGCTTTTGATACAGTTGATCATCTACTTCTACTCCATATCCTCTCCTCCCTCTGTAATCAAGACATGCTCTCTCATGGTTCTCATCATACCTACAAAATCGATCATTCGGTGTCTCCTTCTCTGACACCTCTTCTTCTACTCACCCCCTGTCTGTTGGCGTACCCCAAGGTTCAGTCCAAGGTTCAGTCCTCCTCTTCTCCATCTACACATCTCCACTTTGTCCCCTAATAAACTCGTTTGGGCTTCAGTATCATCTCTATGCAGATGAAACTCAAATCTACCTCTCATCACCAGATCTATTCCCCTCTATTCTAACACACGTCTCCAACTGTGTCTCTAGTATATCCTCTTGGATGTCCACCCACCACCTCAAACTCAACATGTCTAAGACTGAACTTGTAATCTTCCCTCCCTCTACCACAGCGTCAATTCCTCACATCTCTCTCACTGTCAACAACGACATCATCACTCCCCCCTCCCAAGCCCGTTGCCTTGGGGTTCTACTGGTCACTAGCCTCTTTCATCCCTCACAAACAGTCATTAACAAAATCTTGCCTTCTCCATCTAAAAAACATCTCCAGAATTTGCCACTATCTACACAACTAAAATCCTAATACACTCCTAATACATCATCACTCGACTTGACTACTGCAACTCACTTCTTGCTGGCCTACCCCCAACCCGACTTTCCCCACTTCAATCCAAAATGAACGCCTCTGCTAGACTCATCTTCCATACTTTCAGCGTCTGCATCACCTCTCTGTCAATCACTCCACTAGCTTCCCTTAGCCTCCAGAATAAAATTGAAAACCATGACCCTAACTTACACAGCCCTCAACAATAGAGCACCCCGTACATCTCTGCTCTCATCTCCAAATATTCCCCCAACCGCCCTCTTTGTTCTGCTAATGATCCTATTGTTTCTACAACTCTTGTCACCTCCTCTCACTCTCGCCTTCAGGACTTTTCTTGTGTTGCCGCTACTCTCTGGAACTCCTTGCCTCGCTCCACCAGATTATCCTCATGCCTCAAAAGATTCAAAACCTCACTAAAATTCATCTCTTTAAAGAAACGTATCACCTTCCACCATAATACACTTAGCACCTCTCTCTCCCTCCTTTGCCACACACAATACCTTTAGGTTGTAAGTCTGCAAGTTTTAATCCCGCAGGGTGCTTTCGGAAAAGCACCATGGACACTGGATTTGGGGCTCAAAGACAAGGCCCTCCTTGCTTTGCTATTTGTTGATTTGAATTTACCTTTGCCTGGAACTTATCTTATGTATGTAATAATAATCCTATTAATCCCCCCTACCCTATACATTTAACCCCCATCTACCCTATCATATCCAATTAACCCCTACACTACCTAGTTAACCCCTATTAAACACCCCAACACCCCACTAATTACGAAAAAATAAAACACCCACATTACATAGAATAAAAAAAAACTAATTACAAAAAATAACAAACCACTTACAATAAAAAATAAAAAATAAACACTACAGAAAACAAAAATAGCATTACATAAAATCAAATAAAAATTACTGAAATTAAAAAAAGGATTACTGAAAATATAAAAAGAATTGCAACCTGTTGGAAGAAAAGGGTTAATGAGTCCTCTGACCTGGCCAAAATGCCCCTCCCTAGTTGTCCATCGATACCCTAGTCTTCAGTCTTCTGTGCCAGGAAGGCCCCTCCAACAATGGCCTTGACGTCGTGTAACACCTACAAAAGAAAATAAACATTACAGTCAATAAACATATCCTGAGATCCTGTAATAAAAAAGGGTTAATAGTCTCCTCACCACCCCGAAATGCCCCTCCAGCAGTACTCCTCAATGCCTCAGTCTTCAGGCTTCTGGCCTTGGAAAGGCCCCTCCAAAAAAATCCTGACATTCCATCCAAAAATAAATCCTACTAATGGAGCTTTTCCCTTGAGGAGCTTTCGCGCATGCTCTGATCCAAAAAAGAAAAATAGCGCCTTCTGGTTGGCTGAAATCGCTATCAATCAGTAGTGCTCCTGGAGGACCATCATGGCACTTATGGTATTAAAGTGAGGATTATTTATTGTCCCATAATGGTCTAATTATGGGACTGATGGGGTTAATTAGGGGCTCATGGGGGTCTGTATAGTGCGGCAGAAAATTACAATTGTAAATGCTGCTGTGGTTCCACTGCAGCAAGGTTTAATGTGAGAACCCTCTGATGTTCCCGATGGGGACCCCGCTGCATGAGGGAGTTTAATGTTAAGTGCTGCAGTGGTACTTACAGTACCTCCGCTGCATGGGGTTAATGCGTGTGTGTGCCGCGGGCCCTTTAAGGCCTCACAGCCGGAAGTTTAAACTTGCAAATGCTTCAGGGATCCCGATCGGTTCTAGCCCACAAAGCTGCCAGCCGACAGATGGTTTACAGTTTTGAGTCTCAAACCCATAGCTCGCAGCCCCTTCTGATTTTATAGCCCCGTATCACGGAGGATTTTCAAGCCCGCAGCCATTGTGAGACTTACGTTGGACTTAATGAGGCTGCAAGTATTTAGTCAATAATTATCTATTTAAGGTGAACAAATTTTTTTTATTTTTCTCAGATAAATCTAAGATCAAAGACCTGTTACTCCCTAATAATTATTAATGATTATTAAATGAGGATGATGCTGTAATGCACTTGGCTAAAAAAATATTTTATGAATTAGTGCTTTCTATTTTATGAATTAGTGCTTTCTATTTTGGGAATTACCACCCGCTCAGCTGTCCATTTGCATCGAGTTTGTGATACATTATAATTTATTTACCATTATAGCTTGCCTTTGGTACTCACTCAACTTTTGTAAATAGCTCTATGGAAAATGCTGCCTATTTATGGTTAAAGATAAATAATAAAACTCCATTATCCACACAGTAAGAGACTTGCCAGTATAGAATGTAGCTTTCAGCGCGTGAACAATGGGAGTTTGTGCTTAAGGACTTTAGGAGTACGGATGATTGTACTACATGTATAAAAACTGTACTGTCATAGTACTAGTTGATGTTTAAAAATATTCTGGTGTCTTTGCTTTTGTTTCTCAGGGTCAATATCACATACACAATTATGCCCACCACAGTATGATAGAACCCATATTAACTATACTAGATCACCCGCCCAATGCTTGTCACTTAATCCCACACATAGGACATTAAATGGATTTGGGGGGAAGTCTAACCCTTATGTGTATAAGAGCAATTTCTCCGATATCAGGATAAGCCACTTGGTGTCTTGGCATAACTCAGTGGGTAGAGGACAAAGGACTAGTATACACTGATACAATTATTTTGGGAATAGAGACAATGAACATCATAGCAGACCTTGGTAATTTGGCGATATATGGTCTACTCCTGTTCATTGTAGATACTGGAGTGTGTTGTCTGTTCCTTCTCCAGTGGGCCTTGATTTGTCTGACCTCTCTGCTATGACCTGCCCATCTTGGGAGACGCTAGATGGTATATCTCACAGCTTCATTGAGGTACACAAGCCCCTTCACCATGACAAGGTAGCCATCCAGAAGTAGTTTCTAGATATAGCGTAAGAGAAATCAACACTTAAATATCACAATATCCAAATGTACTTTCTATTTTATATATCAAAAATGTATTATTATTTTTGCTTCCTTTTCATTTTAATAGCCTTTTTAACTTTTCCATTGTCAACTGTTTCTTTATTTTCCTTTCATCTTCATCCTGAGTTATTCTTCATATATATTTTCTTTAAACTCAAGAAATTCAAGTCTACTGTTATTTCTCCACATGTAATTTTCCACCAAGTTAGACATGATTTGCACTAATTGACCATTAAAACTGTCTTACCTCTTAATTACTGGCCTGTAGTGGCCTATAAATGTATTTCTGCATTATAACTTAAAAAGTAAGTCTGACATGATTCCTATTTTAGTCCCTTTATTTAATTTTCCCATCAGCATCAGGGCATGTAATGCATTTTCTGCAGGGAAGTTCAAGTTTTACTTATAGTTTATGTATATATATATATATATATATATATATATATATATATATATATATATATATATATTTTTTTTATATATTTATATATATATATATATATATATATATATATATATAATATATATTTAAGGTGAGAAAATGCTTTGTAAATGCTTAGATGGCTTCTTGAACATTTTATAGTTGATGCAATGTTTATATGTATGTGCACATTTGTTGTTGGTTCTAGATGACATGAAAGTAGCAGCTTAATTTCATTTTATCTGTATCCCATTATAAAATATACCAGATAAAATGAACAACTACGTGTGGAAAAAAGGCAGTTAAGTGATGTTAGGTGGAGTTAAAATGTATATTCTTCCAACTTCTGCAGTATTCTATAGAGCCTATTTGTGACAATACGGGGTAGGAGCCATTACTGCCCAGTGCCACCTACTATGGACTACAAGTAACTACCCGCAAGGATCGTTGGGTTCTTGGAAATCTCTGCACCAGCTCCTTGATATCTGAATTCTGTATCAGTCACGGTCGCTCCATCAGGAATCAGCACTTCCAGGAGTCTCAGTAACCTTCCTGTGGTAGTGACTAGGACAAGTTACTTGCAGGGTGGAGATAGAATCAGTATTGCAGTCACCAGGATCCAATAAGAGAGCATACAGTTGCTATCTGTCTCAGCAGTCAACTGTTTTATTTTTGAAAAGTCATCAATATTTATTGCAGTTAGATACGGAGAGGTGAATACAAAAGGGAGTGGCAGACAAGAACAGGAGGTAAAAAGAACTTCCCCAACGGCACAATCTCCATGTGGTCCATAATCTCATCTATCCAGTGCTGGCCTTCCTTGGACTTGGACCTGGATTTTAAGGGTCGGCAGAATAACTGAAAAGTTAGCAATATTTCTAGCAGATAGATACAGGGGGGGGGGGGGGGTTAACAACAGGGAGTGGCAGACAAACAGAGGAGATTGACTCCACATGGGGTCTAATAGTCTGGCATCCTGTGAACAATAGGTCAACCACTAATACACACATGTCATCTCTGGTCCTCTAGCACATCAGAGATGTAATTAGCTTATCTGGCAAACACATAGAATAAAACAGATTACAATACAATGGAGTGGCTGGAGCCAAGACGTCTGTCCTTTAAAGGGCTTAGATCCAGGACCTGGAAAAGAGGTCCATGGCGCTTTTTAAAAGTAAAATGCAACTGATACAGAAAACAAAAAGAAGTAAGAATATTTAACTGAACTTTACACACATTTCTTAAATATAACCATACATCTATTGTTATATCACATACCGTATATAGTCAAGTATCAGCCGACCCGGGTATAAGCTGAGGCACCCATTTTACCACAAAATACTGGGTAAAATTAGTGACTCGAGTATAAGCCGAGGGTGGGAAATGTGCTGCCCCCTGTGTCCCTCTTGTGCCCTCTGTGGCCCCCTCTCTCTCCGTGTCTCTTCTCCCCTCTCCCTTCCCTGTGTATCTTCTCCCCTCTCCCTTACCTGTGTCTCTTCCTACCTCTCCCTTCCCTGTGTCTCGTCCCCCCTCCCTTATCACACTCCTCAACCTCCCTCCTCATCCTCAACCTCCCTCCTCATTCTCCCTCCTCAACCTCAACCTCCCTCCTCAACCTCCCTCCTCATCCTCCCTCCTCATCCTCCCTCCTCATCCTCAACCTCCCTCCACATCCTCAACCCCCTCCTCATGCTCAACCCCCTCCTCAACCTCCCTCCTCAACCCCCCCATCCTCATCCTCTCTCCTCAACCCCCCATCCTCAATCCCCCTCCTCAACCCCCCCATTCTAATCCTCTCTCCTCAACCCCCATCCTCAACCCCCCTCCTCAACCTCAACCGCCCTCCTCAACCCCTCCTCCTCATCCTCAACCTCCCTCCTCAACCCCTTCCTCAACCTCCCTCCTCAACCCCCCCCATCCTCAACCCCCTCCTCAACCCCCTCCTAAACCCCCTCCTCAGCCTCAACCCTCCTCAACCTCAACCCGCCTCAACCTCAACCCCCCCTCAACCCGAACCCACCCTCCTCAACCCCCTCCTCAACCCCCCCATCCTCAACTCCCCCATCCTTATCCTCTCTCCTCAACCACCCATCCTCAACCCCCCTCCTCAACCCCTCCTCCTCATCCTCAACCTCCCTCCTCATCCTCAACCCCCTCCTCAACCTCCCTCCTCATCCTCAACCGCAAAGGCGCTCCTTTCCAGCAACTGTGACCCTTGCAAACTTTACAAGACACGTTACGACCCATTACGACCTCGCAAAAAACGGCCGCAACACGCGCACATCAAAAGATCAAAAATCCAACAAATACACACAACAAATACATAAAAAGCTTACCTACAGCAAGAGGGAGCATCCAGGACCTCGAAAATTAAAGTTACACCTCAATTTAACTCAAATTAAAGCAGTTTAGACACTAAACAAATTCTCTAAGCGAGAGTAAAAATGGCCACCGAAAAAAACGAAAACGAGGCTACAGCAGTCTAAAGACGCAAACACCACCAAACACCTACCAAACACCTACGTATTTGGCGAAAAACACGCAAAACACTACCATAAACACGCAAAACACCACCAAACAGCTACGGATATTCCGAAAAAGCCCACCAAACAGCTACGGATATTACAAAAAACTTGCACGACATGGAAAACGAACATTACGAAAAACTCGCACGACATAGAAGACGAACGACACTACATCAGCCACATTATATAAACCAAACACCCTTAGCTCACTTACAATTTCATTGCCGTCATTTTTTGACTGGCAATTCGCTAGTATACAATAATACTGGGTGACCTGAATTATTGCAGAGTTTATTTTTGGTCACATTTGACCCAATATCAGCTGTATCTAAATGTTCCAACCTTAATTTCCCCTATATATATACTTGACACTGGTACACTGCAGTGAATTACCTAAATATAACCCCTGAGCCACATAACATTAATTATTAACTTTATTAAACACAATTCATAGAGCAATATAGATTTTAATGGATCTGCCTCTAAGATAAATAACCCCTTCAGGGGCTTAACTGTGATTGACTTCTTCCTCTCTCACTTTATTTTACTTTTTCATCAGTGTGAAAGTATTTTGGTTTCGCACAATTTCTGAACTTGACAAAATAGGTTATCTTACCGTAATTAGCATGAAGGCAAGTGTTTTTAATTTCAGATGGTTAAAATTGTTGCATAGATTGAACTTTACAAGTCACAAAGCATTAATGTGTTATGGCCTCATAATTGATGTTTCTTATATGAGGATCTTGTACTAATCTAATCAAGTTATGCGGTTTCACAGATACAAAGCAGTAATGCATTTCAGCAAGCAGGGAATTTCATCATCTCAGCAGATGTAGTTAGAGTAAATATTAAATACAGCTCCACCACGGCTTTATTTAGGTCCTGCTTGAAAGATCTGATTGACCTATATAACTCACAACCAGACACTGATAGGGAGATACATTTTCTTTCTTGAGTAAATTATAGAAGTTATGTTATTTTACTTATATGATATAAAGATATTGATATAGGTTATGAACAAACTAATGACTAACTTGGCACACTCATCTTTTTCAATGAAACACATCTTATTTATTAACAGTTTATCACCTTCACTGCCAAAATTAGAAGTTAAGGCAGTCTTGAGGTAAAACTTTTAGTTTTATAGTTATGTTTGAACTAATATTAATTTCAGCCTCCTTAATGTAATTATGATATTGACACTTCTTACTTATAAAAAGTCCCAGAGTAACATTTTCTTCTTGAAAGTAAATGAAGTGTAAATGTTCTACAATTATTACATTGAGGAGGATTAAGTTAGCTGTCCTAGTTAAAACATATATATAAAACTAAAAGTTTTACCTAAAAGGTATTTTTACAAATAAAAACACTTCTTTCCTCAAGGAACAAAAGATAACTGAGTGGAATTTAGCATATTTTTCTATTTTTGTGAATTGTTACAAAGTACATGAATAACTAAAATGAAGAATTATGGCAATGGAAATTCAATTATCCTATGCTACTTTGAGAATAGGGTACAGTTCAAGACTTACACTGCTAATATCTGCTAATTAAATTCACAGGTGATCTACAAATCTTAAAATATTCCATGACTTTGAAGAGGTGACAGTGAAGTCTCTTGAAAAAATGACAGAGCTAAATTTTCTTATTAAGTTTTAGCTTATTTGTCCTTCTTTTATATTGCTTAAAAAATTAACAATATATGATAAAACATATTGTTTATATAAATGTTATCAAATGCTAAATATATATATATATATATATTTTTGTCTGATGTGTTTTGAATAAGTTAGATTTGGCCTGTGATGTTTGGGTTATTTTAATATTTTAGTTGATGGTAGTATACATGGAGCATGAGCACAAATCTTTATAAATACATATATGCCAGACAGACACACCTTTAGTATTTATCTTTCTGTTTGACACTGTAAAACATCAACATAAAACGTAAGTAATACATCAACATGAAAATATAACAGAAAAAATCCTTAAAGGGATATTTAAGTTTCCTGGATTATGAATGCATCTGATAGAGGAGAATCAGTCGTGTATGAAAAAAAATTTGCATGAAAAAATACCAAAATAAAGTTTTAAACGCTTATTTTGAAATAAGCAAAATGTCTTGAAATTTCTGTCAGTTGAAAACTAGGGTTAACACCCTCTCCAAACCTAGGCTAAATTAGCATACAACTTGAAAAATTGTTTTGGCCAATCAGGGGGAAGCAGAGGCTGAAACGTTTTGTATCACAATCCTGGGTTGCTGTCTGGGCTGCAAAGCAGCATGGGATATGTAGTCTGGAACATGTTAGAATGTGCTATGCATTTTTATATAGGAGTCTTTGTGCAGCACATTCACACTAGATTACAACCCTGCAGCTTGTCTGTTTCTCTGCAGCTGATGTTTTTCTCTCTGTCTTTCTCTTTGTGGGGAATTTCAGGTGTGACCCCACCAACCATGTGACTGGCATCATTTCCTTTAGAGGTCACAAAGTGTGCCCAAATGCAGTGCAGTAGGGTACACTTTATGTAAACTTCCCAGGGGTGTGCAAATGCAGATAGCAGTATCCAGCATATAAATATGTAAGTCAACTTTTCAATATAATACATATTTTTCTACTAATTAGTGGCTATTTTTTAGGAAAACATTTGAAACCCAGGAAACTTTCACATACCTTTAAGGGGGCAAAACCTTTTTTCGTGGCATTGTATTAATTTAAACCACTTGCACTTACAATCAATTGCAGTTATAATTACCGTATATACTCGAGTATAAGCCAAGTTTTTCAGCCCTTTTTTAAGGCTAAAAAGGGCGCCCTCGGCTTACACTCGAGTCACTCTCCCCCCGTGTCTCTCTAACCCACCCCCCGTGTCTCTCTTCCACCCCTGTGTCTCTCTAACCCCCCGTGTCTCTTTCCCTCCCCCACCTCATCCTCAACCCCTCCTCCTCATTATAAACCCCCCTCCTTATTCTCCCTCCTCAACTCCCCTCCTCAACCTAAACTTCTCTCCTACCCCCCTCTCCCCTCACTTACCTGCTTCTGCTCCGGCCTCCGCTCCTTCTTGACCCGGCGCGCATGTGACGTCACATGTGCGCCGCGTCATTAGCATATACCGGGTGCCGGCACCTGGTATATACTAATGACGCGGCGCGCATGTGACGTCACATGCGCGCCGTGTCAAGGAGCGGAGGCCGGAGCAGAAGCAGGTAAGAGAGGGGAGAGGCGGAGGTATTTAGGGGGGTTTAGGTTGGGGAGAGGGGGAGGTATTTAGGCGGGTTTAGGTTGAGGAGGGGGTTGAGGGGGGTTTAGGTTTAGAGGGTTTAGGTTGAGGGGGGTTTAGGTTGAGGGTAGGTGAGGGGGGGTTGAGGTTGAGGAGGGGGGTTGAGGGGGGTTGAGGTTGAGGAGGGCGGTTGAGGGGGGTTGAGGTTGAGGAGGGAGGTTGAGGATGGGGGTTGAGGATGAGGATGGGGGGTTGAGGAGGGGGTTGAGGATGGGGGGGTTTAGGAGGGAGGTTGAGGAGGGGGTTGAGGATGGGGGTTGAGGAGGGGGTTGAGGATGGGGGTTGAGGAGGGAGGATGAGGAGGGAGGTTGAGGATGAGGAGGGAGGTTGAGGATGAGGAGGAGTGGTTGAGGATGGGGGTTGAGGTTGAGGAGGAGGGGTTGAGGATGGGTGTTGAGGAGAGAGGATGAGGATGGGGGGTTGAGGATGGGGGGTTGAGGAGGGGGGTTGAGGAGGGGGGTTGAGGATGGGGGGTTTAGAAGGGAGGATGAGATGGGGGTTGAGGAGGGGGTTGAGGAGGGGGGTTGAGGTTGAGGAGGGAGGTTGAGGAGGGTTGAGGAGGGAGGTTGAGGGGGATTAAGGTTGAGGGGGTTGAGGAGTGGGGTTGAGGAGGGGGGTTGAGGTTGAGGAGGGGGGGTTGAGGAGGGGGTTGAGAATGGGGGGTTGAGGAGGGAGATTAAGGGGGGTTGAAGAGGGAGGTTGAGGGGGTTGAGATTGAGGGGGGTTGAGATTGAGGAGGGGTTTGAGGTTGAGGAGGGGGTTGAGGATGAGGAGGGGGTTGAGGATGTGGGGGGTTGAGGTTGAGGATGGAGGTTGAGGATGGGGGGGTTGAGGATGAGGATGGGGGGATGAGGAGGAGGTTGAGGATGGGGGTTGAGGAGGGAGGTTGAGGATGGGGAGGTTGAGGAGGGAGGTTGAGGAGGGGGTTGAGGAGGGATGAGGTTAAGGAGGGATGAGGTTGAGGAGGGGGTTGAGAATGGGGGGTTGAGGATGAGGATGGGGGGGTTGAGGAGGGGGGGTTGGGGTTAAGGGGGTTTGGGGTTGAGGGGGTTGGGGTTGAGGAGGGTTGTGGTTGAGGAGGTGGTTGAGGAGGGGTTGAGGATGGGGGTTGAGGATGAGGATGGGGTTGAGGAGGAAGGATGAGGATGGGGGGGTTGAGGAGGGGGGTTGATGAGGGAGGTTGAGGATGGGGGTTGAGGAGGGAGGTTGAGGATGGGGGGTTGAGGAGGGGGTTGAGAATGGGGGGTTGAGGATTGGGGGTTGAGGAGGGAGGATGAGGAGGGAGTTTGAGGATGAGGATGGGATTGAGGAGGAGGATGGGTGGTTGAGGAGGGAGGATGAGGAGGGGGATTGAGGAGGGGGGATAGGATGGGGGGTTGATGAGGGAGGTTGAGGAGGGGGTTGAAGATGGGGGGTTGAGGAGAGGATTGAGGATGGGAGGGTTGAGGAGGGGGGTTGAGGAGGGGGGTTGGGGTTGAGGGGGGTTGGAGTTGAGGTGGGTTGGGGTTGAGGAGGGAGGTTGAGGGGGTTGAGGTTGAGGAGGGTTGAGGTTGAGGAGGGGGGTTGAGGAGGGTTGAGGTTGAGAAGGGCGTTGAGGATGGGGGGTTGAGGATGAGGATTGGGGTTGAGGAGGGAGGATGAGGATGGGGGTTGAGGAGGGAGGATGAGGAGGGAGTTTGAGGATGGGTGGGTTGAGCATGGGGGGGTTGAGGAGGGAGTATGAGGAGGGAGGTTGAGGATGAGGAGAGAGGGAGGATGAGGAGGGGGTTGAGGTTGAGGAGGGGGTTTGAGGAGAGTGTTGAGGATGGGGGGTTGAGGATGGGGGTTGAGGAGAGAGGATGAGGATGGGGGGTTGAGTAGGGGGGTTGAGGTGGGGTTGAGGAGGGGGGTTGAGGAGGGAGGATAAGGAGGGAGGTTGAGGAGGGAGGTTGAGGATGAGGAGGGAGGTTGAGGAGGGGTTGAGGATGAGGAGGGGGTTGAGGATGTTGAGGGAGGTTGAGGATGAGGAGGGAGGTTGAGGATGAGGAGGGAGGTTAAGGAGGGGGTTGAGGATGAGGAGGGAGGTTGAGGATGAGGAGGGAGGTTGAGGAGGGGGTTGAGGATGAGGAGGGAGGTTGAGGATGAGGAGGGAGGTTGAGGATGAGGAGTGGGGTTGAGGAGGGTGATAAGGGAGGGGGGAAGAGAAACAGGGAAGGAAGAGGTTGGAAGAGACACAGGGAAGGGAGAGGGGAGAAGAGACACGGGAGAGAGAGGGGGACACAAGAGGGCGACACAGAGGGCACAAGAGGGACACAGGGGGCAGCACATTTCCCACCCTCGGCTTAAACTCGAGGCACTCATTTTACCCAGTATTTTGTGGTAAAATAGGTGCCTTGGCTTATACTCGGGTCGGCTTATACTCGAGTATATACAGTATTTTAATATGCATTTTACCCCTCTTCAATAAGTAGGACCTTCTCTGTATCAAGTTAACTCATTACTGAACACCTATTACCCCCAACTCAAAAGATTAATAATCTTCTAATTAGGATATAAAGGAAATGTTTTAGGGAGCACAGAGAGTTACTAAACGAGCCACCACCCACTTACCACTACTCACTACTGTTTCACTATAAGTTTGTCTATTAGTAAATGTGGATCAGGATTCCCTGATGATCTAGTGGTTACGATTTGGTGCTTTCAATACTGCGACCTGGGTTAAATTCCAGTCAGGGAACCAAGAGGTCACACCACCCTTAAGCCAAACAAGGTTGGGCCTGGTCAGTACTTAGAGACCACCTAGGTATACCAGGAGCTGTACTCTATGGCTCACTGGAGAAGGAACTGGAAACGCACTCCAGTATCTCGGCCATGAAAACCAAGTGGATCAGCATGACCATGGACATACAAATGTGCATGGTGTGTTAAGGTCCATTAGGTCACTAGGAATCGGAAACAATTGATCATCATCCTCCCCTGTGTCTCTTTTCCCCTCCCTCATCATCTTCCCGTGTGTCTCTTCCCCCCCTCCCTCATCATCCTCCCCTGTGTCTCTTTCCCCCCTCCCTCATCATCCTCCCCCCTCCCTTGATGATTATGGAGGGAAGAGACACAGGGATAAGTGTGAGGGGTGTTAGGGTAAGGGGTGTTAGGGATAAGGGTGAGGGGGTTAGGTGTTAGGGTTAGGGGTAAGTGTGAGGGGTGTTAGGGTGAGGAGTGTTAGATATAAGTGTAAGGGGTGTTAGGGTGAGGCATGTTAGGAATAAGTGTGAGGGGTGTTAGGTCTTAGGGATAAGTGTGAGAATGTTAGGGTTAGGTGTTAGGTTAATGGGTTTTATGGATAAGTGTGAGGGGTGTTAGGGTTAGGTGTTAGGGTGAGGGGTGTTAGGGATAAGTGTGAGGGGTGTTCGGGATAAGTGTGAGGGGTGTTAGGGTTAGGGTAAGGGGTGTTAGGGATAAGTGAGAGGGGTGTTAGGGTTAGGGTGAAGGGTGTTAGGGATAAGTGTGAGGGGTGTTAGGGTTAGGTGTTAGGGTGAGGGGTGTTAGGGATAAGTGTAAGGGGTGTTAGGGTTAGGTGTTAGGGTGAGGGATGTTAGGGTTAGGTGTTAGGGATAAGTGTGAGGGGTGTTAGGGTTAGGGTAAGGGGTGTTAGGGATAAGTGTGAGGGGTGTTAGGGTTGTGGTGAGGGGTGTTAGGGATAAGTGTGAGGGATGTTAGGGTTAGGTGTTAGGGTGAGGGGTGTTAGGGATAAGTTTAAGGGGTGTTAGGGTTAGGTGTTAGGGTGAGGGATGTTAGGGTTAGGTATTAGGGATAAGTGTGAGGGGTGTTAGGGTGAGGGATGTTAGGGTTAGGTGTTAGGGTGAGGGATGTTAGGGTTAGGTGTTAGGGATAAGTGTGAGGGGTGTTAGGGTTGGGTGCTAAGGTGAGGGGAGGATGATGATAAGGGGGGGAAGAGACACAGGGGTGTCCTTGCAGCAGAGATCAAAAGAGTCCTTCAGGACTGTATTGCACACTGTGTACAGTAGCCTAGCTATGGTTTTCCCTATTGATGCAGTATCACCTACACTCAGCCTCCTCTCATTAAGACTGCAAGTTAGTTATGATTCCAAAATGGCTGCTGTCCATGAGGTAGAAGGCTCTGGAAGGGAGTGTATGCTGCTGATTGGATGGAATGTGTCTGCTGACTATGACATTTAGGGTCAAAGTTTGCTCAATGATAAAGTATAGGGGCGAGTCGAATATCGCATATGTTCGCAGTTCGCCGCGAACGCAAACATGCTATGTTCGCCGGGAACAATCCACCGGCGAACTATTCACGACATCTCTATTAACCCCCTCAGTCCAATAGCGGTCTATGTAGATCTCTATAGGACATTATTAACCCCTAGTTTAATCCTACAATTGTCACATAAATCTACACAGACCCCCATAACCCTTCATCTAACCGCATCCCTTATAGGGGTCTATACAGACCCCCATAAGCCTTTTTTAACCCCATAACATGGGGGTCTATACAGAGCCCCATAAGCCACCATTTAACCCCATCAGTCCCATAATTGTCTATAAAGACCCTCATGGGACAATAAGAACCCTAAAATGAACCCCATAATTGTCACTAGGGTCCTCCAGGACCCTCATGAAACTAAGTACAAACAGTACACTACACCACACTACCCCTCCATAAACCACTAAATCTAAACAAACTCCCCTCTACAGTAACCTATTAACACCTAAACATCCTATATAACCCCCTATTAACCCCCACCCCACTAATTAGAAAAAATAAAAAAAACGATGTTACACAAAATAAACCTATGTTAGAAAAATAAAAAAAGAATATTAGACAACCCCCGACCACAGAAAATAAAAAAAGAGCTATGAAAACAAGAAAAGGTACAATGTTAACAAACTGCAGAAAATGGAGAGCCCTGTTTTGAGCTTAGAATCTTTGTAGAAAGTGCTTTTTTCCAAAAAACTGTATAAGATTGGAAGCTCGCTACTTACAGTCTAAAGGGAATGGAATAGACAGATAAGGAATAGCAAGGGTCAGGAAGCAAGTAAAGTTTACTTAGGTAGGAAGACATGCAAAGTTAGAATGATTTTCATTTAGAAGGAAAAACAAAGTATTTGATTGAAAGCCATTTGAGGTGAGTGGCTCTGGTACGTAATGTTACAGAAAGTATAATATACAAATGGTAATGTAAGGTGAGGGGCCTTGATTAGGAGATATATCTCCAGAAGCCAACAGATGGTTATGTGGGAGACATGATGTGGAAAGGTTGAGAAGAAGAGCTTGAGTAAAAGGCAGGAGGTTATGAGGAAGAAAAAGGCAGGAGAAGACATTGTCTAAAGGATTAATTAGGAATAGTTGGCAGGTGTTGTTAATTGATTAATTGATTAGGTGTAAGAAATCTGAGAGACTCAATAAAAGAAGAGTAACTAGAAGCGGGTGGGTGAGGAGCAGGGGGGGGGGCAGTGGTTGCAGGATCAGAGAGAGAGAGACAGAGGCCCAGAGGTAGTGGGGATACTAAAATAGAATATGAGAAGGATGGGTAATGTTATTTCACATATAAGAAGCAATAGAACCAGGCTTTAGGGGTGGGTAAGCAAGCAAGGTAAGGGGGTTTTCAGACAAAAGCATGGGTACAGATTTGCTTAGTGAAGGTTTCTATCACCTAAAATATCATATCAGAAAAACAGTCAGACAAATATTGATAGTAAATTGCATACAGTAAAAGTTAAGATGGCTCAAGTGTAGTTAGATACCTTCAGAGGAACTTCCAGGGAGTGTGTTTGGTTGCAGGATCAGAGAAAGAGAGAGAGACAGAGGCCCAGAGGTAGTGTGGGCACTTCATAGAAACTTCCAGGGAGTGTGTTTGGTTGCAGGATCCCCTAACTATTACACATTACCCCCTATCTACAAAACATGACCCCGACCTACAATACATTACCCCCTAGCTACAATACATGTATCCCTAACTACAATACATTTACCCCTATCTACAATACATTAAAAACTCAAAATCTAACCTAAAATAGAATAAATAAGACCACTTACCTTGCCTAGATGTCCCTTCAGCGACAATGGGTTTCCTGGCGCAGGTTGTACCCCTAGCAAAAATAGAAACATGAAATTGGTACAAAATTAAGCACTATATAGAAAAAATTAACATTCTAAATATTAAGCATATGTTTTCACCATGTCCCCGTCCTTCCTATATTCTTCTCCGGTTGAGCCCCTGGAAAAAAAGAAACATCCCATTAGTACACAAATAAACACAACATATAAAACCCCGTCCTCAACTCTATATACTATTTTGATTAACTGATGGACCTGTCAATCTTTTTTAAACCAGTCAGAAGGCCCTGTTGCCTTCAGCCAATCAGAATGGGATACACCCCCCATGGGGTGATTGGCTGAAGGCATCTGTGCCTTCGGATTGGCTGCAGTCTGATTGACAGTGACAACAGCCAATAAGAAGGTGCAGATGCTTGGAGCCAATCACAATGGGATACACGCCCATGGGGTGTATTTCATTCTGAGTGGCTGAAGGGAATATCCCCTTCTGATTGGCTGTGGTCACTGTCAGACTGCAGCCAATCAGAAGATGCAGATGCCTTCAGCCAATCACCCCATAGGGGTGTATCCTATTCTGATTGTCTGAAGGCAATAGTGCCTTCTGATTGGTTTCAAAAAGATTGTCAGGTCTATCAGCCAATCAGAATTGGATATTGGGGTGTATCCTTTTCTGATTGGCTCACTCCTTGGCACCTTCTGATTGGCTGAAATTTGATTGACAGCCATTACAACCAATAAGAAGGGGACAATTTTTTTTACCGGAAGAACGCTTAAAGCCTTATTAGCGTCGAGAAGCTGCTTCAGGGAGGTGTTCCGTTATTTTTAAAAAAAATTTAGAGCGACAGATTTTTTCAAGGGCCCAGCTGGAGGAGGATGGGGACATCACAGACAGGTAAGTTTTATATTTAGAATGTTTATTGTTTTATATGTTATGTTTGTGTACTAATATGATGCTACTTTTATTCCAGGGGCCCAGAGAAGACTACAGGAGGAATGTTTACTTTTTCTATGTAGTGTTTAATTTTGTACTTATTTCATGTTTCTATTTTTCTTAGGGGTACGACCTTCGTCAGGAAACCCGTTGTCACTGAAGGGACATCTGGCCAAGGTAAGTGGTCTTATTTATTCTATTTTAGGTTAGATTTAGGGTTTTTAACGTATTGTAGATAGTATTTAATGTATGTAGAGAGAGGTAAATGTATTGTAGTTATGGGTACATGTAGTTAGGGGGTAATGTTTTGTAGTTAAGGGTAATGAATTGTATATAGGGGGTAATGTGTTGTAGTTAGGGGGTAATGTGTTGTAGTTGGGGGTAATGTATTGTAGATAGAAGGTAATGTGTTGTAGTTAGGGGTACATGTATTGTATTTAGGCGGTAATGTGTTGTAGTTAGGGGGTATTGTATTGTAGCTAGGGGATAATGTATTGTAGTTAGGGGATAATGTGTTGTAGTTAGGTGGTAATGTGTTGTAGTTAGGGGGTAATGTATTGCAGATAGGGGGTAAGGTATTGTAATGTATATTTGTGCATGTTTTTTTTTATTTTCAGATGCGTAATTCTTTTTTATTTTGTGTAGTGGTGGGGTGTTTTTATTTTTTGTAATGTTCTTTTATTTTTTTCTGTAATTGAGAATTTTTTAAATTTTCTGTAGTAGGGGGGTTGTGTAATGTTCTTTTTTGATTTTTGTAACATAGTTTTTTTTTATTTTGTGTAATTATTTTATTTTTTGTAATTAGTGGGGTTGGGGTAAATAGGGGGTTAGGTAGGTAGTGTAGGTGTTAATATGTTAGGGAAGGTGTTAGGTAGGTAGGGGTTAATAGGTTAGGGTAGAGGAGGTTTGTTTAGATTTAGTGATTTATTGGGGAGGTAGTGTGGTGTAGTGTACTGTTTGCACTTAGTGTCATGGAGGTCCGGGAGGACCCTCATGGCACTTATGGGGTTCATTTTTAGGGTTCTAATTGTCCCATGAGGGTCTTTATAGGCCATTATGGCACTGATGTAGTTAAATTGAGGTTTATGGGGATCTGTATAGACCCCCATGTGATGGTGTTAAAAGGTGGCTTATGGGGTCTGTATAGACCCCCATAAGTGATGGGGTTATATGGAGGCTTATGGGGATCTGTATGGGATTAAAAAGGCCTAAAAAGGGTTTGATAGGCTAGATAGGGTTAAATAGCCTAGATGGGGTTAAATAGGCTTAGATGAGGATAGATAGGCTTAGAATGGGTTAAGTAGGCTTGATGAGGTTAAATAGGCCTAGATGGAGTAAGATAAGCTAGATGGGGTTAAATAGGCTTAGATTATTATTATCATGTATTTGTAATGCGCCAACATATTCTGTAGAACTATAAATAAATTAAGTTACAGGCAATGACAAGTTTAAGATTAACACATTGCAAAGAATGGAGGGCCCTGTCTTTGAGCTTGGAATCCGGTGTCCATAGTGCTTTTCCTAAAGCACCTTGCAGGAATGAAACTTGCAGAGTTACAATCTAAAGGATGTGGTTAGATGTAGTTTGATAGGCTTAGATGGGGTTAAATGGGATAGATGGGGTTAAATAGGCCTAGTAGGGGTTAAATAGGCTTAGATGGGGTTATACATACTTGGATGGGGTTAAATGGGATCGATGGGATTAAATAGGCTTAGATGGGGTTAAATAGGATAGATGGGGTTAAATAGGCTTAAATGGGGTTCAATAGGCCTAGAATGGGCTAAATAGGCACAGTTAGGGTTAAAGGGGACAGTTGGTTTTTTTTAGGGTTTAGTTAGGGTTAATACTGTAGTGCTTAGACTTTGTGTCATGAGGGTCCTGGAGGACCCTCATGGCGCTTGTAGTGTTAACCTAGGGGTTAATAGTGTCCTATAGAGGTCTATATAGACCCCTATTTGACTGAGGGGGTTAATTTTACTCTCATGTGAGTCTATATTGTCCCCCATGAGTGATGGGGTTAACTTTAGGTGCAGGGGGTACTTATGGTTACCCCATGGCAGGGGTTAATGGTTTTATTTATCACGGGTCCTTTAAGGTCCTTTCAGGACACACTCATCAGGAATCTTGAATGTTTAATGCAGCGGGGGTCCCAATGTAAGGGTTAATGAAGGGACCCTCCGGGGGTCCTGATGGAGACCCCACAGCATGGGGTGGTTAATGTTAGTTGCCACAGGGGTACTTACTGTATCCCCACAGCATGAGGGTTAGCCTTTAGTTTGCCTCTGTCCCGTTAAGGAGCCGAGGAGGGTATTTGAATCCAAGCCCATACAAGGACGGCTTGGAGATTTTAGGGGTTGAATATATATTCAATGCAGCACTGTACAGCACTGTCATTGATGGGATACATTAGGGGGGACATGAGGATTACATGTACTACATTGGCTAGCTGGCACATCGCCGCTAGCCAATACTGTCATTTGTGGCCACAAGTCCGGGTTACTGCCTTGGGGGTCAGTTCAAGCCCGGAGTCCCAGAGTCTCCAAGGCAGCAACTCGATTTTCAAGCCTGATGTACTGCGGCCACAAATGACAATATTGGCTAGGGGCGATGTGCCAGTACATGTAATCCTCATGTCCCCCATTGTGTTTCCCATCATTTACAGTGCTTTACAGTGCTTTCTTTAATTTAACTTTTTAGTTTGGTTAACTTTGAAGCTTTGCACGATCAGATGAAAGCCTGCCAATGTTAACGGCCGATTGCATGGCTTGCTATCGGCCGTAGGAAGGACCTCCTTGCGGCCCCTTCTATTTGAATACCAACAAAGCCGTAGGACTATGAGGGGTCGTAGCACCCTAGTAAGGTATCGCAGAGTTGCAGCCATTTTACGGCCATCATTTGTATGAGGCCCAAAGTGTATATTTCATTATTTCCATAGCAAAACTAACACTGCTATACAATACAACCAAAGTGAAGAATGCATCAATTCAAATCTATGATCCCATATAATGATACCATGCAAGATATTTCCATTA
Organism: Discoglossus pictus; assembly: GCA_027410445.1. Taxonomy (NCBI): domain Eukaryota; kingdom Metazoa; phylum Chordata; class Amphibia; order Anura; family Alytidae; genus Discoglossus; species Discoglossus pictus. The sequence goes on from CM050165.1 coordinate 394,072,031, forward strand.
TTAAAGACCAACAGCCCTACTAAATTCCCTCAACGTTTAAAACCGTAGCCCATAATGTAGCCTGCATGACTTTTGGCTATTAAATTGGCCCCGTAATGCAACCTGCTAACAATCTGCGTGTTAAGGGCGGAAAAATCTTACGGGGTGTCGAAATCTGAACTCCGTTGTTGCAAATCCTTTTATCTGACAAGCCTGTAACTGCTACATTCCAATCACACTATTAAATTGCAACAAATTCACAAAGATATCATGGGGTTCAAGCCCGTAACCCACAAAGGGAGGCAAAAATATTACTGCCTCCAAATAGGACCTGCAAAGGGTTCACAGACAATTTCTCAACACTGTAAAAGACAGTGGACTTTAAAATATGGGGGAAAGCATTGAAAGGCATTACAAATACTTGCACAACAATCGCCCAATAAAAATAGGCATTTCAAAAATATTTGATTTCATCATATGTTGGAATGGTCATGTACAGTCAGGTGCATAAATATTGGGACATCGACACAAAACTAATCTTTTTGGCTCTATACACCACCACAATGGATTTGAAATGAAACAAACAAGATGTGCTTTAACTGCAGACTTTCAGCTTTAATTTGAGGGTATTTACATCCAAATCAGGTGAACGGTGTAGGAATTACAACAGTTTGTATATGTGCCTCCCACTTTTTAAGGGACCAAAAGTAATGGGACAATTGGCTGCTCAGCTGTTCAATGGCCAGGTGTTTGTTATTCCCTCATTATCCCACTTACAAAGAGCAGATAAAAGGTCCAGAGTTAATTTCAAGTGTGCTATTTGCATTTGTTGCTGTTAACTCTCAATATGAGATCCAAAGAGCTGTCACTATCAGTGAAGCAAGCCATCATTAGGCTGAAAAAACAAAACAAACCCATCAGAGAGATAGCAAAAACATTAAGTGTTGCCAAATCAACTGTTTGGAACATCCTTAAAAAGAAAGAACGCACCGGTGAGCTCAGCAACACCAAAAGACCCGGAAGACTACTGAAAACAACTGTGGTGGATGACCGAAGAATTATTTCCCTGGTGAAGAAAACACAACAGTTCGCCAGATCAGGAACACTCTCCAGGAGGTAGGTGTATGTGTGTCAAAGTCAACAATCAAGAGAAGACTTCACCAGAGTTGTAAACCATTGGTGAGCCTCAAAAATAGGAAGGCAAGATTAGAGTTTGCCAAACAACATCTAAAAAAGCCTTCACAGTTCTGGAACAATGTCCTATGGACAGATGAGACTAAGATCAACTTGTACCACAGTGATGGGAAGAGAAGACTATGGAGAAGGAAAGGAACTGCTCATGATCCAAAGCATACCACCTCATCAGTGAAGCATGGTGGTGGTAGTGTCATGGCGTGGGCATGTATGGCTGCCAATGGAACTGGTTCTCTTGTATTTATTGATGATGTGACTGCTGACAATAGCAGCAGTATGAATTCTGAAGTGTTTCGGGCAATATTATTTGCTCATATTCAGCCAAATGCTTCAGAACTCACTGGACGGTGCTTCACAGTGCAGATGGACAATGACCCGAAGCATACTGCAAAAGCAACTAAATAGTTTTTTTTAAGGGAAAGAAGTAGAATGTTATGCAATGGCCAAGTCAATCTCCTGACCTGAATCCGATTGAGCATGCATTTCACTTGCTGAAGACAAAACTGAAGGGAAAATGCCCCAAGAATAAGCAGGAACTGAAGACAGTTGCAATAGAGGTTTGGCAGAGCATCACCAGGGATGAAACCCAGCGCCTGGTGATGTCTATGCGTTCTAGACTTCAGGCTGTAATTGACTGCAAAGGATTTGCAACCAAGTATTACAAAGTGAAAATTTTATTTATGACTGTTAATCTGTCCCATTACTTTTGGTCCCTTAAAAAGTGGGAGGCACATATACAAACTGTTGTAATTCCTACACCGTTCACCTGATTTGGATGTAAATACCCTTTAATTAAAGCTGAAAGCACATCTTGTTTGTTTCATTTCAAATCCATTGTGGTGGTGTATAGAGCCAGAAAGATTAAAATTATGTCGATGTCCCAATATTTATGGAACTGACTGTATATGCCAATATGAAAAGCCATGCTGCAACATGCATAAAGCAATTAAAGACACACTTCCAACATATTAACCCTTTCTCACTCACAGAGGCTATAATGTGGACCCTGGAATATATATATAATTGCATATACATCTCGCTCATCACATCTACATTGGGAAAACAAATAGTGGCCAAATTACACCGCCACATCACATAGATCAAGTAAAAGGGGAACATTTTAATATTTGTTGTTCAGTCCAACAATTGTATCTAACTCTCTGTGACCCTATAAACTGAGCACATTTAGCTAGGTCTCTGCCTCTCCTGTTCCACAAGGTTTGCATGCCAAAGATACTGGAGTGGGTTGCCTTCTCTAGTGGACTGTGTATTGTCTGACCTTTCTGCTATCACCCGCACACCTACACTGCTTCATTCAGGTACACAAGCCCCTTCACCACCACCACTTAGCAATCCAGAAAGAGACCAGGGGAACATACACCACACGGATCTACTCTAGCCCAGAAAAATCAGGAAGGGCTGCAAAAACACATGGAGTCTGTGCAGAGGCATAGGGATCAACAGACAACTCACCTCCAACTATACCCATCCTGGAAAGTCCCACGCCATTGCTGGTGGCCATGTGCCAAGATGTATACCCATTCCCATTTGGTGACCTCCCATTATTTTTTGCTATTCATCTTCATCAATTTACATTTGTGTGGTGTATGTTCCGCTGGTCCCCTTGTGGATTGCTAAGTGGTGGTGGTGGTGAAGGGGCTTGGGAATGAAGCTGTGAGCTATACAATGTGGGGACAGTGTAGGTGGGCAAGTGATAGCAGAGGAGTCAGACAAATCACAGTCCACTAGAGAAGGAGCTGGCAACCCACTCCAGTATCACCTTCCATATTCCTATTAGACCCTCAGGAGAATGTTGATACTCCACAATATCACTAATTGGACATTTGCATGTGTATTAACCCTTTATGTTGATTATATATGACATTTATTATTATATGATATTTAATGCTATTATGACTATTGTTATATGTATAGTAACTAGGGCTCATTAGTTTACATATGTATATATATATAGGAATGTGACACATATGTGATGTATGTGAATGTCCCATAACCCCAACCATTGAAAACATACTGACACGGTTAGAACAGTATAACAAAGCTTTATTTCATACACAGAGCACAATCAGAAATGGTCAAGACTGTGCATTAATATCATGGGTGTTGTGTGGGCGGATCCCGGGAGAGCAAGAGGCTTGTGGTAAAAAGGGGATACCTAAATGGCGTAATGTCATAGTCTAGAATAAGCATGATGCATAGCACCTACCAGGGTCACATGTGGTCACTACTCCACTACAACCGGAATCTGATGAAAAAAAAGGATCATCACAAATCACTCCATTTAATTGAAGAAACCAATAATGTGCATAGCACTTACAACTTGTCTAGACCTGTTCAATGAAACAGATGATTCAACCTCTGGACTGTATAATCCAATCCAGTTTCACACATACAGTGTGGTGAAAAAAACAAAAATCAGAAAAAGTGGTCAACTAAAAAAAGGGGGAGGAGGATAAAAAAACTAATCAACATGCATGTACAGTACACTGCTAAATACTGTAACTGTAACAATATACCAAATCACCTGATTCTCATCTGCAATCATTACTAACTATTAGCTAGGTCTCTGGATAATCAGCAATATAGGAAAAAAAACATTAATATGGAGAGGACACAAAGGTCAGCAGCAAATTTTACATACTTACATCAGACCCAATGATCTGTTATCAGACTGATATTGAGGTCAGGATCACATGCTTCACTAGTGCATATATTAATGCTGGCTGTCATTAACATGCCATTGTGAGACTTTGCAAGTCCACCACCATAGCGGTATTCGTCTACAATCATGTCTTAGATTTCTTGCTATATGATAGCTTTAAGATTGTGGGAGCTACATGTTAAGGGGGCTGTCATTGAAGGAATGTCTACCTGAGAGACACTGGGAAAACCTTACACCTCATGTATTTCCTTCCCAATGCTTGAAGATGCAGGAGATGCCTTCATGGACCCGAATTGTACCTAAAAAAATGATAAAAAAGACAAAACATACAAAATGAGGCCTTAAAAAAGGGACTGCAAAATCTCTTCTCAACAGCATTCCTCAGTGACCATCAATTGGTGACATGTTCAACAGAACCCTACGTGAGAAGAGTACCATGGACCATGTGATGGAAGGTAACCATCTGCATACAAAAATCACCATCACATAGGCCAAGATCCAAGACCCTGTAGCCAGGCTGGATTAGGTTAACATTGTGACCAAAAGATTGTCACTGAGGAGTGCTGTTGAGAAGGCACGAATATATGCACAGCCCCTATGTCTTAATCCGCCTAGGCACAGGGCCACAATCCCCAGTGGCCAGCCGCCTTCTACCTGCTGGTGGGGGGGGGGGGGGGCGGCAGGAGTACAAAACCCCCTGGGAGGCAGTGGCACCTGCAGTGGCGTTGTGGAGGCATGGTGAGAAGAGCGGAGGGGTCGTACTGCGGGTGGCCGGGAGATGCCTTCCGGGGTGGAGGAAGCAGGGCTGGGGACCAGAGCGCCTCCCATGGCCTCTGCGATGGCTACTTGGAATGCGCCTTGCCAGGCTGCGCATTACCTGCGCATGATTGGCAGAGATGTTGGCCTGGATCCCCCAAAGCAACTCCACCTGCTGCCACATGAGGGCCAGCATCTTCACCTGCGCAGCCTGGCTGATGTGGGGGATGGAGGCCCTTGGGGTTTGGCCAGGTAAGGCATTGGTGGTGTCTGAGCAGTTAGGTTTTGTGGCCCGGCTGGAGCATGGGCCAAAACTGCCGGTGGTGTGGATGGGCCCGGTGGTGGTGGCCAGTCCAGTGCACTGCTGGAGCAGGTGGTGGCTAACTGCTTGCATCCTCGCTCCAGTTGGAGGGCCCTGGCGAGATGCTCAGTCTTTGGAGTATGGGGATAGAGGGGTCGATTCCCGGCAGTATTGGCGGTGGTCCTGAAGGTGACCCACTAGCCAGATGACATCCTCCTCCGAGCCAGGGCTCTTGGGCCCTCTTCTTTCCTCCTCCCCCTGCGCCGGTTCCTGCTGGGCGAGGGCTTGCTCCTCCACTTCCTGCTTCGATGGAGCTGATGCCCCCGTCTTTGGCTCACCACTGGACCCAGACCTCCTTGATGCTGAAAGGGAGAAAAGTGAGGTATATGTCATTAGTATGATAAATAATACATTGTTTTGTGTGCATTCCTAACTATCTGACATCTAGACTTGAACCTGGATGATACTCTTTATTACAACTCCAATTAGCTATCATTTGCTAATGTGATTTATTCTTTGGTTCTTGGTCTTGGTCGTTCTTGGCTCCTGTCTTATCTTAATTCCGGCTGCGTTCTGTAACTGTATAGGCTGCAGTGGGCACACCAATACATGGACTCTCTATTGCTTGATTACTGCTGTTGTGCCCAGGAATGACAGTGATTTGTAAGCTTCATGGATTTAATGAACCATCCATCTATCCCATGTTAATTCCATGGAACTGACATGTCAGTGTCCTTTTTGGTCATCATGTACACGTGTAGTGTGTGTGATGCACATGTGGTGGCATGTTGGTGTATGTGATATTCACATACAGACAAACCGGTGCTTGACGGACCTCACATCCCTTGGCGCTGTGCCTCTGTTGTCACCTCAGCAGCCACCTCCTTCCATGCCTGAGTCCTAGGCCCTGGCCTAATTTTCCCCTGTGATTTGGCCACGGATAGCACAGAGGAGGACCACATTCTCCCAGTGCATATAATTGTGGGCCCTGTGCTTGCTCTTAGTCTCTTACCCTCCCGACTGTGGACGGGGATCCTCATCTCCCTGCTGACCTCTCCCTGAGGCCTGTCCCTCCCCAAACTACCCCCACCCTTCCCCCGGGATCAGGCCCTTTCTCCTCTCTCCCTCTGCTACGCGTGCCTGCTGCTCGGGCCACCTTGCCACCATCCACCTCCTCCTCTATACTCCTATCCTCCTCCACCTCTTCCCACTCTACCTCCTCCTCACCTCTCCTCTTCTCCTCCTCACCTCCTCACCTCTCCACTCCTCTCCCTCCATCTCAGTCCCAAAAAGAATATAACAATAAATAAAAATAAGTGTAACTGTTAATTTATGAAGGAAAAAAATTTGTGTATTATGTGTAATTAATAACTGTTGGGGGATGAGGTGTGGGGGATGGGATGGGGAGGTGTATAGAGTGACCTAGCTCTATATGTCTCTATGTGTATTACAAATATGTGTAATCAGTAAATATGTGTAATCAAGGATTAAGTGTAAAATATTAAATAGTAGAATATAAAAGAACAAATCTGCAAATGACTGCTCTGAAATAACTCTTGCTCTCTCTCTTATCCTCCAAAACCACCAACTCTGGGACCTGTGTGCTACTTCGAAAAAAAATACAACACAGTCAATGCATATGCATGTGGAACGAACATTTATAATCTCCCTCTATCAATTATCTTCGGCTAGACAAATTTCTATTGAATAAGAGGCCTGTGTCACACTACGTTATACTGCAATTTGATAGTGTCGGCCGATCACAGCTCGGCCAGCCCCTTTACAGCTTGCATGCGCGTAAACGGTTTATGGGCTTGCTTCTTCGGCCCGTAACTCTTGGCATGGTTCAATTCAATAGCTCTGTAACTCGACCGAATTTTAAACCTGCAGGCTTTTCAGGTGTCCCGTTGCCTCTACAGGCTTTGAATTTTAATATCGCCTGGTACATTATAAATACAGTCATACATTTTGCTGTGAAGTATGATCCTGTACCTTTCTAATAAAGTGACACGGTATTGTACCATAACTAATTTTACTATTTTTGGAATATTGTAAAGAACTTTATAAATGTAAGCAAATAAGGACATTAAATAGATTTCAAAGTAAGTTTAAATTACTTATTTGTACTGCATTTCATTATATATTTCTTACAGAATATTTTTGTTTTTAAATTATATGCATACAAGTAACAGTATGTTACTCTATGATTTCTGGAGTTTTTGCATCATGTTGTCTCAATTTGATAACCACATTGACCTGAGAGTAAATGAGATAGGAAGCTTCTTTATTCCACCTAGTAAGATATGCCACAAGCACTGTGAGAAAGCCTTAACTCAGCTGTTCATTTCTTTAATTTTTTTATATCTCAAAAAACTGTTGAATTTTAGCTAATCACAGATGTATGTATTGTACTTAACTAAATATAAATGCCATAAATCTAGACCTTTAATTAATATTGTTATGAATTCCTTTTATTGATGTTGTGCAATTCTCTATTGATCACATAATTGCGAATAACATATACGTTTTTTCAATGTACTTTATTAAAATGTGAAAATCAGGATCTGTTTAATTCATATGGCTATTTAGGTGGAAAAAGTCATACTGCTAAACTGATGCAAAAGAAAATCAATTAAATGTTCCCTAATCATGGCTTAGAAATTAAAGTAAACTGTATAATCATATTAATCGTAATAGGATTTATCCCAGAATTAACTTTAATCATTGTCTTATCTTGTGTGGCATACCCCTGATTATATATCCAACTGCTCATAATCTCCAAATTTAAGTTAGTGCAGTACTCAAGTGGACAAGTTTTCAACTGTTTTTCGTTCCATTCATTAATAACAACATAAAGTCCTGGCTACAATAATATGGATAAAATCCATGCTTAATTATACTCATAATCCAACCACTATCTGACTAAAACATTCTGTTATAGTATTTTTAAAATATTTGTCACAGTACATAAATAACAGTATTTAAATGTTAACATCACTGATAATATTTAATTTTGTATATGATTATTCTTAAAATTATGTAAATCCCATGTACCATGTTAATTATCTCACATAATAAATGTGTCAACTTTGGATGTTAATCTCTGTTCATCTATGAACTTGTTTTTTATTTTGTAAAACACAAATCATTTTAAGAACATTTTTAGAACAGGCTTTCCCATAAATAAGATATTCCTTTCTTTAAACAAACCCAGTAGAGGCTCCAATTAGAGTAGGACAGTTAAATACCAACACATATTAATATTAGTAGTTGGGAGTAATTACAAAAATTGAATTTAGTAACAGAAAAGCAACTTTGAATATACTAAATGTTAGCTATCACTCAGCTCAGAGTTATTTCATTATTACATTTTTCACATAACTGATGGATGGCTCTTAGATAAATAACATCATTTTGCAGGTGATGTCTGAGATGTCAGTCTTTGAAGAGACTACCTTTATTGTTACCACATAAGCTGCCTGCAAAAGGAAGTAATAATACACAAATGAAGTAACTAGATCATGACAAAAGTTGACTCTGGTGGGAGGATCCATTGAGCTGAGTAACAGTCATAGCTTAGTAAAGCTTTAGTAACTTCCAATTGCAAATATTCACATTTTGATTGGTACTTTACTATTGTATCATAAGCGGGTACTTCTCAACTCTTCTTTGCTGTTATTCCACACCCATTTATTTTATCATATTTTTGTCTGTTTCTCCCTTACATCTGTTCTATGTGCTACTTTCTCAGGAGTGTGTGTCCTTTTACACTTATGAGCTTTCTGTTAATTACATTTTTGATGCCACATTTCCATCTGCTTCATCTGTATTCAAATTTTCCTCCTTGCTCAGGAAGTGGTGGATAAACAAAATTCAAAATAGGAGAGACAGCAGCATAATTGCACATTTGAGTCCTCGGGCCTTATTCAATTGCAACAGTTACAGAGCGATTCAATTGAACAAGACCGCAACTACCTTGCCGAAAGCCTAAATTGTAAACCATGCAACCGTATGTAGCATTTCAGGGCATGATCATGTTCAAATAAGCAAGCCCGTAACAACTGAGTTAGAAACAACTAATTGTAAATAATAAATTAGTTTACGGGCTACATTACGGGCTCAAGTAACTTACAATTGCTCAATTAAAAAATTTACCTATTTTAAGTGTTATTTTAAAGATGATATTTTAAATATATGACCACATTCATTTTTTTAATTGTGTTTTATCTTATCTCTACCCTCACTAACAAATACCCCATGGAAAATGATTTCTCTCTTTTTCTCCCTGTTCCTTTTGGCCTATTTTCAGCTATTTTCAGCTTGTCACTATGCTTATCTGTCTTTCCACCTGCCAATCATCCTTATGTCTGTGTTCCTGGCTTTTCACCTCACCCAATATTCATTTTCTCCTCTTGGATGCCCCCACCTTATCATTTTTATAGCTTTTTGCTTGTGAACAACTAACATTTTTTTCTTTTGTTTCTCATAACTATGCCATTTGGTATTCATTTAACCTTCAATTATCATTAAGGGGACATGTAAGATTTCTGTATTTCACTAGGAATATAATATACATTTGTATCTATTTACTTTTATGTACTTTATTTTATTAAGAAGTGTTTGAAAGCTCTGTTTTTGTGCCTAAAATCATACAATTTATAACTGCTTGAGTCTGCTTTCTGTAGCTCATGCAGCTCATCAATAAAGTGCAGCCTGTCAGTGACCTCCCTCAAGTAGCATATTGCTGAATGTTTCCACTGATTGGCCATGTTTTAGTGTGATTAAGAATACATACCTAACTTGAAGCGCATCTATTGTCCTACTGAAAAATTAAATAGTAAGAGACAGAGCAATAAATTGGTGACAGTCACGGTATAATAGATTAATCTAGTCTATAAAAACAATTTTTATGTTGCTTTTTTGTTAAATCAATTTTATTGAAATACAAAAAAAAGTACACAAAATCTACTTTTACATTGCAAGTTTATTACGGCATAATGATATAGTAAACATGATAGTGTGATATAACACATATTTTATGTTGAAATATAAGAACTGTACTGTATCATTGCTCTACTGTATAAAATGTGTAATGCAATAACCACACCACATTAATATGGTAAAAGGATTATCAATGTATAACAGAACAGGCTGGTACCGCAGATTATCACAATGTTCTCACTGTAAAGGCATTTCACCTCTGAGACATAAACTGCCTCAGGCTCAACTCATGCATCTCACGTCTGAATCAAATGCAGTCTGTTTTTACATAGAATTAGCTAAATATCTTGAAATTCAATGTTATTTAATGTTAATGGTTACATTACTAGTGAAAAAAAAAGTTAGATATGCAAATGGATTTGGGAAAAAATTAACATCAGCATCTGGCAAAAACATTTGTTTATGTCTAATTTAAATAAAAAACTCAATAGAAGCTATTATATAAATAGTAAAGAAGCAAATAACCTTCTCACAGCAAGAATAATAAAATATACTTTTACATACTTCTTCAGTACCTTTTAAACACCTTGTAACACTTTTGACCAACCCTTTGGTTTTGTACCATCTTTTTGCTGATGATACCGAAATTTCTCTCTCCTATCTGGATCTATTTCCCTCCTTGCTAACTCATTTAATTTTCCTGCTTGATGATCTTCCTAGATCCATGAGGTTACTCTTAATTCCCATATCTCCTTCATTTTCCATATCCAATCAATCATCATATATCACCTGCAAAATAACTAACAAATATGTGCTTTTGTTTCCTCAAGACACAACCAAAATCTTACTTAACTCACTTTTATTCCTTTGTAATTACTGTAACTCACTCCTAATTTGGCTTAACTGATGTCTTTGCTTTCCCAACTACTAACTTATTTCACACCTTGGTACCTATGCCAACTTATGTCTACAGGATTTCTCCTGTGCTGCCCCACATTTAAAGTTATCTTCCTCACCCTGTCTGCCTCTCTACACTCTCCCCCACTCTTCACAGTCTTCACATCGAAGACTCCCCAAAACATTATTGTAGTCAGACAAGCTTTCCACCATGTTCGATAATGTCCAATATATAAACTTTTGTATAAGACACTATTCATTTCTTTAGGGATCCTCTCATCTGTTCAGATTATCATCAATTAAGTACACCTTTAGTATCTAACATATGTATATCCACTTAGATTGCAACCTTACGCAAGAGCAAGGCCCTCAACTTCCTTTAATTCCCAATAACCTACTGTAATGTGCTGTAAAAAATATTGCCGTCTTAAAAAAATATATATATTTTTTAATTATAAATGCAAATATATTTTTATTCTGTTTAAATGCCACATTTTCAAGCTCTTCTAATTATATACTTCATACAATTCAGTGATATTTTATTGATTTTAGAGTTTCAGTGAATCACTCCAGTTCTTTATATTGTCAAAGGAATACATAAATATACTGTAAGACAATAGTGCCATCAATCTAAGAAGATAAACAAAATGTTATCTCATCCATTCTTAAATCTGCCCTAAATGCAACTTTCACTTAGCAAAGTAGGAGTCATTTCATTTTTTTCTCTATACACAATATAAAGAGTATGTTATAGAAAAGTTTGATGATAAATTATTCAAATCAGCTATAATTTATAAACAAAGTAACTGGTTAAAATGTACATAGTATGGAAACATGTCACAGGAAAAAATACATAGAAGTCAAACAACCCTATTTAATTGGAGCTACGTGTTAACACGTAGCTCGTAACTCGAGAATTACGTGTTATGGCTATTAAATTAGCCCTGTAACGTTGCTCGCAGCGGACTTGCGTTTTACCACGCAGGACGGCCAAAAATCGCCTACGATTTGAGCTACATTGAACTACACGCACGTAAATCCTTTGATCTTTCATGCTCGCAACCGCTACTTGTTCAATTCAGCTATTAAATTGCAACGTGGTCACTCACGAGCAAGCACGTAACACGCAAATGAAGCCCAAAGGCCAACGTGTGCTTGAGAGCACCCGCAAGGGGGGTATAGTCCAATACGTACTGTAGCAGTTCGTAGGCAAATAAAAACACACTACTGTACATTTATTATAAGGGAAAGTAATGTTAGGTCTTAGCATTAATAGCACAAAATACTCAAGCCTGCAAATCGGCCCCAATAAATACTTTATTTCATGTTCATATTTTGTGTGATATCGATCCCTGCACTCAATCCCTGCAAGTAACAACATATACTGTAACTTGCATGTAATAGAATATCATATTTACTGCTTTATTAATATTGCATTTTATCTGGCATGTTGGTCCGATCGTAAACTGTAATTGAAGTACCTAGGACTTCGAAATCTACCCTTTCGAACGCTAACAATCTCTTTTTCTATTGGCTCCATCTGAACCCTTAACTAAGTAATTGCTTAATTGTTTGCGTTCGAGCACGCAACCCCGTCGGCACGCATCTCTTGCTCATAGCTCGCAGCCCCCTCAAATTTAAAAGCAATGTAAGCAGGGCAAATTTTTACCTGTAGCCGCTGCAAGGCTCATGTTGGACTTACGAGGCTGGAATTTAATATGGCTATAAGAAACTTAGATTTAAAATATGACAAAAGCTTAGTCAACAAATATTACAGCAATAAATTACTTAAGTATGCACAACTATGCCGAATATAATAAAAGTAAGAAAATGGGCCCTATTACATTGTCAAAATCGCAATTACTGAAGCCCGTAATGTAGCCCGCAAAAGTTATTGCTATTAAATTGTCCTCTTCTAGCTACCCGCAATTTGCGAGTTACAGGCTGAAAATCCCTGCAGTTGTAAAAATCGTAACTCCGACTAAGCCTTTGATCTTTCAAGCCCACAAATATTACAATTGCTAAAATCGCAAACCGTTATTTAATTGCTGCAATTCCTCAAGCCCTCAATTGCTTTCAAACCCACAAATGGCAAAGGGGTTAAACACCTGTTCGTAACACTATAAAAGCAAATATAAACAGACTACTGTACTTTAAAACATGGGGAAGGCGATGAAAGACATTAGAATTATTGCACAACAGTCTCAAGCTCGCAAATCTGCAATAAAATATATTTTTTTCAGTGTTATATCAATCTTGGGAATCAAGGAGTTAATACATATCAGGCCACCCACATGGACTATAACAGTTTCTTCATGAATTTTTATTGATTTTTAAATCAATGGATTGCAAGCCCAATCATATATCGGACGTCTAAACACTAATTGATTGACGTTTAAATGCCATGTTTTACTGATGTCATGATGACAGTCTCATTTACTATTGGCTGTTTCTAAATCGGTACTTACAGGCTTGCATAATTGATCATGATCATGCCGTGAAATGCTACTTATGGGTTTATGAAATTTCAACATTATTTGACACTTAACAATGTAATATCAACATATGTGTAATTAAAAAATATGATATGTTGGTATTAAGTCAGTTTTATGATACAAAATACAGGGTAACAAATAACCCAGTACTCAAGGGGTTAATACACATAAAAAAAAACTGTTGTCTAGGAACAAACACTCTAATGCATTGTCTATAAATATATCTTATTTTAACATAAAATAAACACATCTTTATTTATTTAACCTATAAATACAATTGTCACATCTTTTTAATATCAAAATATGTTAATAAATAAAAAAACAATTAATATATATATATATATATATATATATATATATATATATATATATATATATACTTATATAAATATGTTCCCTTGCTGGAGCTAGTTAAGGGCAGTTGTTCCTGCACTTCCTCTCAATATAAGAAATTATGACATTCACATTTCCTATTGGCTCCTAAGGCCATCTCATCCGTAAAGCTGCTTGGTTTGGCTGCTCACTGCACAGATATTTGTTATGGCTACAGAGTAGGATTTACGGCTGTGCACTAAGTGCTGTAATCTGAGGGAGTGAAATATTTATTTTAGTGTAGAAGCTAGAGAAAAAAAATCTCCTTCAGACTTTTTACGACAGTCCCCTCACTCAGAGCACCTTATTTACATGGGGGTCATACTTTTGTACTCTGGATTTCTTTTCTTAAGTATTTTAATATATGGTTTAGATATACAGTATGGTTTATGTATTAGTTTATTATGTTCTTTTTTAGTTGAATTTAAATCTAAGTTTTTTTTACATTACATTTGTTATTATAATACAAAAACAATAAATGTTGCAAAGATAAGTATAGTATGACATTGAGATCAATAATGTTTTTCTAGTATATATTCAGCCACGGTAAATTCCAAGCCTGTAGCTGCAACATGAGACCCGCAAAGCCTATGGGCTTGAAATTCGGCTGTGTTACAGAGTTCTTAAATTCCACTATGCCGCGATTTACGGGCCAGAGACTCAAGCCAGTGAACCATTCTTACGCCGAAGGATGTGCGGCCGTGATCGTGATCAAGTAGTCAAACCCATAGTTACGGTTTTAGACGAGCCAATGGCAAATGAGATTGTCATCATTATGTCAGTGAAAAATGGAGGTTAGATTTCAAAGCCTTACGGGTTTCAATTACAGGTAACGATCGGACCCGCATTCCAGAAATAATGCAATATAAATAAAGCAGTAAATATGATATTTAAGTCCATACAAGTTCCATTATATGTATTAACACATTGATTGTCGGTATCGATATAAAATCGAAATTAAACAGAAATAAAAGTATTTGAGAATATTGTTCTATTAATTTTAACACCTAACATCACTTTCCCTTTCATTATTATTACAGTAGTGTGTTTTTATTTGCATTTACAGTGCTACAGATAGGACTTTTACCCCCTTGCAGGTCCTCTCTAGTACCCATTTGCTGGTTATGGGGTTGAACGCCATTGAATTCATTGCAATTTAATAGCGAAATTGGGAACATAGCAGTTATAGGCTTGAGAGCACAAATGATTTGTGGGTGCACAGTTCAAATTTCCACGTCCCGGAGCCTTTTTTCTCCCTTAACTCATTGTCAGCTTGGTTTACGGGGCCAATTTAATAGCCGCAAGGCTTGTGGCTACGTTACGGCCTACGGTTTTACACTTTCAAAGAATTTAATAGGTCTGATTGAGTTCACATTCATACTTTAGCAGAATCAGCCAATTTGTATGCTGTAAGGGTAATCTTACTAGTGTGCTTCCCAAAAAAATAGTTGATAGCATAGGTTAAAAACAGTTAGAGGTGTAGACAAATAGTGCTTTAAATCCTAACGCTGTATGCCTAATTGCTAGACATCATAATGCAACCATGTTTTGCAATTCCTCTGGGCCAATCGGTGATATTAAATTAGTAATTTCTAAATTGAATATCATTGTCTCTAGTCATGTATGCATTAAGGTTTTGACACCTTTTATTGACCCTTACAAAGCATCTTTAAGGTTGGTTGGATGAAATTATTGTCAATTCAGTAAATATTTAATATTCAGAATCCTATATTATCTAACTTAATATACACTCATACAAATTAGTTATTAGAAACATTTTACCTTATGAACTTTATTTTATAAATAGCAAGTTCAAAATGTAATATAGATCTAGTTAAACAATATATTTTAGGGGGATTTTTTGGTCATAGATTATAATAGGTAGATAGATACACACATGGCTTCAGGGTGGTGTGACCTCTTGGTTCCCTGACTGGAATTGAACACTGGTCACAGTGGTGAAAGCACTGAATTCTAACTACTGGACTACCTGGGAACCCCACGATACAATGTAGATTCACACAAAAGTTCCACTGTGATTGTATGTAAGCAACATTGTAATATCCAAATAATAAGGCCAACATTATTGAGTCACTTATAGCTACTAAAAATTACTTAAAAAACGTAGCCAAATGCTATTAGTTAAAAAATCCATTTATATTTGCATTGTAACTATTTTATTACTATTATCACGGTAAGTTGAAAAATAATAATAAAAGAGAAAGGGTTAACACCCATCAAGATGGGTATGTCATGCCACATGAAAATTATCTTCAATTAGAAAAGGATGTAAATACATAAAACATGCATGCACAGTTGTTGTTTTGTTTTGCCAATATATCATTTACTGGATATTGTTAGATTGTAAAAATAGGGAAAATAGAAAATGCACTTGTTATGCCACAAATGGAAAACCCATACATGTATGTAGGTAGAATATATACAAATCTACTGATAGCAGCAGATAAACTCAGTATGTGACAAATACATATTAGATTAAGGGACAAGTTAGGGTCTTGTATTTTCTGTTTAGTGCTCATTTATGGATTCTCTAGAAAAAAAGCTTAAGCCTCCAGTATTTGAATTAAATTCAGGAATCCCTTGTTCTATTAAAACAGCTTGCAAAGTGTATAATGAAAAAGAAGAACCTCCCATTGGTTCTCATTTTATACTATGCAATACATTTTGTACTTGATCTTAAGATCAAACAATTGATTGTACAGTAGATAATCTGGTGTTTTGTTCCCTTTCTTGCACAACTGAAAACTCCTTTAGTTGTTGCTAGAATAACGAGGTACTCCTGCAACTGATTATGAATAATATTAAGGACTTGAATTAAGCTGAAGATATAACTGTTTTCCCATATAAACTAGATATAGAAATTAAAGTGTTACAGAGTTCTTGAAGAGACACTCAATTTCTATTTTACCTTATGTATCAAATTTCTTATTATCATCTTCAACATATCACAGCACTTCAGCATTTAGAACATCATTTGTGTATATGAAATTCAGAGACACATTAAAGACTAAAGTAAAAAAAATCATATATTCTTATATTCTCTAAGAACACTCAAGGACATTTGCTTCCACCGTTATGGTAATTAAATCTTAATACTTAGTCTAAATTTGCTGTTGAGAATAGTGAACTTCATAATCACTTCATTCTTCACAAATTTAACATTTAGTGCACCTGATTTTATATGTAAAAAGTGTTGAACATTGAGAAATGAGACTGGTGATCATGAATGGAGCAGAGCAGCAGTTTTGGATACAACTCCAGTTTAACAATAATGGTTCACATTTTGCTATATATGATATAATTATACATTTATAATTATATCATATACAATATATGATACCATTAAAATCTGATTATGGAGAGTTGTAATGTAAGAATTTACATATAAAATGTTTCCATACTTACTTATCACTTATTTATGGCCTCATTCCAATCTTTCACAAAGCAGTTATGGTGCAAGTTCATAAGTTACTTGCAAACCTTTGTTTAAAATTTTCAGCATTGTGTGACTGCAGCACTGAACGGTCATCATGTAAGTTACCAATTCTAAGTAAGTAACTTATGTAAACTGAATCCCGATAAGGGCTCAAAAAAGCTTTGCTGGAAATTTTTCAAGGCAGGTCTTGAGTAAGTACTGTAACAAGCAAGAAAAAGAATGTAAGTGCAAAATAAATATTACATTAAATATTACATTTAACATTCTCATAGGCACATTTGTTCTAAATACAACATTGCAAAGTCTCACTCGGCATACACACCCTTCTAGTTTATCATAATAGAGAGTCTTTGAACATCAACTAATGTCACTAATACACATCAACATAACATATACCAAATGCAGTCGTATCACATGGCCTACAACAGGTGCTGTAATTCATTGCTTATTAAAGGGCTGGGGCCACACCCCAAACAATAGTCATCAACAGCATAGATCCAGAGCACATACTGCAAGAGATCATGCATGTCACATCCATGGTAGGGTATGTCATGTACATAATACCATTGTGTGTTTATTATAATGAACACCCTGAGGCTTTAAACATTTCTCAGTTGCAGAGATTTCTCAGAGCAGCCATTTCTGCAGATATTTAACCAAAGACACTGGGCCTGATGCCATCCATAATTAAGATTCACTTTCCAACTGTCATTTTCCCATTTTTTTTTTTAACCTTTTTTCATTTGCCTCTAAATCTAGAGCTTCACACACCATCACCTTTCTTCAGCATCGGAAATCATCTAACTTATTGTGATTTTAAAACCTTGGAAATAGTATGACACAGCTCTGAAATGAGAAGCATGTGGTCAGATTAAAAAAAAGAGAAAGAGAAAAATCTAGAAATGTAACCCATTATACCATTTGACCCCTTACAATCTTTATGTACAGGACAGTGCTGTATACTGTTACTGTAACAATAAACTGACTAACCTGATGTTCATCTATAAGCAGTGTAAACAATGCTGTATCTGTCATGAGAAATGAGTAGTCAGGACCTCACAAGAAATGCTTAGCTGGGACCATAATAATGCCAAGAGTAATATCACTATCTCTATATGATATTGTTTAGCCACATTGATATAACATGTTAAAGACATACAGGTATGATCATATAATAACTGTGTTTGTTATGATATCATGACATCTAAACATGTAGACATGATTATTGCTGACAAATAAAGGTCATCAGCTGAAATGTTTTTAAGAGGTTCAGAAAAGTCTATCTGGTCTCATATTGTAACAAAGGATGACATTCTTACCTCATGCATGTATAACTGCTGGGTTTTATTAACATAGTATTGTAGGACTATTCAATTCCAGTGCCGTATGTGCATTGGTACGTATTAAACATATCAGCAGTCATGGTGTTTAAACCATGATATATGTGTTTATTTATGGTGCGTGAGTTCATTCTGCTTTGGGATGTCATCAATAAAAGGGCTATATAAAAGCCACTGTATATAGTTTCCTTACATTATTTGGTAGCACTGCTTGCAAATGAACTAACCTCTTTAATGGATGTTAAATTTGCCTAAAAAATAAAGTTTTACAGTAAAAACATTAACATCCTAACTAGGTACAATATCAACTGCATTCCTCAGTGACCATCAATTGGTGAAATGTTAACCATAACTACACGTGTCTACAGATAAGATTATCACAGACTATGTAATGGTGGCTTGCCACATGGTTACAATATATCACCATCACATTGGCCATGATCATCTACTCTGTAAACAGACATGGATAAGTTAGCATTTTAACCAACAGATTTTTAATGAGGACTGTATTTGAGAAAGATTAAACGAGATGTAGCTACGATTTCATCCTGTGCCTAGTTATTACTCCTCTCCCATGCCATTATGCCCTCTCCTCCGTGGGGGTCTCATGAGAGATGCAGGTGGAGGCATATTTGAAGGTGGAGGCATATATGCTGGAGGTGGAGGCTTCAAGCCAGAGGAGGATGGGCCAGGCTGATTGTGGCATGGGACTGCTCCGGGTTGGAGGATGCTGGGCTCACCAGAAGCCTTTGCTGTAGTTCAATGTTGGGTTGGAGCTGCAAACTCTAGCTGCTCATTGTTTTTTTTTTCCAAGATGACTGCACGCTGGAGACTTGCCATAATGCCCTCCTGCTGCCTCTGAAATGTGGTGAGTTTAGCTATTTAGCTGACCCCAGTAATGGCCTTCATGTTGTGGACATTGGGACTGCCGGTGGGGGCTGCAGAGGTGTTCGTAGTGATAGTTGCAGAATGGTAGGAAGGTGCTGGGGTGGCATGGTGGGGAGGTGCTGAGGTGGTGTCAGCGGCGGTGGTCTTGAGCATGGGCTTATATAAAACAAGGTTGTGATTGGAATCGACACTAAGCATTCTGCATGCAAAGCCACTTTACTAATATACAAAAAAGATACAACAGTACAAGAATCTGAGTCTGTGTTATATATTTTTATTATAAAGAGTAAATTGTCTAAATTTAAAGAGTGAAGGAGACAGCATAATCAATTAATTGCCAAGACAGCTAACTTGCAATATAATGTAGGTATTATAAACTAGACTCACTCTGACTCCTGTATACAATCCGCCATACTTCTTTTTTAATTTGTTCATACTGTCTATAACCAATGTTTCAGAATGCTGCTCCTCTACCATGTCTAACTGTCACCTCCCCAACTCTCTAAGCCTAACCCCCATTTCTTCCCCAGGTTTAACCAATTTACATGATCTACATCTACAAGCAATGCTAACCATGCTGTATCTGTCATGAGAAATCAATTGCCATTAATAATGGTGTGGGATCTCACAAGAAAGGCTTAGCTGTGACCACATTCAGTGGGCCAAGAGTGCTATTACCATCTCTACATGATATTGTTCAGCTACATTAATATCACATTTAAATTGGTATACAAGTGTTATCAAATTATAATTGATTGCTATGATACGTAATGTCTAAACACATACCCAATTAATATTGATAGAAGATTAAGGTCATCAGCCATAATGTCTGTTATTTCATCAAACAAAAGTACCTGCTCTCATACTGATAAGAGAATGGCATGCTATGCAAGCCCGTCCATTGGTTCAAATTAAACCTAACAACAATCATGTGTTTTAAAACATGATATGGTATGTGAGATTATTCTTCTCTGGGGATGTCATGATAGAATGGTTATCTGAAAAGGTTAGACAGTAAGGGACATACAAAAAATAAGGACTACACCATATCTTCACAACAATATTACTCAGTGGCCATCAATTGGTAAAATGTAAACCATAAGTTTCCAGAGAAGAGAATTATGGGACATGTGATGGTAGGTGACCACATGGTTACAAATTATCGAGATCACATAGACCATCTACTCTGTAGAAAAGCGTGAGTATGTTAACATCTTGACCAATAGATTTTCACTGACAAGTTTTTTTTAAAAAGATCACATCATAGATGCAGCCCCTAAGTGACTGAACACAGGGCCCCCACCCCCTGTGCCACCACGCATTCTGCCTTGTAGAGGGGTTGTGGCAGGAGGAGGTATCCCCCCATGAGGCAGCAGCATTGACCCTGCTGTGGGGGCATGGAGTTAAGCGAGGAAGGGTCAGGCTGCAGATGAGAATGAGGCCCTTAGATTGTAAATTGTACTACTGCATGATAGCATTTTAAATTGCAACTTAGTATTGAGTGTTGGAAGTTGTTGGTATGCAGAATTAATATGTTACACCCAAATATAATATTGCTGATTTTGCATGTTGTATAATTAAGAAATCTAAATCTGATTTTGTTTATAAGATTAATATAATTATTATTACACCATCCACATGTTTATGGGCATTTTTTAATGATCTGGCTGCCCACAGTGTGATCAGGTCATTGTTAGTTAAAAAAGAGCATCATACATATAAAATGAATCCCTACATCCCCTTCTCACTTATATAAAAAAAAAAATGCCACCAGTCTATGAGTGTGAATTTTGTGGCCACTTCTCGAAGTATAAAAATAATCTGATCTCCCCTGGGCTGTAGTATTTTATTGTACGTGATAACATTTACAATATTTAAATTTCTAGCTATGATCTTAAAACTTTGAGTCTTTGTTCAAATTAAATTTAAGGTAACCTATACATGTATGATATCTGTGATATAAATAGATATGTGGCTTTCATGTTTAAGGTTTTGTATTGTTCTTCCAATAGGGCCATATTGGCGAGTGGTTTTTTATGTGAGGTGAAACCTGCCTTCCTATTTACATGGTAATTTTGATATTATGAGGGACATATAAAGGGATTTGGAATATAACTGCTTTTTTTCATGCATTTACAACAGCATGATCTAAACATCACAAAAATACTAAGCAAAACCTACTTAAACTCCACTGAAACTAACAGGTGGAAAGCCCCCAAGAGAAGTTAAACATCTGATTTTTTTTTTGCAATTTGACACATTGTCAAACAGCTACTTCCAGATGCAATAAAGTAAAAAAAAAAAAAATCAATGTATCTTTAAGACATGTAGTATGTGTTTTTTTGTTCCAGAACGTTGAGAAATAAATATTGTGCTTATGACAATTTCTGGCATTTACTGTTTGTTCATAAATAAATATTTTTGTATCAGTATACTCAGGACATCAATTATATGTTTTTTAGGTCTCAAATTAGAAAATACTGCAGATAAAACAACTTGTAGTAATGATTTAACTAAATCCCCAACCATAATTTAATTTTACATATCCTAATACATCACTAGATTATTGCAGGTTATTGTTGGAGGAAGAAAAACTAAATGGTACACATTGAAATGACTAGAAATCTATACACACAAATAGCTGTAATTGTACATATTAATTAAATATTACTACCCGTTATTTGTAACGTACCAACATATTCCATAGCAATATACAGGGGTTAAGTACAACACAAAAACTATTTTAACACATTGCAAAAGAATAGAGGGCCCTGTCTTTGAGCTTAAGATCAAACATACATAGTGCTTACCCAAATGCACCTTACCTCTAAATGGTTTGGGTCTGGTATAGGGGGTGATAGATGCATTGGGCACATTAAGGCTATAGGAAATTAGCTTCTTTAAATAAAACATGCTTAAAGGACCACTGTAGTCCTACAATTAAAACATAGTTATAAACTTTTCTAACAAGAACATTTACAGCCTCATTAAATTAGACCTCGTAGAGCTGTTTGCGAGGGCCGATTCCTCAATATGTTCCTCGCAGCCGACTAAGCGAGATTACGACCAAAAATACATGAAAATAGATCAGAGGAGAACTACGTTGAACATGCACATGTTAATCTATGGGGTGAACCTCGTCCCTCGCTAAAAAAACGAGCACAAAATAGTTCCAGCTAGAGCTACGAAAGCCTATGTGTGCTGCCTGGCCGCAGCCCGATCCCCCATTCTATTGCATCCCCCTGCACCCTAAACACATCCCCATGCTGCAGGGTTCTCTATAGGGACCCCGAAGTGTCCCCATATTAACCAGTGAAGCCGGGGTCCCCGATCGGCATCAATCGAGATCCCCCGCTGCATTTAAAATTTTCTAATTCGCCACCGCAGGTCCTTAAAGGGTCAATCCCGGCCGTGGGTTACAGTACCCCCGCGGCACCTAACATTAACCACACTCTATGCTGGAGGTCCCTATCGGGGACCCCTGAAGTGTTCCCTCATTAACCCCTTACAGCAGGGGTCCCCAATTGGCATCGATCGTAACACCCGCTACATGTACAATTTTAAATTTCCTGCGGGTCCTGAAAAGACCGTAAAGGTCCTGAAAGGACCCACGCTATAAAAAATATTAACCCCTGCCGCGGGGGTACTATAAGTAACTCCCCAGGCACCTAAAATTAACCACCATCACTCATGGGGCTCTATACAGAGCCCCATGAGCCTTTAATTAACCCTATCACTCATGGGGCTCTATACAGAACCCCGTGATCCCCTAATGACCCCTATAACTCATGGGGCTCTATACAGAGCCACGTGAGCCCTAAATTAACCCTATCACTCATGGGGCTCTATACAGAGCCCCATGAGCCCTTAATTAACCCTGTCACTCATGGGGCTCTATACAGAGCCCCATGAGCCCCTAATGATCCCTATAACTCATGGGGCTCTATAAAGACCCCTATAGGGCACTAATTAACCCCTATAATAACACTATTAGTGCCATGAGGATGACCCTCATGACACAAAGTATAGGCACTACACTATTAACCTTAACTATACCGCATTAAGCCCTTAACCCTAACTATACCTTGTTAACCCTATCTGGACCCAATAACCCTATCTGGACCCAATATCCCTAACGAATGTACCCAGTAAACCCTATTCTACCCTACACTATTAACCTCCTCTCTACCCTGTTAAACCCTACACTACCTACCTACCACCCTAATAAAGTCCCTATTATCCCACTAATTACAGAAAAACAAAAAACCCACCTATTTACAGAAAATAAAAAAACCTAGAATTACGGAAAATAAAAAAATGACATTACACAAAATAAAAAAGGACATTACCAAAATAAAGAAAACCTACATTACCAAAATTAAATAAACCTAAATTACCAAAATTAAAAAAACCTAAGTTACCAAAATTAAAAAAAGCTACTACACAAAATTAAAAAAAAGAACTATGCACCTGAAAAGAAAATACATGTAAAATGACAAATAACACATTACATTAAATCAATACAATAAATACAGTTACAATACATCAATAAATACAATCCAGTTCAAATATACCCCTATCTACAATCCATTAACCCTATCTACAGTATAATCCATTAACCCTATCTACAAAACATTATCCCTATCTACAATCCATTAACCCTATTTACAATCCATTAACCCTATTTACAATACATTATCCCTATCTACAATACATTAACCCTATCTACAATCAATTAAATCTATCTACAATACATTAACCCTATCTACAATACGATGCCGGTCGGGGACCCCAGCTGCAAGGGTTAATGTGGGGACACTTCAGGGGTCCCGATGGGGACCTTCAGTTAATTTTAGGTGCCGGGGGAGTACTTGGAGTACCCCCCATGGCAGGGCTTATGTTGAGAACTGCAGCGGAGGTCCCAATAGGGCCACCCGTGGCAAGTGATGAGGTGTGAGGCCTGCAAGATCATCTTGCAGACTTCACTTCTCCTGTCAGTTTGACTCGGTCATCATGGAAAGGCTGTGCTGCGAGCTCATATGTTGCTAGCCGCAGGTCTAATTTAATAGAGTCGATAAACTGTCATATTTCCAGCTCGCAGCCCTAACGTTCAAACCTTGTTAGAATGTTTTCATAATTTAATGGGGCTGTAAGTGTTCACGAGTGTGAAAAAATAATATTTAAAGGGAATGGGTTGTTTTTCCAACATCTATCTTGACTCAAGTTTATTAACTTGTTTAAGACGTTCAGATGTGAACACAAATGTACTATTTATTTAATGTACTACTATATGGTGGAGGGATTCTATTGTTCTTTTGTCCACCATAAATTAAATGATTGTTGTGGTAAACTACCTCCTCACAAAATATTATACAAGCTAGGAACCAGCCCTACAATGGTGAGAGGCAGTAGCATTGAAACAGCTGTAATTGGATGGGATTTTTAAGCTTGTGTATAATCCATCATGAGCTTTGCTCAAAGCTGTGTAATACAGCAGGCATATGCTTTAAGGAAACCATGTTTAAAATAGTAATGGATTACAAGAGTGACGTCCCTGCCAGAATGTAATGTAATAACTGTATTTCTCGGAATTCTGGGCAGGAAACAAGTTTTTTACTTCTTTTAGACGTCCAAATGTGAACACAAATGTACTATTTATTTACTTGACTTTACAGGAAATAAAGTTGCTGGCAGCCTTGTAAACCTATGAACTATGACAACTTTATGTTTTTACACCCATTCTTTTTAAAGTTCTGTATATACTCGAGTATAAGCCGAGTTTTTCAGCCTTTTTTTAAGGCAAAAAAGGGCCCCCTCGGCTTATACTCGAGTCACTCTCCCCCCCCCCCGTGTCTCTCTAACCCCCCCATGTCTCTCTAACCCCCCCGTGTCTCTCTAACCCCCCTGTGACTCTCTAACCCCCCTGTGTGTCTCTAACCCCCCGTGTGTCTCTAACCCCCCCGTGTGTCTCGCTACTCCCCGTGTGTCTCTCTACCCCCCTTGTCTCTTTCCCTCCCCCCTCCTCAACCTAAACACCCCTAAACCCCCCTCCTCCACCTAAACCCCCCTAAATAACTCCCCCCTCTCCCCTCACTTACCTGCTTGTGCTCCGGCCTTCACTCCTTGACCCGGCACCGGCGCGCATATGACATCACATGTGCGCCGCCTCATTAGAGGATGGGGGGGTTGAGGAGGAAGGTTGAGGAGGGGGTTGAGGATGGGGGGGTTGAGGAGGGAGGTTGAGGAGGGGGTTGAGGAGGGGGGGTTGAGGAGGGAGGTTGAGGATGAGGAGGGAGGTTGAGGATGAGGAGGAGAGGTTGAGGAGAGGGGTTGAGGATGGGTGGTTGAGGAGAGAGGATGAGGATGGGGGGTTGAGGATGGGGGGGTTGAGGATGGGGGGGTTGAGGATGGGGGGCTTGAGGAGGCGGCTGAGGATGGGGGGGTTGAGGAGGGAGGTTGAGGAAGGGGTTGAGGATGGGGGGCTGAGGAGGGAGGTTGAGGATGAGGAGGGAGGTTGAGGATGAGGAGGAGGGGGTGAGGAGGGAGTTCAGGTTGAGGAGGGGGGTTGAGGATGAGGAGGGGGGTTGAAGATGGGGGGTTGTGGGGGGTTGAGGTTGAGGAGGAAGGTTGAGGATGAGGATGGGGGTTGGGGTTAAGGGGGGTTTGAGGTTGAGGAGGGGGTTGAGGATGAGGATGGGGGGTTGAGGAGGGAGGATGAGGATGGGGGGCTTGAGGAGGCGGTTGAGGATGGGGGGTTGAGGAGGGAGGTTGAGGAAGGGGTTGAGGATGGGGGGCTGAGGAGGGAGGTTGAGGATGAGGAGGGAGGTTGAGGATGAGGAGGAGGGGGTGAGGAGGGAGTTCAGGTTGAGGAGGGGGGTTGAGGATGAGGAGGGGGGTTGAAGATGGGGGGTTGAGGGGGGTTGAGGTTGAGGAGGAAGGTTGAGGATGAGGATGGGGGGTTGAGGAGGGGGTTGAGGAGGGGGTTGAGGATGTGGGGGTTGAGGAGGGAGGTTGAGGATGAGGAGGGAGGTTGAGGATGAGGAGGAAGGTTGAGGATGAGGAGGAGGGGTTGAGGAGGGGGTTGAGGATTGGGGGTTGAGGAGAGAGGATGAGGATGGGGGGTTGAGGATGGGGGGGTTGAGGATGGGGGGTTGAGGAGGGGGGTTGAGGAGTGGGGTTAAAGAGGGGGGGTTGGGGTTGAGGGGGGGTTGAGGTTGAGGAGGGGGTTGAGGATGAGGATGGGGGGGTTGAGGAGGGAGGATGAGAATGGGGGGCTTGAGGAGGGGGTTGAGGAGGGAGGTTGAGGAAGGGGTTTAGGATGGGGGGGTTGAGGAGGGAGGTTGAGGATGAGACGGGAGGTTGAGGATGAGGAGGAGGGGTTGAGGAGGGCGGTTGAGGTTGAGGAGGGAGGTTGAGGATGTGGAGGGGGGTTGAGGATGGGTGGTTGAGGGGGGTTGAGGAGAGAGGTTGAGGATGGGGGGTTGAAGATGAGGATGGGGGGGTTGAGGAGGGGGTTGGGGATGGGGGGTTCAGGAGGAAGGTTGAGGAGGGTTGAGGTTGAGGATGAGGTTGAGGATGAGGATGGGGGGTTGAGGAGGGAGGATGAGGATGGGGGGTTGAGGAGGGGGTTGAGGATGGGGGGGTTGAGGAGGGAGGTTGAGGATGAGGAGGGAGATTGAGGATGAGGCGGGAGGTTGAGGATGAGGTGGGAGGTTGAGGATGAGGAGGGAGGTTGAGGAGGGAGGTTGAGGATAAGGAGGGAGGTTGAGGATGAGGAGTGGGGTTGAGGATGGTGATAAGGGAGGGGGAAGAGACACAGGGAAGGGAGAGGTTGGAAGAGACACAGGGAAGGGAGAGGGGAGAAGAGACACAGGGAAGGGAGAGGGGAGAATAGACATGGAGAGAGAGGGGGACACAGAGGGCACAAGAGGGACACAGGGTGCAGCACATTTCCCACCCTCGGCTTATACTCGAGTCACTCATTTTACCCCGTATTTTGTGGTAAAATTAGTGCCTCGACTTATACTCGGGTCGGCTTATCCTCGAGTATATACGGTAACTCTTGTTGAGAAAACACAGATGACAGTATTTACTGAAGTCCTAGTTTACCTTTCCTCTCAAGTTCCTTTCAATTCACTGGTACAGCTACAGTAGATCAAACACATTGGGGGAGTTCCAAGTAATTATTTCAGGTTTCAGGTGCGAAGGGATTCTCCAGGAAATACACACTTCAGTCTTCACCAAATCACATTGCAAGCCCTGTTTAGTGAATCTCACTTATCTATTTATTATATATTTTTAGTTGAATTATTGTTATTTTATTATATTAATTCTTCTTCAGTGCAATTTTTTTAGAGACTTACCTGCATATTTTTATCATAAGGAAATTCATTAAAGCCTTTTACCATAACATTATAAAAAGAATGTGCAATAGTGGGTAAGCCCGCAAACAACATTTAACGTGCATAGAGATTTACTAAGGCTCAATCAGAGAGTGGAAAAACACATCAAGTGAGTACTTATCCATTTGGGGCCTATGCTAATTTGAAAATTATTGGCACTCACAATGGACTAGCTAATCTTTGGTAACATAATTGCACTGATAATTATTTTTGACTTGAGCTTTTTAGCTCACCCATTTAATGAACCTAAGTGCATCTTGCCTCACCTCCTTTGAACCTCTTGCTTTTCTATATTCTGTTTTCATTAGCCAGTATAATAAAAATGGTTTTATTCTCTTCTCATTTGAGAGCCATCTATGAATTATTTTGCTCTTGCCAACATGCCTGCTGCTAACTTCAGTTGCAGCACATTATTGGTATACATACTACCTCTGTAGACTACTAGGAAATGTTCAGATTGATGAAGAATCAATTGAACATTGTAAAAGGGACATTCATGTCACCATATGCACTTTGCAAACATGGCAATCTAGGTGCTTGATGGCGTTTAAGTCTGGGGTATTTGAAGGCCAGGGAAGTACTTGGAAGTCTTTTTCATGCTCCTCCAACCACCCCCGGACAATTCTGACTGTATGACATGTTGCATTGTCCTGTTGGAAGATCCCATCACCCTCTAGGGAAGACAGTCAACATGTATGGATGTACTTGATCTGCAAGGATGGATAGATTACTCCCACAATAATCTATATAGATAAAACGGTTCAAGCAGAAATTGCCCCAGTGATTTTATATATCTACTGTATATCAGTATATATATGATATCCTACTTCTTGCTTGAATCTGCAGGCTTGTGGTGCAGTTGGCATACTATTTTGCTTTAGATCTATAAATGTAAATCCCTCTGCATCCCTTTCTTTTTTTACATTAAAAAAGTTTATTTCATTGAAATAATTATTTTGAAAGCATTACCACAAACTGTAATCCATATTCCAAATGAGGGCGTACTAGAGATTTGTATAGTGGCAGAATATTATTTGCTTCCCTTGCTTCTATATCCTTCTTATTACATGCTAATATTGTATTTGCTTTTGCAACTGCTGCTTGGCATTGAGCACTGCTACCTAGGTGGTTGTCCACTAGTACTCCCAAATCCCTTTCAATATCTGATACCCCGAAATTCACTCCATTAAGATTATAAATTGCATGGCTATTTTTCCTTCCGAAATGCATAACTTTACATTTATTCATATTAAATCTCATCTGCCATTTAGTTGCCAATTTCTCTAATTAGGGAAAGTACATAATTTTCTGATTTAAAAACCTTGCACAACTTTGTGTCATCAGCAAAAATGGAGACAATACTTTCCAGTCCTACTTTTAAGTCATGAAGAACCCCACTTACCACATTAGTCCAATCAGTATGTTCCATTTACACCAACCCTTTGCTTCCTGTCTTTTAGCCAGCTCTCCATATTTACTGCAATTCCTGCATCACTTAGTTTGCACGATAGTCTTGTATCAAAAGCCTTTGCAAAATCCACAAAAAACAAACATCCACTGAGTTTCCTTGATCCAAGTTCCTACTAACCTCCTCATATACACTAATTAGATTTGTTTGACATGACCTATCCCAAATAAATCCATGTTGATTCCTACTTAAAATCCTGTTCAAATAGACATATTCTTGTATACTATCTGTTATTAACCCTTCTAAAAGCTATCCCACTACAGAAGTGAGGCTTACAGGTCTATAATTCCCTGGATTTTCTCTTGCTCCCTTCTTTAATATAAGTATCACATTTGCTTTTCTCCAGTCATCTAGTAGCGACCTTGTGTTGAATGAATCTTGAAAATTTAGATATAATGGTTTGGCTATTACAGAACCCAGTTCCCTCAGTACCCTTGAGTGCATTCCATCAGGATCTGCGGCTTTATTAACATTTATTTTTTTCCAACCACTTTTAGATTTCTTCCTACATTAACCAATTATTTGGTGAAGGTAGTGTTGCCCCATTATGTTGCAGTGTCCCAACCACTGGTACCTCCCTTGTGTATACTGAAGAAAATAACTTATTTAGCTCATTTGCCTCTGCCTGGCCATCTTAGTCATCTTATTTTACAGAAAATAAGTTTATTTGGTATGTCTGTATTCATAGCTTGTTAAAATGAATTTAAAAAAAAACTTTCTAAAGCCACTGGTTAAAAAAAATGCCTGACAGCAATCTTGTCGCTTCGGGGGGAAAAACATATAAATCAAAAATAATGCATAATGTGGGTTTAAATAGCCCTCAAGGAACCTGCGTATGACATCAGCATGAGTTCTGATTGGCTGGGGGCTCAAATGCGGAAGAGAAACTCCCTTCTTAGTGATTTGTCAATTGATCTGTCAGTGCTAGTAAAGAATAAACAACAGGAGTGTTAGAAACAAGTCACTGATAGACAGAAATGTGATGTATACAGCTTGGAGAATAGAAAAGACTGAATAATGCTGAAAAACTCTTAAGAAAATCTCGCTTTCAATAATCCATCAGTTAGTTTGTCAGTGCTCCATAGCTTAGTATGACTATTCCCCTTATTAGTTTTGTTGCCCTTCTCTGTACTTTTTCCAGCTCTAGAATGTCCTTTTTATGAAGTGGACATACTAGGGATCTGTATAGTGGCAGAATTATATTTTCTACCCTTGCTTCTATATTACTTTGTTAATAAATTATTTGAATATCACCACCCCTGTGGCAAATATGGATACATTTCTCTCCAGTTCTATTTCTAATTCTTTAATAAATAAATTAAGAGGAAGAAGATTAGTACTGAACCCTGAGTAACCCTACTTATTACATTAGTCCAAACTGAGTATGTTCTATTTACAACAAACCTTTGTTTCCTGTCTTTTAGACAGTTTTCTATGCATGTGCATATATATACAAAACAGTCTTCCATGAGGGCACTGTATCAAAAGGCTTTGCAAATCCATATAGACTAGTTCAACTGATTTGCCTACTTACCTCCACATAGAAACAAATTTGATTTTTTTTACATGAACTACCCCTCATAAAATTGTGTTGACTTCTACTTATCTTGTTCTCATTGATATATTCCTGTATTCAATCTCTTAGCAGCCCTTCTAAGAGCTTTCCTACTATGGAGGGCAAGTTTACAGTTCTGGATTTGCACTAGTTCCCTTCATAAATAAATAAAGGTATCACATCTGATTATCTCTAATACTCTGGTACTGAGCCTAAGGAGAGTGAATCTTGAAAATCTAGTGGTTTGGATATTACAGTACCCAGTTCCCTCAGTACCCTTGGGTATATTCCATCAGGACCTGGTGCTTTATTAATAATTTTTTTTCAAGCCTCCTTTGGATTTCTTTATAAGTTAACCAATTTTTTGTGAAGGTAGTGTAGCCATATCAATTTGTTTGTCTCACATTTTAAGGTTCAACAATTTCTTTCCTAGCCTTCTTTTCATTTAATATTTAGAAAAATGAGGGTTTGTCTATTTTAGCTAAACTAAAAACTTTTTTTGCAAGATTTGTTATATTCCGTATACACACATAAAGCTGTTGCTGTTCTCCCATTCATGTATAATTTAAAGTATTAACTATAGTATATGCAATTACGTTTATAAATACTTAATTACAATTACTATTATATATTATACTTCATTTTAATCCTGCCGTAAATTTCACATTATTGTGGCAGCCACTTCTATGGACCTGAATTGAGAACGTATCTGCATTCAAGGTCAATTTCATGTGAAAAAAATCAGGTTTTGTTGAAAAAATATATATGTGCACCAATAATCTAAAATGTAATGTAATGAGTAATAAATTAAAATTGTAATTTTGGACATTTATAAGTAAAAAAAGACATTATAAAAATGTAGGCTTTTAAAAAAAAATCTCATTTTGTTAAGAAACATATATATGCCATCAATAAAGTAAAATTGAATATAATGGCTAATAAATTTATGTTTTTAATTTTGGAAATTAATATATAAAAAATATTTTATCCAATATTAAATCAATTTCTGCAAAAGAAGACACTATAAAAATGTAGTATTTTAAAACATGTAAGCATAATTTTTGATTTTGTGAAAGCAGATTTTTTTAAAATATATATTATACATTTTTTTTTACTTTTTTTGATTTTCTGAAAGTAGATTTTTTTTTAATTTTATGAAAGCAGATTTTTTATATATATATTAAAAAAACATTTTTGTACTTTTTTAGGCGCCCCTCACTGGTAATATTTGCTTAATTCATTGAGCCAATCAAGCATATACTTTTTTTAAAGACACATTTATCACACTTATTGGTCTGGATCTGCAACTGCTGCTCGGTCTGTTATCTGTGCTATTGTGAACAGGAAACAATGGCCATGACCATCCATAACCTTTCCATTCTTTTCTGACATAATATAAAAAATGGCACACGCTCCTTTACCAATCTTGGTATATTAAATAAGCATAAAATGTAGCTGATTGTACTTCAACTAGAAATGCTTCTAACTATTGCAAAAAAGTGAGCTTACCCTAATGTAGATTTTAATTTCCACTGATATAATGCACATGCAGTGTAGTTTAGGTTGTAATGTCAATGTATCTATCTGCATTCTCAGTCTCTGTTCAATGTTCCATGACAACTAGGTGAGACAGCAGAGGTTATCTGAACAGCTGCTTCCTAAGCCTAAAATTCCAGGCATTGAGAACCATCTGTCTATACATTCACAAATGTATATAAGGTCAATCTATCAGGCCGCAGCACTGCAGCTGCCAGTCCATCAGGCTTGCTTTCTTTCTAGACACTGAACAAAAAGAGCTAGTTCTTCACTTTGTGTCGCACAGAATGGCTGATTTGATTAAGTCCCCAAGTCTCATTATGCTAGGTAGGGGTGTAGAATTTCAATGATAATCCATAATGCATGACCAGTTTCTCACCATGGCAACATAAATTCAAGGTTACCAGCTCAGACATATAATTGGGTGTGCAATGAGTGCTGGATAAGGGCTGTTAAAAATCTTGTCATAGAAAAGTAGCATCCATCATTCTGTCTGGAATAGTCCAAAAAAAAAAAAAAACTATAATCATTAAAAAATATCCTTGGTGAGAAATATTATTACAATTTTTTTTAGCCTTAATTTACTTCCAGTTGAAATGATAAAAATAAAAACAACCATTTTGTAAATAAACTAATTATTTGTGTGTATTTATCCTTACTATAAAAAGCCTTTTAAATAGTATTTTTTCTTACCACTTTTACCAAAATCTTTTTTGTTTTTAATTTGTTCTTACTCATGGGTGTAGGAACTGGGGAGGGAGGGAAAGATCCCCCCCAGATTTTTCAATGTGTATAGAGAAGCAGTTCTTTTGTATTTTATACTATATGAGGTATCCCCCCAGATTGTCTTTGGCTCCTACACCCATGTAATCTTACTTCCTGTCCTAGGCTTCAGACATGCCAATAATTTAATCTCACTCCAACTTGGAACAGCATACAATTTTTTCCTCGTCATTTTATTGTTTTAAATTTTTTCTACTCTGGTGGACTTTCATTATTGTTGTGATTCTAGTAAGATAAAAATGATAGGATCCATTTTTGGCCTATTATCAAAACTATACCAGGATAATTTTACGTAATGGGTTCCTCAGTCTTTACATGCAAAGTTTTAAGCAACTGACTACCATAAATGTGCTCTTGTAAGGATAGACCTTGTATCTTATCTATTAGGGATTGTTGAGAACCGCAGAAGGTCACATTTGATCTTGAGACAATGTTATTAAATCTTAATGGAGAAAATAATTTATCAGTTAAAGGACCAATGTAGTCCATTTACAATATTCACTTTTGAGGTACTGCACTTGATAATAAGTAAATCAAAATAACAACCTTTAAGTTATTAAATAATCTGTGCAATGGTTGATTGGACTGATTTTTTGAGGGATGATGTTTTATAAACTAGCAATTTTCCCAATAATCCTACTGAAAACACATTTCCACACTTCAAGTAGCATCTGAGAGGTCCTGGGTATTCAAGGCCCCTTCCCATCCGTTTAGATGGAAACAAAAATGGTGGCACCGATTGCAGTGTTATTACTTGGGATAGTTAATAAATTAAAGGATGTCTCCATTTTTTAATTACTTGAAACATGTATGACATAAGTTGTTACCGATTAACATGGGATTTGTGCCTTAAAAGACTACAATAAATCAATACATGTAGTATATGTATTATATATATATATATATATATATATATATATATATATATATATATTCAGATTATTATTCTATATAAGACTAGAAGCAGTTCCTTTAAAATTCCTTTAACAATTTTTCAACTGCTAAATATACTACATTAAGTAAAACAGCTACAGCAATCTGCCTTGTACCTCTTGCACCCTGTTAATCTGAGGACATGTTACACTAATAAAAAATCTTTCCATGTTTGGATTTAGCTTCTTCAGCCACCAATGGAATAGGAAATCCTGGGAGCCTGAATGAATTTAAATTTTTACTAAAATATGAAAAATGTTGAATACCAAAGATATACAAAATAGAAACTGTATGAATAGCAATTAAATAAAATTGTAGATAACAAATGACATTAACAGTTAAAATATCCTAAAAATGGAAATATTAAAAACAATTTAAATTTCTATTTCTACAGTGCAGTAACAACTAGTTCAGGTGGAATATGCAGAATATAATATCCCTTATCTATTTATTTATTGCACATACAAATTACATTTATTATTATTTATTTGAACACAAGCAATATTTTGGCATACTCATTTATCTTGCTTTTTAACCGTTTGTTTACAGATTTCAACAGCCAGTACAGAGTTTTAAGAAAGGATCATGGCATCTCTCGTGCCTCACGTAAACCTTGCAAATCTATACTAATTTATTCTTACACTCTACCTGAAGTTAATTGCAGAATAAATAGAATTTAGAGCAGCTATTCCAGTTCATATTGTTATATTGTACAAAATTATCTATCGATCTAATATATCTATATAATATATCTATCTCTCTCTCTCTATATATATATATATATATATATATATATATATATATATATATAGTGCGATATTTATACATTGCAAATTCCAGTTTTTAGGATCAACTGTGTCAAATGACAAAGCAAAAAGCTCTGTCAGTTTTGAATCATTATGTTTGAGCAATATTAAACATGTTAAATGTAATGAAAAACTGTGTATTAATAATACATATTGACATACTGTATGAGACATAATCAAATTAGCTACAAATAGAAGTTTAAAAATTAACATTAATTAGCATAGCTCCACTTTATAATGATAATGAGCTTTGCTCGATACCTCCCATGAATGGTATTTAGTGATGGGTTTAATCATCATGATAAGTATGATTAGTGTCTATAGTGCTCTCACACTTGTTAATACATGCAGATGACAGTTCTTAATCATTTGGTACTAAGGGTGTCAAAATGTACTTATGGCATTGCCCGTAGGAATCTAATTAAGAGAATTAAAATAAAATGTCATTGATAATTTATCAATCGGTTTTAGAAAATTGTCCTTTTTTATAAAAAAAAAATTATAACACTATTTACAAGGTTAGAGTAAACAAAAATTGCAAAAGTATGGCAAAATTATCAACACTCAGACAATACAAAGCAAAAAAAACAAGCAATTTTCCTATCTATGTACATAGTAGGCATGTACATTTTGGCCATATGTACTCAAGGGTGAAATGTTGAAGAACTCTTGATGGTTTCATGGTATAGATGTCTTTCTGACATATATGTGAGTATCTCTGAGCATCTCCAGCACCGCACAGCATCCTCTCCCTTCGGAGACTGGGCCGCAGGGCAGTATTCCAACATGATAACGACCCCAAACACACCTCCAAGATGACCACTGCCTTGCTAAAGAAGCAGAAGGTAAAGGTGATGGACTGGCCAAGAATGTCTCCAGACCTATACCCTATTGAGCATCTGTGGGGCATCCTCAAATGGAAGGTAGGGGAGTGCAAGGTCTCTAACATCCACCAGCTCCATGATGTCATCATAAAGGAGAGGAAGAGGACTCCAGTGGCAACCTGTGAAGCTCTGGTGAACTCCATGCCCATGAGGGTTAAGGCAGTGCTGGAAAATAATGGTGGCCACACAAAATATTGACACTTTAGGCACAATGTGGACATTTCCACTTAGGGGTGTACTCACTTTTGTTGCCAATGGTTTAGACATTAATGGCTGTGTGATGAGTTATTTTGAGGGGACAGCAAATTTACACTGTTATACAGACTGTACACTTACTAATTTACATTGTAGCAAAGTGTCATTTCTTCAGTGTGGTCACATGAAAAGATAAAATAAAATATTTACAAAAATGTGAGGGGTGTACTTACTTCTGTGAGATACTGTATGTTGCATTGTTTAGAATATTAGGTAAAACAGCATTGCAGTCCCCTATTGCTCTTTTCACCAATATCAGTTGTAGGATTCTGTTGTAGGTACAAATGAGGATTCCCTGGTAGTCTAGTGGTTAGAACTTGGTGCTTTCACCACTGCAACCTGGGATCAATTTCCAGTCAGAGAACCAAGAGGTCACACAGTACCTGGCCAGGAGACCACCTAGGAATACTAGGAGCTGTATGCTGTGGCCCACTGGAGAAGGAACTGGTAACCCACTCCAGTATCTCTGCCACGAATAATAAGTGGATCAGCATCACCATGGACATAAAGATGTCCTGGTATGTTACGGTCCATGAGATCACAAAGAGTTGGAAATGACTGAACGACACAAAAAAAGGTACAAATGAATCATGTACCAACACAGCTAACCATAACAAAGAAATGCCAAATAAAAATATGAGCACCCAAGAATTCATAGTGCAGAACAAACTGTGGAAGGAGTCCTTTAAAAATCAAGTCATGAGGAAATAAATATCAACCAAAGAATCACTAAAATAAGTGAGTAAGTGATAGAATTATTTTGTGATTTGTGCTTACACTGGAAAAGGGAACTATAGTAGTAGTAGTAGTAGAAATATACACTGTTTGTTTAACTATTTTAAGATAAAACCTAAAGGCATATCTAAGTTTCCAGGATTATGAATGCATCTGATAGAGGAGAATCAAAAGCGTATGCAAAAAAAAAAAAATTGCATTGAAAAATACCACAATTGACATTTACAAACTCACCTTGATGTTTGCTAAATCTTTTCTGTTAGCAAGGTGCAATTTTTGTTAGTTGACACCCCTGAAAATCCATTAAAGATTAGCATAAAATTCATACTTTGTTTTGGCCAATTAGGAGAAATCAGAAGCATTTGTATCAAACTCTGGGGTTCCTGTGTTGCAAAGCAGTCTGGGATATGTAAGCTCTCTCTATCTCTCTCTTTGTGCTCCGATTCATCTGTGAGCTTGGACCCCGCCCAAGCATGTGAATCCATTTTGCAGCAACACTTAATTTGCTCTCTACCAGAAAGGTCAAACTCTGTATCCAGCTGCCTCTCCTTTGTGTACTTGGTTATGTAAGATGTGGGTTTGCAAAACTGGATTTTACTTTCCTGCATTTAACGTTGTAAGTACACTGAACTTTTCTATATAACATATATTTTTCTGATAATCACTGCCTATTTCTTACCAAACATTTGAAACCCAGGAAACGTATTTATACCTTTAACTTAGGGTAGCTAAACATTGATTTCCTGCAACCTATTTTTTTATTTTTTGGACATTGTAATAGATTCCAGAGCAGGCCAAGATACAGTAATTGAGAGTACCATCCCCTTGTAAGTTGGGCTAGTTATATGCACCTTCAATATATGTTGTACAAATCAGGACAAAATGCAATGATGGACTCAACACAATGTTGAAAGGCTCAGCAATTATATTTAGTAAAAATGTGAATTTATAAAACCTCTTACCATATCATTGTGATCTGCCAGAAGTGTCATCACTAAGCAAGAACGCTTAGTAACATGCACTCAAAGCTATACATGTCAAGCAAGTTAATGGATTCTTCTCTTGCAAGCTCTAAAATGCTGGATTGTGTCACCTGTACAAAATGACTTTATAATGGTGTCAAGTTGTTTTACCTAGAATATCTGATTCGGATGAACTGTGTACATTATATTCTAAAAAGAAATATTGGTCCTTATTTCTTCTTGCTCCATTTGATGCATTTTCTTTGCCTCTGCACCTGATAATAAAGCATCCACACAAAGGCCCCATATGTCTCTATCCCCAGATAACTACCTGTAACAATATACACATTTGCAACATTCAGCTTCATTTACTCCAGACAATCCTATAATCCCTTCCCATTCCTTGCATTTATTCTCCACTGTGTCGATATTTACTGACGCTGTTGGCACCTAATTTAAAGAGGTCATACACTCTAAAATATAATATACTTACCTTAAGTCAGATATTATACAACGAAACACACAACATAGATATTTTAAATATATTTTACTCCATCCCAGAAACTAATGTTTTATACATTAAGCGTTGTGGTCTATAAAGTATATATTATTTTTTGTTTGAGAAAATTGCCCAATGTTGTTGTTTAGTCATTTAGTTGTGTCCAACTGTCTGTGACCTGATGGACTGCATAACACCATTCATATTTGTCAGCCACTGCCTCTCTGAGCTTCATCAAGCTCATGTGCATTACTTCAATGAACTTCTCCATCCATCTCTGCTCCTGCCTCCTCCTTCTTCTTATGCATTCAGTCTTTCCCAGTCATCTCTAGGGAATCCTGTCTTCTCATGATATGGCCAAAATATTTAAGTTTCAATCTCACAATTCAAAAGCGTAAATTCTATGTCACTCAGTCTTCTTTATGGTCCAGCTCTCACATCCGTATGTTACTACCATAAAACTATTCCTTTGTTGATAGTGTAATATCTTTACCTTTTACTAGCTTGTTCAAGCTTGCAATAGCTTATTTTTTTTTTTTTTAATTTCATGGCTTCAGTCACCATCTGAAGAGATCAGCCCCCCATCTCTTTGCCAGGAACTGAGATTGCAGTTTGCCATGATCTTTGGTATTTTAACATTGAGCAGCAGGTCTGCTTTTGTACTCTCTTTTTTCACCCTCATTAGTGGGTCCTTTAGTTCCTCATCATTTTCAGACATCAGGGTGGTATCATCAATGTATCTGAGGTTGTTGATGTTTCTTCCAGCAATCTTGATTTTGTTTTAGGATTCATCCAGCACAGTCTTACAAATGGTGTATTTCGCTTATAGGTTGAATAAATAAGGTGACAATATACAACCTTGTCGCACTCCTTCTCTGATCTTATACCATTCTGTTGTCCCATGTTCAGTTCTGACCGTGGCTTCTTGGTCCACATACCGATTCCTCAGGAGTTTAATGAGATGATCTGGTACTCGCATCTTATTAAGAACTTGCCACATTTTGTTGTGATCCATACTGTCAAAGGATTTAGAATAGTCTATAAAGCAAAAGTAAATGTTTTTCTGGAACTCTCTTGCTTTCTCTGTTTCTCTGTTATCCATCTCTTCTTCTGCAGAACCCGGCAATATATTGTTGGAGTCGAGCTTGTAGGATCTTAAGCATTACCTTCCTCACATGTGAAATGAGTGCAATTGTTTAATAATTTAAGCACTCTTTGGCACTGCCTTTTTTGGGGATTGGGATGTAGACTGACCTTTTCCAGTCTTCTGGCCACTGTTTCCAAATTTGTTGGCATAAGGCAAGTAAGGCTTTCACACCATCATCTTGTAGGATTTTTTATAATTCAGCTGGGATTCCATCAACTCCTGCAGCTTTGTTATCAACAAGGCATCCTAGGACCCATCTCACTTCACTCTCCAAAATGTCCCTTTGATGAACTGTCATCACTGCTATCTAGATCCTTTCTGTATATTCTGTTCTTTATCTGTTCTGCTTCAGTCCTTGCCATTTTTGTCTTTTATAACGTCCACTTTGGCATGAAAGATTCCTTTGGGTTCCACAATTTTAAGTTGGACAAATCTTTTCCTGTCGGCATTACCTTTCCTTTTCATTCTTTCCTGGGCTACTTTCAAAGTCTCAGCAGAAAGCCAGTTTGTCTTCTTACTTTTCTTTCTTTTGTTGCTGTTTTCTGGATAATGTTGCAAAACTTCATTTTAAAGTTCTTCAGGCATTCTATCTTGGATGTCTAGTACCTTAAATCTATTCTTTACCTCCCCTGCATATTCACAAGGGATATCGTTTATTTAGTATCTGCTTGGTCTGATGATTTTTCCACTTTTCTGCAGTTTAAATCTGAACTTTGCAATAAGAAGCTCATGGTCTGAGCCGCAGTCACTGTTCGCCTCACAGTACCTAACATGAGAGAAAATTATGAATCCCTCCTCCTTTTTCACATTAGATTGGAATTACATTTTAATATGAAGATCACTAACCTTTTATTCTCAAAAAATTGCTACCCATAATTTTAATGAGGGACCATTTTGATAATAGTTTATAATGGTATATTTAAATAACCTAATAGATGTTACTTTTTTATAGCAACAATTACATAAAAATGATTGTAATGTTATGCAATTATTTTAATAGCAAATTACCTTCTGGAGATTAGTGAATGCATTTAATGAAGATGAAAAATTTGAAAAAATGTCATTGCAAATTAAAAGGCAACTGCCATTTTATGTCATTTTATTTTAATTTATTAAGAATTTTTTTAGATCTGGCTATACATTGTGCTATATAATCCTTAGGATATGCATTGTTTTCTCATAATGGCACAGTATGCTAATTAGTTTATCTAGCATTTTGTGCAGTAGGTCTGCATACTGGGGGGTATTACGCAAATGCTTTGTTTCCACATTTGTGCAGGGGAGTGGGAGAGCGACAGGGTCATAGGGAGGGAGAGAGAGAGAGAGGGAGGGTACAGAGAAAGGAGGCAGAGGGAGAGAGAGAGGGAGGGAGGGAGAGAAAGAGAGGGAGGGAGAGAAGGAGAGGGAGGGAGAGAAAGAGAGGGAGGGAGAAAGGGAAGGAGAGAGAGAGGTAGGGAGGCAGAGAGAGAGGGAAGGAAGTAGGCAGAGAGGGAAGGAGAGAGAGAGGGAGGCAGAGGGGGAGGCAGGCAGAGAT
The DNA here is from genome assembly GCA_027410445.1 of Discoglossus pictus. Lineage (NCBI taxonomy): Eukaryota > Metazoa > Chordata > Amphibia > Anura > Alytidae > Discoglossus > Discoglossus pictus. The sequence continues at coordinate 394,112,833 of CM050165.1, forward strand.
GGAGAGAGAGGGAGAAGGAGAGATAGGGTGGCAGGAGGAGAGTGAGGGAATGAGAGAGAGAGGGAGTGAGAGAGAGAGGAAGGGGGAAGCAAGAGAGGAAGGAATAGAAAGAAAGGGAGAGAGAGGGGAGGGAGAGAGAGACAAAGGGAGGGAGATAGAGGGACAGAGGGTGCACAGAGAGAGACAGCGCCCAGACAGAGGGAGAGGGCACACAGAGAGAGGGCACAGAGAGAGAGACAGAGGCAGGCAGAGACAGCACAGACAATTGAACATAACATATGAAACCATCATTTATGATGGGCGAGTTACTAGTATTATTTAAATGTAATTTATTTTGTACGTGCTTTTGAATAACTTCAGCAGAGTAAAATACATTAGGTTACTCTGGCTTCATATTATACAGTATATATTGAGAATACCCATAAATTAAACAGCCTGGAGCTGTCGCCCATGTGGCTGCTCCAATTAAGCCCCCCGCTGGCTGCAGGGGTCCCGATGGTGACCCGATCGCGACCCCTGCAGTGTCCCTCTAGTGTCCCTACATCAACCCTATAATGCAGGGGTCCCAAACGGCACCACTGAAGGGTGAACACATTAACCCTATCATGCAGGGGTCCACCTTGGGACCCCTGCAATGTGTACACATTAACCCTTGCCGCACTGGTCCGTTTGTGACCCCCTGCATGCTCCCCACATTAACCCCTTGATGCAGGGGTCCCAATAGGACTAACTTTGCCAATAAAAGAAAATTATATCAAAATCATATATTTAAAAGAGCATGTTTTAAACAATAAAATTGTTTTTTTCTACCTGAAAAATAATTTATAGAACATGTTTAAACATGCATGAAATGTTCATGAAGTACAATAATCATAGTACTTTATATAATATCATTGACCCCAGTATTTTTACTTTACGTAGGCTAATAGGGACAAGCATACCATTATAAATCAAATTCTCTTTTTCAGATGCAAAAAAAAAAGTTCCACTGTAAAGGACCACTGTAATCTATTTACAAGTAAATTCCATATGTGTGTTTGATTGTTGTGCATAAAAAACAGTATGCAATTTAAAATAAATAAAACAAAATAGTTTTTCCTCAAGCAAAGCTGTGTATCTTCACCTATCTTTGCCTATAAGGGGGCATTGCCAGCTCTGCTTGAAGCTGGACTAAAAAATAATCTGACTTGTCAGACTCTGCTACATACTGAGCATGGTCAGTAAAGGGGTGGGGCTATGTTAGCTCATGCACTGTCACAGGGTGGGGCCGATGGAGCAGCTGCAAGCAGTTTACAACAGGGGCGGCCCGTCCATTGGGGCGTCAGGGCAAACGCCCCCCCAAATATTTTCTTCACCCTGCAATAAAAAAAACACAACAATGTATTAGTATAACCCAAAAACAATTAAATATAAGGTGTACATCATCATTTCAAGTCTCAATAGTATTAAAATGAAGTAAAGTTAGTAAAGGGACACTGTCACTTTAAGATAACCCTTGCGCTACATTAACTAATGCTGTGTATCTATATAGCCCCCTGCCTGCACCCTGTGTGATCAAATTACACTAGTACTGTGTACACTAACCTTTAGACTCTTCTCTTCTCTTCAATGAGTCCTGGCCTGGCCCCCTGACCGTTAATGCATGCCGCCCACCATCACAGTGACGATATGCATGGGCGGTCATAAATGTATCAATTAATAACTGACAGTCTTCCATCATTGACCAATCAATAATGGAAGGCTGTCCAGTTACTAAGTGAACAATCTAAACCCACCCAGACCGTTAGCCCTGAGCGCCCGCCAGCAAATAGGGCCTCGAGTTTTCATTTTGATTGACTGATACAGTCAATAAAACCACCAGTTGCCTGTCCCTTCCCCCTTTCTGTTTCCTGACCCTGGTCACGCTGAGACTGAGAGACCTCCCTGGCTGAATCTACTCACATCTGCTCTGCCTGCCTAACACAGTAAGTCTACCTGCCTGGCACCTGCCCTGCCCCTGCCCCTGGCCAAACCAAAACCCCTAGTAGCCCCTAATAAAAGCCTACCTGCCTGGCCTGCCACCTACCACGCCACCCACCAACTACCACCGACGACCCTAGGCCTACAATGCCTGGTGCCACCCCCAGCCATCACCCCCATGTGGCCTGTGCCACCCCCGATCAGGCCTGCCCTATGCTATGCCATCATGCCACCGCCGGATTACCCCGATCACGGGATCGGGGTAGTCGGGTGGTGAGCGGGGTGGCACAGGCCCACATGGGGGTGATCGGATCACCCCCTTGATGAGGCCTGTGCCACCCCTGATGACCTCCATGTCGCCGCCCTATGCCACCCCCGAGGCCCGATCACCACCACCCCGATGCGCCGCGGCCTATGCTAGCACCGCCCGATTACCCCGATCACGGTGATCGGGGTATTCGGGAGGTGAGCGGGGTTGACCAGGCCACATGGGGGTGGATGTTCACCCCCATGAGGCCTGTGCCACCCCTGATCGTGACCTACGCGGTCCGATGGGCGACCGAAATACCTACCCCCCCCCCCCCTATTTTTATTCCATTTTTAGAAGTAACAGGCATGTATATGTGCCTGTCACTTTTAAAGATAAAATAAAAATAAGGGAAGGGAAAAAAAATACAGTAAACACATTAACACAGTAAGTAACACATTATTTTACAAAAATAAACAGCTTTAAACATTAATAAAAATAAAATAAACAACAGCACATACTTACCTGTCAAATTGACCCCTCCAGCGTTGGCCTTTTGTCCTCTGGATATAGTCATGAAAATAATTCAATGTTGATTGAAGCCCATGTCAAATAATCCAATGTTGATTGAAGCCACTGGTCAAATAAAATAATCCAATGTTGATTGAAGCCAATGGTCAAATAAAATAATCCAATGTTGATTGAAGCCAATGGTCAAATAATCCAATGTTGATTGAAGCCACTGGTCAAATAATCCAATCTTGATTGAAGCCATTGTCCATTCATCCATTCTGGCCCATTGAAAGAGGCCTCCACAAAAAAAAAACGACGCTCTAAAAAAAAAAAAACAACAAACTAAAAGAGCTCCTCCTACAAGGAGCCCCTCCCGCGATTAATTGTTTTTTTCCCACGGTCTGCTTTATATACTAATTTTTGAAGGACTCTGATTGGCTGAAATTTTTGATTGACATTGATTTCAACCAATGAGAGTCTTTAAAAAATTAGCAAATCAGCAAGCAGGTATGGAAGCCTGTAAGGGTAAAAAAGGTTAGTGTGAACTTGTTTGACCCTGTATGTATTATACATACTACAGGGCTATTTTATGTGATATACATGTTACAGGATAATATCCTGTAACATGTATAGCCAAAAAATAGCACTGTAATATGTATAAAAAATAATGTGTAATAGAAATGCATGAACAATATAATATAACAAGTAATAAAGAACATCAATTAATCAAATAATAAATGTCAATTAATATATATTGTTGTATGTATATGTTTATGTATATTTATGTGTATTTTTTCTGCGTATATATATATTTGGATATATATATATATATATATATATATATATACATTGATTGATAGATATATTGATTGATATATATATATATATATATATATATATATATATATATATATATATATATATATATATATATATATATAAAAATTGATATCAATATATCACAATAAATAAATATATATATATATATATATATATATATTTGATATATATATATATATATTTATTTATTGTGATATATTGATATCAATTTTTATATATATATATATATATATATATATATATATATATATATATATACTTTTTTTTTTTTTTACAATTTGGGCCTATATGGTCCCAATTTGTTATTTAGGGTTTTTAAGATGCGGTTGGGGCCTATATGGTCCCAATTTGTTATTTAGGGTTTTTAAGGTGCGGTTTGGGCCTATATGGTCCCAATTTGTTATTTAGGGTTTTTAAGGTGCGGTTGGGGCCTATATGGTCAAAATTGATTATTTAAGGTTTTTAAGGTGCGGTTGGGGCCTATATGGTCAAAATTGGTTATTTAAGGTTTTTAAGGTGCGGTTGGGGCCTATATGGTCAAAATTGGTTATTTAAGGTTTTTAAGGTGCGGTTGGGGCCTATATGGTCAAAATTGGTTATTTAAGGTTTTTAAGGTGCGGTTGGGGCCTATATGGTCCCAATTTGTTATTTAGGGTTTTTAAGGTGCGGTTTGGGCCTATATGGTCCCAATTTGTTATTTAGGGTTTTTAAGGTGTGGTTGGGGCCTATATGGTCAAAATTGGTTATTTAAGGTTTTTAAGGTGCGGTTGGGGCCTATATTGTCCCAATTTGTTATTTAGGGTTTTTAAGGTGCGGTTTGGGCCTATATGGTCCCAATTTGTTATTTAGGGTTTTTAAGGTGCGGTTGGGACCTATATGGTCAAAATTGGTTATTTAAGGTTTTTAAGGTGCGGTTGGGGCCTATATGGTCCAAATTTGTTATTTAGGGTTTTTAAGGTGCGGTTGGGGCCTATATGGTCAAAATTGGTTATTTAAGGTTTTTAAGGTGCGGTTGGGGCCTATATGGTCACACTTGGTCTTTCAAGGTTTTAAAAGTTAAGGTTTGGGTCTTGAACGTTCTAATGTTTTTTTTGTTGTTTTCTATCACTTCCCAGGTGCAAACTATCTGTGGAAGCAGATTTGTTTGGACTCGTTGGTTGACTTACTGGACGTGAATACCCCGAGAAGGAGAGTCAACTGTAGGTGAGTATATGGTCACACTTGGAATTTGAAGGTTTTTAAGGTGCGGTTGGGGCCTATATGGTCATACTTGGTCTTTTAAGGTTTTAAAAGTTAAGGTTTAGGTCTTGAACCTTGCATGAAGTTATTAAGGAAGTGATTCACCAAGAGCTTAAGGAAGCCCAGTTTGTGGCAATACAAGCGGATGAAACAACCGATATTTCCGCTAGGACACAGTGCGTTTTAGTCTATCGCTACATTGACAAGAAGCATCAAGTGGTGGAAAGATTTGATGGCTTCACAGGAAATGAAATCAACGGATGCAGACTCGATTGCTGCTGTTGTGCTGGAAACACTGAATACTGTTCTCCCAGAGCCAGAAGACAAGAAGAAACTCATAGCTCAAAGCTACGATGGTGCCAGTGTGATGCGGGGGGGTTCAAGGAGGAGTTCAAAGAAAAATAAAAGACGTGTACCCGAACGCACACTACATCCATTGCTATGCTCACCAACTGAACCTAATAATGGAGAAAGCAGTTTCAAGGATTGGAAGAGTTAGAGTTTTTTTTTCAAACATAGACATAGAAGGACTGGAGTTCTGGATGAGGTAGTTGGTAGAAGACTTCCAAGAGGTGCACCGACACGATGGAACTTCAACGTTAGGACCGTGAACGTCATCTACGAGAACAGAGATGCGCTACTTGAGTGTTTCCCGACAATTGAAGCATGTCTAAACTTTGGTCCAACATCTATACGGGAAGCCGCAGGTTTCATTGGAATGCTTGAAGACAGGGAGTTCCTTTACTTACTTAAATTATTTCATTTAATAATGCCACATGTTGACATCCTCTATAGTCAGCTTCAGAAGCGAGACACGGATACTGTTTATATCAAAAAAGTCACAGAAGACTTTGTCGCCAGCATCCCGAAAATCCGTAATTCTGTTGAAGAGATAGAAGCAAGTTTGCCGAGCGATGTAACAGTCAACAGACGGAGTGCGGAGATCTCAACCTTGAGACAACTTTCAAGAGAGGTATGTGACATAGTGGTGGTTCATGCAAAAGAACGTTTTTCATTTTCAAATCACCTAGTCAGTGCCAAACTTGTTCAAAGTGACTTGTATAAAACCCATGACACTTGCTTTCCAACCCAAGCTCTGGAAGACACCGTGCAAGCATATCCAATACTGAAGAAGGAACAATTACGCACTGAGCTGTCACTTCTGTATGGGAAGACAGATTTTCATACTTGTACAAGTGCTGTTGCTCTGCACAAACTTTTCCATCAATTTAATCTGCAGAATGATTTCACAGAGACAGTAAAATTATTAAGAATCCTGATTACAACACCGATGACCACTGCAGAATCAGAAAGATGCTTCTCCACATTGAAGAGGATAAAAACCTTTTTAAGAAGCACCATGTCCCTGGAGCGGTTGAATGCATTGGCGATGCTCTCAATGGATAAGCAACTGATTTCCGAGATCCCAGACTTCAATGAAAAAACCATTGAGAAGTTTTCTTCTTTGAAAGATCGCCGTGCAAAATTAAAATACAAGTGATTGAAGCAAAGAAGAATGCATACCCCCAAGGTGTGCAAAGATAAACTGCGTTAAGCAGCACCACCTCACACTACCAAACATAACTAGTGGTAAGTAAAGTATGAACGGTGTGTGGGTGTGCATATGGAAGGAGCTATGAAAGGTGTGTGCATGGTCAGTAACAATTGTTGAAGCCTTGGCATGGTTTGAAGGAATTGGAGGCACTTCCAAGGGTAGCTGTCACTTGTGTACGGGAAGCAAGAATTCCATGTCTGTACAAGTGCTGTTGCTCTGCAGCAACTTTAGCATCAATTTAGTCTACATAATTTAACAGAGTGAGTGAAGCTATAAGGAATCCTGCTTACAACAACGAAAGAACCAGAAAGATGCTTCTCCACATTGAAGAGGATCAAAAAAGTAATTAAAAAGCACCATGGCCCTGTAGCGGTTAAATGCATTGGTTTGAAGAAATTGGAGGCACCTTCAAGGGTACGTAAAGTTCTCAGAAATGGCACCACCTCACTACCAAAAATAACTAGTGGTAAGTAAAGTATGAATGGTGTGTGGGTGTGCATATTGAAGGAGCTATGAAAGGTGTGTGAATGGTCAGTAACAATTGTTGAAGCCTTGGCGTGGCGTTACTGCTCATATGGTTATCCATATGCTAATTCAACGTGTTTGTTTGACATTGATTATTGTGTTGTCTAAACAGAAGTTAAATGTTGTTGTTTTCTTGAATCCCAAGATCCACTGGTTTGGGCCTATGCAGTGCTGATTGGTCTTCTAAGGTATGTTTGAGGCCTATATGGTTCCACTTGGTCTTCTAAGGTATGTTTGGGGCCTATATAGTTCCACTTGGTCTTCTAAGGTATGTTTGGGGCCTATATAGTTCCACTTGGTCTTCTAAGGTATGTTTGGGGCCTATGGTCACACTTGGTCTTCTAAGGTATGTTTGAGGCCTATATGGTTCCACTTGGTCTTCTAAGGTATGTTTGGGGCCTATATAGTTCCACTTGGTCTTCTAAGGTATGTTTGAGGCCTATATGGTTCCACTTGGTCTTCTAAGGTATGTTTGGGGCCTATATGGTTCCACTTGGTTGTTTAATGTGTTTTAAGTATGGTTTTGTTCTTGAATGGTCTGATTGATTTGCTTGTTTTCTTTCAACCCCAGGTGCAAACCCTATGTGGCTGCAGATTTGTTTCTACTCGTTGGTCAACTTAATGAACGTGAATACCCTGAGAAGAAGACCCGACTAATGGTAGGTGTCACTCCTTTAATTTTTCTGTTAATACGTATAGGTGCAATTATGATATTGCTGTAGTCTTGTCACATGAGTTTTTTCAATCTATATTGTATACCAATGAATTTAACACATTGTTACTTTACTTCTTGACATTTCTGCATTGCTGATCATGTATTTCAATGGGCTTTACAAGTATAAGGTCATTGGGCGGGGCTTATAAAGGTCATTATGACGTCAGGGGGAGGAGTTATAAAATGGGTGTGGTTTGAAAAAGGGGGAGTGGCAATGTTTCGCCCTGTCGCCCCTCCAACTTGAAAAGTCACCAGCCGCCACTGGTTTACAATATAGCTATTACCACTGTGTAGGCAGTGCAGGCAGAGCTAATGATATCATATGGTAGTGACATCATGGCCCAGTCTGCTTTCAAGCTCTATAATTATCCAGCTCCTAGGCCGAGCTGGCCACACCCCTGAACAAGGCACAGGGAGGAGGTGGAAAACAGCTCTGCGTGAGTCAAAAACAGACAATTTAAAGAGTAAGAAAAAATATTAACTTTTATTTGTTTTAAACTACATACTGTTTATAATAGTCTATTCCCAACAAACAAACATTTGAGCTTTACTTTTAAATACAGTGGCCCTTAATTGTCATGTTATACCAGAAAGAATAGATTGTAAATATCTCAAATTTTCAAAAACAAAGGGCCACATTCAATTGAGCTTTCGGGAGATCCGGAGGACCGTAAGTGAGGTCACAAGCTAATTTGCTATTCAGTAGGTGTCTTTTTGCGGGTTCCAACCAGCTTCCGAGTTACAGGCTTAAAAAAATTGAAATGGTAAACTCGTAACTTACAGCCTTCAGAAGCCTTTGATTTCTCACTTTCGCAAGTCTAAAATCTCAAATCGCTATTTAATTGCTCAATTTCCCCAAGCCCGCAAATGTTTTCACACCCATAAATGGCAAATGAAGGAGAAAATACCATGAGTGCTAGAGTGGACCGCATGGGGGTTAAAACGCCTATTCGTAGCACTGTAAATTTGTAAATGCAAACAGCAAATCAATACTGCACTCTAAATTAACGGGGAAAGCGATGATAGACATTAGAATTAATTGCACAACAGTCTCAAGCTTGAAATTACATTTTTTTTTATGTTTCATTTTGCGGCTAAATCAAACTCGGGTATCAATGAGTTAATACATATCAGGCCACCTATATGGACTAGAACAGTATTGGCAATCATTTTCATAATTCTTTATTTTGTTGGTTTGCGAGTCCGATCACATATCGGACCCCCGAACTTAATTGATTGACATGTAACCTCCATATTTTACTGCCTAATACTGAGAGTCTCATTAACTATTGGCTGATTCAAAATGGGCGGTTACGGGCTTACTGAATTGATCATGTTCCCACCCTGATCTGCTCCGAACCAGTGCAGGGTTTACGGTTTTTGCTCCGGGCCCCTAACTTGTGGGCTTGAGTAATTGAATAGCATCGCAATCAGAGACCAAACGGGAGCCCGCAACACACCAGCAGACATAAGGCTTTCTGTGATTGAGTTGCGGGCTTCGAATTGTTTGCTAAAACATCACTAATATAATTTATAGCCAGCTCAGTCTTCTAACAAGTTAGTTCCACTTTAAAGGAGACACTTTCAAGCACTTAAAATTACAAGTCTTAAATATTACAGTTGTTTTCTTTACTTGAGTGCTGTAAGGGTTAAAGCTATTGTTTTTATCGCCGAGCAAGCTGCTTTTGGAACAAAGTGAAGAAAACCTTCTGCTATATTTTAGCTGTTCAACAACTAGAGTGAGTTTCTGATTTTTTTCACAGAGCTCCTTAACTCAATGCTGCGATGCTCTGATACACCCTAATTACAGTTGTTCAGAAGGAGGTTTGCTCTAAAAGATGGGATTAAAAGAACATTTTAACCCCTTCATACTTTCCATGCACACATTTTTGTAACATTTAAAATGTGCTCTAATATTACAAATTTGTAACATCAGCGGCCCTTTAAACAAAGACTGAAAGGAGAAGAGCAGTCTTAGATTTGATAAAGGGGAACTGGAATTCCATAGGAAAAACAGGATGATTAATGACATTAGCAGTTATAGATCCTGCCCCAAGTCTGTCTTAAAAACAAAACTTTAAAAGTATATATTTTAAAAAATCTGTTTGTTCTTTATCTTGTCTTTATGCATTTTAAAAATTGATAGTTTGAAGAGCCATAATGGCCATTTTTTTCTGTGTGGTATTTTACGTATCTATAGCAACATTAAATTAGAAGCCCCTCAATCCAACGTGAGCCCCACAACGGCTGCGGGCTTGAAATTTGGGCGAGTTACGTTGCTATTAAATTGGAAGGGGCTGCAAGCTAGGTGTTTGAGACGAAAATCGTACCTCGTTCATAGAAGGTTGGATTTGCAGCCATGTGGACAATCAATTAGTGTAGAACGTAGTTACGGGTTTAGACGGAGCCAATGGAAAAAGAGGTTGTCAGGGTTACGTCACTGAAAAAGGGGAGGTTAGTTCTCAAAGTCCTACGGGCTTCAAATACAGTTTACGATCAGTCCCACAGTCCAGATATAATGCAATATTGATAAAGTCGTAAATATGATATTCTATTACATGCGAGTTACAGTATATGTATTAACACATTGATTTCCGCGATCAATATAACATGGAATATATACATGAAATAAAGTATTTTTCGGGGACGATTTGCGGGCTTGAGAATGTTGTGCTATTAATTCTAAGACCTAACATCACTTTCCCTTTTAATAAATGTACAGTAGTGTGTTTTTATTTGCATACAAGTGCTACGTATTGGACTTTACCACCTTGCGGGTCCTCTCCAGCACTCGTTGGGCTTTGGGCTCCATTAGCGTATTATGGGCTAGCTCGCGGGTGACTTCTTTCCAATTGAACAAGTATTGGTTACGGGCTTGACAGATCAAAGGATTTACGGGCGCAAAGTTCAACCATGCTCAACACGTAGGCTTTTCTCGGCCTTGCTGCATTTTAACCCACAAGTCGTCTGTGGGCTGCGTTACTGGGCTAATTTAATAGCCGTAACCCGTAAAATTGGAGTTATGGGTATAGCCAGAATTTGATGGGGCTGTTAAGACATACAACCTTTATATTTATAACTTTATGTACAATTACAATTACAACTCAAGACTTCATCTTCTTTTCCAAGTTTATGAGACTTTCATTACTCCTGTTGAGTACACTGACAGTTTTTGATGCCATATTCTTATTGTGCTGATAGACATGCCTTGTGAATTTAAAAGCATCTGCCACCACAAATTGATCAAAAGAAACCAAAATGGTGGATTGAGCCACAGCATAATTGCAATTAAAATTAAAAAAATTAGAGGCTATATCATTTTTTTTTACATTATAAAATCAATTAGCCTCTCTTAAAGTGTAGTTCGTCAAAAGACTGTAATGACCCGGTTCCTTGTACAGATGGTATAACTAATCATATGCAGGCAATGAATAGGATGCATGAGTAAGATGCTAAAGCTAAGTCTTACAAGAAAGATAAGAAAGGGACATCAAAAGCTTTAAAGTCAGAGATGAAGACATGAAAAGGTAAAAATGTATCATATTCTGCTAGGGATAATTATAAAATGATTTACCTTTCATTCTGATGTTCTTTCAAACTTGTTTTGATTATGGTTGTAGATGCTACTATTTTGGATATGTAGCTTTGGGAAAATAAAGAATGTAGGAGAGTAAATTCATACATGTCAAAGCTCATCCCCGAGAAACAATATACTATGTGGAGTTGTAGAATCTGAGATTAGCTATAAACACATAATTTATTCCACTTTTATGCACAACATCATACACTAGAGGTGTGTATTAGTGTCATGCAGAGGGGAAAATATTTATTCACTTTTATGTCTTTTTTGAAGCTTTAGTGAAGGTTTCTATGGGACTTATTTCTTGGCATAAATGACCTTATACATTTCATGCTCTTCATTTTTTTTAGTTTTCATCATTCATATCCAACTTCAAGTAGAAAATAAAAGCACAGACTTTCATACATCTGAAGGAATAAAAATTCTGCTTTTCTCTATTCTTATAAATGAATGACACTTTTGAGTGGTTTCCATACACAGTGATGTGTAAGAATGCCAAATTATTATGAAAATGCTGTGGTGCAACAGCTTTACTAAAAAGAAAATGCTACTGCCCGTGCAAAGTGTATAATTACTAAATTAGTCATTTTAGTTTAGGAAAAACTCTCATGTTAGAGAAATTATGTAAGAAACAGCAACATTAGCAAGTACAGCGGATAAAAAAAGTCTACACACCCCTGATAAAATGTCAGGTTTCTCTGCTGTAAAAAAATGAGACAAAGATAAATCATTTCAAAACTTTTTCCACCTTTAATGTGACCTATAAACTGTACAACTCAATTGAAAAACAAACTGAAATATTTAAGGTAGAGGGAAGAAGAAAAAAAAGAAAAGTAGTGTGGTTGCATAAGTCTGCACACCCTCTTATAACTGGGGATGTAGCTGTGTTCAGAATTAAGCAATCACATGAGAAGGAAGTGAGATTTATTGTATACTAATTTACACCTAAATCCAGTGGTGTGTTTTATAAATGGGGAGTGAGGGTGCATTCAAATCTGAATGGAACTAGGGCAGCATAAAACTTAAAACAGAAAAAGTCAATGTGCAGAACTATTCACCCCCTAAAGTCAATACTTTGTAGAGCCACCTTTTGCGGGAATCACAGCTCCAAGTCGCTTTGGATAAGTCTCTATGAGCTTGCCACATCTTACCACTGGGATTTTTGCCCATCCCTCCTTGCAAAACTGCTCCCGCTCCTTCAAGTTGGATGGTTTGCGCATGTGAACAGCAATCTTTAAGTCTGACCACAGATGTTCTATTGGATTGAGGTCTGGGCTTTGTCTAAGCCATTCCAACACATTTAAATGTTTCCCCTTAAACCACTCAAGTGTTGCTTTAGCAGTGTGTTTGGGGTCATTGTCCTGCTGGAAGAGGAACCTCCGTCCTAGCCTCAAATCACGCACAGAGAGGTAAAGGTTTTGCTCAAGAATATCCCTGTACTTGGTGTTCTTTGGGTGATGTGATGTGTTGGGTTTGCGCAAGACATCGCATTTTCTTTGATGGACGAAAAGTTCAATTTTAGTCTCATCAGACCAGAGCACCTTCCTCCATACATTTTGGGAGACTCCCACATGCCTTTTCGCAAACTCAAAACGCGCCATTTTGTTTTTTACTGAAAGTAATGGCTTTCTTCTGGCCACTCTTATCTCTTTCCAAACTTTCTGTAAAATGCAGATTTGTTTTGAACATGAAGGACAAAGAGCTTCATTCAATTGAGAAATTGTAGCTTACTGGACTCCATAATGTAGCCCGTAAGCTAATTTGCTATTTAATTGGGGTCTCTTTGCAAGCCGCAAACGGTCTACAACTTATGGGCTGAAAATCCCTGCCCCATCTAAGCCTTTGATCTTTCCCGTCTGCAAGCGTTACGATTGCTAAAATCTTTATTCAATTGTTACTTTTCCGCAAGCCCCGCAAATGTATTTACACCCGTAAACGGCAAATGTAGAAGAAAATCCTATTGGTACCAGATATGACCCGCAAAGGGGTTAAAGACATGTCCGTAACAATGTAAATGCAAATAAGAAATCAATACTGCACTGTAAATGATGGGGAAAGCAGTGAAAGACATTAGAATTAATTGCACAACAGTCTCAAGTTCACAAGTCAGTTAATGCTTGTTTCTACCTAATGCCCCTACCTAGCCCTATTACGCCTTTGGCCTCACTGGCCAAATTATTTGATTCTAGCCTACTTAGGATGTTAGTGAGAAAGGGAGCCCTTTGTCTGAAAGATATATATGGGGATAAAAAATTAATGGAGTTCCAAGAACTTATTAATAGTTATTCAATTTCCATAAATAATTGGTTAGAATATATTAAATTACAGAAACTATTGGTCTCATCCCCTTTCTTTATGGAGGAGACGAGGAGGCTGATGGATTTTGACATTTTAATCTCTTCTAAAGATAAAAAACATCTTGTGTCTAAATGCTACAAAATTATTAAGAAACAATATCAACTTGAGAAACCTTTTAATTGGAGGTTATGGGAAAATGATATAGGCAATTCTTGGCCTATGGAAAAATGGCACTCCTCCTTTTCTTTAATGGCACCTACTGCTATTTTTAAAGAAATTTGTAAATGCTGCTTTCCTTAAAAAACATATAAGCAATCAACTTTCCCCTCAAATAAAAAGGAGCAGCACAATAATAAATGGTGCTATTTTTAAATAATTATTGCACTTTACTATAAAACAATCCACTTTTCTATCCACTATATGAAATACGACATTTAAAGCAACATAGATATATGCAAAATTGTATTTGTCTTTCAGAATTTCCTGTTTGAGCATAGTTTTCAGTCGTGTCCAACTTTCCATGATGCTATGGTCTACAGCGCGAAAGCTACTGCCCCTTTTAGATACATCAAACTCATGTTAGTTTCTTCAATTATCTCATTTATCCATTTCAGCATCTTTTGTCCCCTACTTTGTGTGTCTTAATTTTTTCCCTGGATCTTTTCTAGGGAATTCATTTTTGAGGCGATTGCTAGCAGCAACTTAATTTATTTCTGTGTGTTTTTAAATGATGCGCTTTTACACATGTGGAAGACTAAAAGGCAAAACAGATATGTTCCAAACATCCCAATTACACTTTTTAGTTAAAAGTTTGTTTAAGTGGAACTTCTTTAAAACCATAAGCACTATATATCTTCCTTTTTCTTTGCCATTCGTGAGCAGATGTATCACATTACTCATTGCCATTTCCATAAGTCTTAAAAAGATACGGATTCAATTTCTTCAAGTTACTGGAAAAAAAAGGGTAAATGGTTCTGTGCCACTTTTTCAGCTAATGCGGCTGATAATACGATACTTTCAGAAAATGTGCCTGTTCAGTCTGACATATTGATACCTTTACTCAGCAGTCTGTCTGCTAAACGCACTCAAATGCACACAATACCTCAGAAGAAAGTAAATGATTTGTCAAAATTTGTTATGATTTTCAGTAGTTATAACTTGCAACATTTTAAAAATGCCTAGTTTTGAACATATGTAATATAGTTTATGTATTAAAGGGACACAATAATTATATTTTAAAGAGCTGGTGTTGATATTGGGCAAAAACATTTTGTAACGTATAAATAAAAATAAAAATATACTTTGAGCCTCATTTAATTGAGCAATTAATTGTAAGTTGTGGGAGCTCGTAATGGAGCCTGTAAGCTAATTTGCTATTCAATTGGTGTCTCTTTGCAAGCCGCAAACGGTCTACTGTTACGGGCTTGAAATGCTTGCAGTTGTTACACCTGTAACTTACGCCCCATCTTAGCCTTTGATCTTTCCTTCCACAAAAGTTACAATCGATACTAGAGAGGACTCGCTAAGGAGTTTAAACCCTGTCCGTAGCACTGTAAATGCAAATAAAAAATCAATACTGCACTGTAAATGACAGGGAAAACAATGAAAGACATTATAATTAATTGCACAACAGTCTCAAGCTCGCAAATCGCCAATCAAAAATCTTCTTTTTTTATGTTTCAATTTGGGTTTATGCGAGTCTGATCGCATATCGGACCCCAAAACGCTAATTGATTGACATGTAACCTCCATCCTATACTTCCTTAATGATGCAGATCTCGTTTTCTATTGGCTGTTTTGAAATGGGTAGTTAAGGCCTTGTTTAATTGCTCATGTTCCCGCCCTGAGTGCATAGTTTATTGTTTTGTCTTCGGCCCGTAAATTGCAGGCTTGTTCAATTGAATAGCACCGTAATTGTTGCAAATGCGAGCCCGCAGCAGGGCCGCAGACATACAGCCTAATTGAATAAGGCTTTCTGTCTGTTAGCTTTTTATGCAATTGCATGAGTCTTTGCCATCTTAATTGGTGTCTTTTAATACCTTCCTTATCTGTTAGCACATGTTTGTCAATTAGATTGGAACGAGGTAAGCAAGCATTATCTCGAAGACACTCTGCTTACCGGCACTGGCTCTGCTTACCGTTTTTTCAAGGAGGAATGAGCTTTAGAAGTTGACACCTAACAGATGGGACAGTGGTTTCTTTACAAAGTAACAATGGAGATGGCTTAGACTCATATAACTACATATAATACATTTGGGACTTTACTAAGCAACCCAAGTACATCTCATGTTAACAGCCTTATTAAATTGCGATTCGGACAATTTAAAAGGGCTCTATATAAGCACAGGGCATATTTTTTTTACAGAAGTTGTTAGTGAAGACGTTGCTTTCGGATAGAAGTTCACTAACTAAAAACTTCTGTAAAATAAATATGCTCTATGCTTATATAGAGCCCTATTCAATTGGCTGAATCGCAATTTAATAAGGCTGTTACTATGTAAAATTCCCTTCTCACATTATCTCAGCTTTTCCTACCTCAAGGGAATTTACTGAGCACTTTCTCACCTGAGATGAGGTCAGAAGAGCTGAGATAACATGTGAAGAGTTGTTTTCCCTAAGCAAAAAGTACATAGTAAATCAGTAGATAACGTGAGATGCTTAAAAAATCCCCGCTCTCATCTCAGATGAGAAACTGCTTGGTAAGTTCCCTCTAAATTGAACGTTGATTTCATTTTTAATGTTCTAATGATGGAGATTAAATGACAACTTCAAAAAAATAAAACATTTCAGTTGCAATGAAATAGAAGTTATTTTTCCTATTTTTATCTGCTCATAATATAATAATCTTTCCAAATTCTCATTAGTAGTAACTTGTGTTAGATATTATTACTGTAATTCATGCTCATCTTGAATCTTATTTCACTTATATTTCATCTTTATTTGTACTAATATAATACATTATCTTCACTTGCATTGTTATAATTGAACTGTATGGTTATATAAATTATATAAATGTATTAAAATCCAACATAATAAATAGTGTTTTAGCAAGGGTGGATGATCATTTTAATTTACTATGCAAGCAAATAAAAAGGGCAGCCCTTGAGTACAAATAGTACTCACATTTACACATGTAGTATATTTAACTTCCAATTAGCCTCATAGAGATGCTTTATTCATAATGCAAATGTGTATTGAATTTGCTTTCAATCTACTAAATGATGTACTGTTAATAATGAACCGTGAGATACTAGACCCAAGTATTGACTTAGACGTTCAAAAAACATACCATTCCTTTTGTTGTAAGTATGTTAAAAATGTAAATATTATAACACACTCGATTCTTCTTAGTCAATGTATTCAGAACACTCCACTGCTGCAATAGACATGAGGAGACCCCCCTGATGTCCCATATGTACAATATGTACTTATGAGACCTGATAATGGACAAATGTTTTTAGAAAGTGCAGCCTTTAATTTATTAAGCATGTATACAAATATACTGTAGTGGGAACCATCATTCTTGTTTCTGTTTATATGCTTCTCCAACTAAGAGGGAACCTTGAATGCAAGTAGCTTATTGTTATTTCTATTGAAAGACGAGATTCATTAGTAAAAGTGGTTTCAATAGGACTAATGCATTACAGTCTCCAATTGCTTGTATTAGTTAATGAATTAAAGACTGTACTTATTTGCTGCCATTTCTAAAAACTATACTTTACAATGTCAAGTCTAATTATTCATGCTAAAATATAAAGCTACAGTTTACTGTTGGTGATTATATAGTCCATCTTATAGAATCAAGTTATGAAATTGTCCTCATGCATATTTTTTATAGGTCACAGCAGGTGATATGTTTAAACTGCCCTTTCACTGGGTTTTATGATTGATTCCCATATACTCCAATCATTACCTATTCTACCTATACCCATCAGATATACAGTTTTTTTACCCTTCTGTGACTTGCTGTTTATTTAGCCAGAGTAAAACTGAATCTTAATTATAAATGTTTTTCTTTTTATTATTGTAGTTTTTTTATTTTTCTAAAATCGACTTTATTATTTTTTATAATTATTATTATTTTATGTAATTACTAGCGACTTGCCCATCAAAAAATGACGTTCAATAAAATAAAGTGTTGAAATGCTGTTTGTCACACAATGTGAGTGGACTGTGTGCCTCAACTATATAGACCCCTCTAACACACTAATGAACACATGTAATAACACTATAAGTGCCATGAGGGTCATCCAGGACCCTCATGACCCAAAGTGTATGCACTACACCATTTTAACCCGGTCACTTATGGGGGGTCTATCCAGACCCTCACAAGCCTCTATTTAACCCCATCAGTCCCATAAGAGTATATTATGACCATTATGGGCCTGTTACAACCCAACATTAACCACATAAGTGCCATGACGGTCCTCAAGGACGATCATGACACTAAGTATAAACACTACACTGCACTATACCTCCCAATAAAACATTAAATATCAACTAAACACCCTCTACACTAACCTATTAACACCTACACCTACACCTACAAGTCATCAAAAATAAAAAATCTACATTACATAAAATAAAAAAAACGAAATCACAAAAAATTAAAAATGTACATTACAGAAAAAAAAAATATAATACATACAATACAATACACCCCTATCTAATATACATCCCCCTATCTAATATACAATACTATCTATCTAAAATACATCCTATCTATCTAATATACATCCCCCTATCTAATATACAATAAATACTATCTATGTACTATATATCCCCCAATCTATCTAATATACAGTACATGCTATCTCTATATAACAAACCTAATTCTAAGCTAAATTAAAATAATTAAGACCACTTACCTTTGAGATGTTTCTTCAGATCAGCAACCTAGGGTAAAAAAGATTTAAAAAATTACTACAACACGTTTACATAAAATAAATAAACATTCTAAATATTCTAATTACCTTTCCAGCATTTCCCCTCCTTCTTTTCTTCTTCTACTTTAAAAAAAAAAACATTACATTAGTACACATACATAAACATAAAACAAAGTAAAATAAACATAATCTACATTGTACTTACCTCCCCACGATGTCTCCGGCCTCCTCGTCTTCTGCCCCGGCTGGGCCCTGGAAGCATCCGTGCTCTTTAAAAAAAACAAAAAAACAACGCACATCCGCACTGGCTGATGTCCCCGATGCTAATGGGCTTCCTACGGCGTGTTCCAGAATAAAATTGGCAATGGCGGCTTCTGATTGGCTGAAAACGCTGTCTATCAAATTCAGCCAATGAGAAGACGCCAATTGTGAGCCAATGAGAAAGGGATACACCCCAAAATCTCACTCTGATTGGATAACGCACCTGTCAATCTTTATTTGAACCAATCCGAAGGCTTTATTGCCATCAGCGAATCATAATGGGATACACCCCCACGCGGTGATTGGCTGAAGACATCTGCTCCTTCCCATTGGCTGTAATACTGATTGACATTGACAACAGCCAGTGAGAAGGGGCAAATGCCTTCAGCCAATCAGTACGTGGGGGTTTATTCCATTGTGATTGGCTATTGTCAGTACAACCAATCAGAATGCGCAGATGCCTCCAGCCAATCACCCTGTGGGGGTGTATTCCATTGTGATTGGCTGAAGGCATCTGCACCTTGTTATTGGTTTAAATAAAGATTGACAGTTGCATTATCCAATCAGAGTGGGATTTTAGGGTGTATCCCTTTCTGATTGGCTCACACATTGGCGCCTCCTGATTGGATGAATTTGATAGACAGCATTTTCAACCAATCAGAATGCATCATTGCCTATTTTCTTCTGGAAAAGTCTCAGAGGCTCATTAGCGTCAGGGATGTCTGCGAGTGCGGATGTCTGTTATATATATATATATATTTTTTTAGAGCTCGGTTCCAGGGCGGGGTAGAAGAGGAGGAGGCCGGAGACATCGCGGGGAGGTAAGTACAATGTAGATTATGTTTATTTTATTTTGGTTTTATGCTTATGTATGTGTACTAATGTTATGTTTTTTTTAACAGGGGCCACACCGGAGAAGAAGAAGAGAAGAAGGACGGGACATGCTGGAGAGGTGAGTAGAATATTTAGAATGTTTAGAATATTTAGAATGTTTATTTATTTACTGCAAATGTGTTGCACTAATTTTTTATTTTATTTTACTAGGTGGCTGATCTGAAGGGACATATGTAAAGGTAAGTGGTCTTCATTATTTTATTTTAGCTTAGAATTAGATTATTTTATATATAGATAGCATTTATTGTATGTTAGCTAGGGGTATGTGTTTTATATAGATAGCATAGCATGTATTCTATATTAGATTGTGGTATTTATTTAGATAGATTGGGGGATGTATGTTAGATAGATAGGATGTATTGTATATTAGAGAGGGGTGTATTGTATTGTATTTCATTTTATTTGTATTGTATGTATTTGTATTGTATGTATTTCCTTTTCAGGTGTGTCATTTTTTTTATTTTCTGTAGTGGGGGGGTTTGTAATGTATTTTTTTATTTTCTGTAATGTTCCTTTTTTATTTTTTGTGACTTAGGTTTTTTTATTTTCTGTAATGTAGATTTTTTATTTTTTGTGATTTAGGTTTTTTATTTTATGTAATGTAGATTTTTTTTTTTTACTTTATTTTTTTTTATTTTCTGTAATTAGAGTGGTGTTTTTTTTTAGGGGGTAGGTAGGTAGTGTAGGTGTTAATAGGTTAGTGTAGAGGGTGTTTAGTTGATATTTAATATTTTATTAGGGGGTATAGTGCAGTGTAGTGTTTATACTTAGTGTCATGATGGTCCTTGTGATTAATGTTGGGTTGTAACAGGCCCATAATGGTCTTAATATACCCTATGGGACTGCTGGGGTTAAATAGAGCCGTATGAGGGTCTGTATGGACCCCCATGAGTGACAGGGTTAATTAGGGGTTTATGGGGGTCTGTATTGACCCCCATGAGTGAGGGGGTTAATTAAGGGCTTATGGGGGGCTGTATTGACCCTCCTGAGTGACAGGGTTAATTAAGGGTTTATGGGGGTCTGTATTGACCCCATGAGGGACAGGGTTAATTTTATGTATTATGGGGGTCTGTATTGACCCCCATGAGTGACAGGGTTAATTAAGGGTTTATGGGGGTCTGTATTGACCCCATGAGTGACAGGGTTAATTTTATGTATTATGGGGGTCTGTATTTACCCCCATGAGTGAGGGGGTTAATTAAGGGCTTATGGGGGGCTGTATTGACCCTCCTGAGTGACAGGGTTAATTAAGGGTTTATGGGGGTCTGTATTGACCCCATGAGTGACAGGGTTAATTTTATGTATTATGGGGGTCTGTATTGACCCCCATGAGTGACAGGGTTAATTAAGGGTTTATGGGGGTCTGTATTGACCCCATGAGTGACAGGGTTAATTTTATGTATTATGGGGGTCTGTATTGACCCCCATGAGTGACAGGGTTAATTAGGGCTTATGGGGGTTTGTATTGACCCCCATGAGTGAGGGTGTCAATTAAGTGCTTATGGGGGTCTATATTGACCC
Organism: Discoglossus pictus; assembly: GCA_027410445.1. NCBI lineage: Eukaryota > Metazoa > Chordata > Amphibia > Anura > Alytidae > Discoglossus > Discoglossus pictus. The sequence continues at coordinate 394,133,866 of CM050165.1, forward strand.
CCATGAGTGACAGGGTTAATGAAGGGCTTATGGGGGTCTGTATTGACCCCCATGAGTGAGGGGTTTAATTAAGTGCTTATGGGGGTCTGTATTGACCCCCATGAGTGACAGGGTTAATGAAGTTCTTATGGGGGTCTGTATTGACCCCCATGAGTGACAGGGTTAATTAAGGACCTTTGCGGGTCTATATTGACCCCTGTGAGTGAAGGGGTTAATTAAGTGCTTATGGGGGTCTGTATTGACCCCCATGAGTGACAGGGTTAATGAAGGGCTTATGGGGGTCTATATTAACCCCATGACAGGGTTAATTAATGGTTGATGGGGCACTGTATAGAGCCCCATGCGTGATAGTGTATATATATTTTTCATTGCAGTGGGGGTCCCCGATCGTGTGCGATCGGGACCCCCCCTGCGATGGATAATGTGGGGTTAATACGGGTCTCCGAGCTTATCTCGGATCCCTTCTTGGCTAAGTTGTACGTGGCTGGGCGGTCCTGGGTATTTGAGCCTCATTTTCGTTTATTTTGGCGGCCATTTTTTCTTTCATTTAGGGGATTTTCGTGTGTCTGAACTCGGGAATTTGGACTTAAATGGAGGTGTAACTTCACTTTCAGAGGTCATGGGGGCTCCCCCTTGCTATGAGTAAGCTTTTTATGTATTTTTTGTGGGTATTTATTGTGTTTTGACTGTTTTTAGGTGAGCGCGGTACGGCCGTTATGGTCTTTTCGGCTGCCATTTTTCTCTCATTTAGGGGATTTTCGTGTGTCTGATCTCGGGAATTTGGACTTAAATGGAGGTGTAACTTCACTTTCATAGGTTCCCCCCCCCCCCCCCCCCCCCGTGCTGTGCGTAAGCTTTTTATGTTTTTTTAATAAGTATTTATTGTGTTTTGACTTTTTAGGTGCGTGCGGTTTGCGTGGTTGTAATGGTGTCACTTGTGTGGGTGTTTGTTTCGCCAGGGTCCGCAACGTTGAAGCCTCCACCTTCTTCAAATGCGGCCCCTCGCCTCGGTGCGGACCAAACTGCATCCCTCGCTTCGCGAGCTCACAAAGCGTGATGACGATTCGTAGTTTTACAACTATTATATGTGATATATTTTTTTAAACATGTGTCTTTATTTCTTTACAAATTAGGTGTAGGAGCATTAGTGTTAGAGACTTTGGAGGTCATCATGGACCCCCATTGACCTTATCCCTCTATGGTAGGAGGTTAAGGTGCCCTGTTTACATAGTGACCCCAAGGAAGGTGGTTTTAATGTTCGCTGTCATAGGGATCTATGGGATAGGGACTATGGGTGTCTATTGAGATTCCCATTGGAGTTTTCATAAAATATATGAGGAATTAATAGTCCACAAACCCAAAACACCAAGGGGCGAGGGGAAGTGGGTCCTGATTGTCCCAAAGGTGTAGAGGGGTCCCAAACTTTATTTTATTTATCGGAAGGGAAGGTTGAGGGGGGTCATAAAGCATCACATTTTTGAATACTTTTGCAAGGCACTGTATAGTAATAGTTATGGCCATCACATGCACTCTCAAGTCTTAGTGTATATATCTCAGATTGCACATTATTTTTTAGGCCATTATGAGTGTTCACAGATCTTGGCAAGCACATATGAAATTTTAGTAGGGTTCATGTAATAACACTTTAGGCAAACCACATGTACAGCAGGGAGTGAGCAATGGTCAGCAAGGACTCAAAGGATTTTTAACAGGTAGCTACTTTATGTTTTTCACAAATAGAAATGTGGGAGGATCAATGTAATTATGCATACGTATTTTATACTTGCTTGGGATTGATGAAAAAAATCCTCTTAAACTGAATTATACTATTAGAAATTAGGTTCTGTAAAAAGATGAAGCAAATTGGTTTAGGGCTCTTCATAGGCAACCAAAATAGAGGCCTATTCTGTGAGGTCTTAACCAGAGGTGTTTTGGAGGAAATGTGTTTAGATGTTCAAATGGATGAACTAGTTAATGCGGAGGAAAAAAAATAAGACCGATATAGAAAAAGGTTAAAATCAAAATATAAATGCACACAGAGCCTTAGACCATAGTTAGGACTGGTCTGTTAATTGGATCCCTGGAAAATTATTGGCCAAATGTATTAAATGGAGTACAATACAAAAGGAAAATTTAGATAATGTGAATGCCAGCCTGAGCAATGGAAAAATGTTATGCAGAAGTCTTAGGTTGGACAGTGGGTGAGGAGGAGTGTGTGGGTGAAGGGATGAAGACAGTGGGTTTTGCCAGGGTGGAGTCATCTGAAGCCCCTAAAGATACATTTTTCTGCACAGGAAGGTACATAATAGAAATTTGGTTTAGGGTGAGTTTTATTATTTTTAAAAGTCTTAATTGTATTCTTTCAGTATGGGATATTGTTAAGAACTGTAAGTAACAGTAGGTCAAGCAGTCCAAGCAATACATATATTAAATAACAACTATAAAAGGGTGATGGCAAAATATAATACGGTTTAGAAAATGATATGTGAAATTGCATTTAAACCTGTGCTATGTAATCCACTTAGCACTACACACTGTCAAAGTAAATCTAGCTTAAGCAGTGCATAAATACATTACTTTTCAGATTGCTCAGGTAGATAATATGCTGACATCACTGCATAATGTCTAGAGTAGAAGCAGAACAGCATAAAAATTTGACATGTCTCAAAATGCTTCAAGTAAAAATGAAAAAAAAAAAGTGTTTCTGGCCTTGCTTATGTATGTGACACTTTGCCAGTATGATGAATCTTCCACAAAAACACAAATGCAGCCGTCAGATTTCATCAACCCTTTAAGCAACCTTGCAATTTTTTTGGTTGGAGCAAAAAGTATGAGTCAATCACATTATGACATATTTTAGATTATCCAAATACTGTTTTTATGTTGTAACACAGTGTTCAAACTTATACAGCTGGTATACCTAAAAGCATAAACCAGAAATGTTCTTTTACAAGTAAGATTCCGCAAAGTATTGGAAAGTCTTTTGGCTTGTGTGAACTCTTTAATGTCTATTTTAGTGTAACAATCATCAATAGTGTAAGCGTTAAATGCTTTCATAATTTTATGTCAGTAGTTTGTTTTTGATTAGGCTTATGAGACCTGCCTAGGGCACATTTTCAAGGGCAACATACTGCCTGGTGATGTCATATAGTACTATGGAATAATTTGAACATATACATGGAACTGTATAAATACAGCAATGCTTCAGTCTATCACATATATAGTTGTGAGCATACGAGCTGTTGCTCATGCTTGCGGGCTCGTGCAGCGAACCGCAGCCCTCGCAAAGCGAGGGTCGCAGTTGCTGGCAAGAAGCGCCGAAGGCGCTCCTTGCCAGCAACTGTGTCCCTCGCTAAATTTACAAGGCGCTCCTTGCCAGCAACTGCGACCCTCCAAACTTTACGTCGTAACGCAAACAAAATACGAGACACCTTACGACACGTTACGACCTCGCAAAAAACGGCCGTAACACGGGCACATGAAAACATAAAAAATCCAACAAATACACACAACAAATACATAAAAAGATTATCTACAGCAAGAGGGAGCATCCAGGACCTCGAAAACTAAACTTACACCTCAATTTACATGAAATAAAAGCAGTTTAGACACTAAAAAATTATCTAAGCGAGAGAAAAAATCGCCGCCGAACAAAACGAAAACGAGGCTAAAGGTCCCTAAACACGCAAAACACTACCATAAACATGCAAAACAGATACGGGGCAGGTGTACTAAAGGGTAAAGTAGAGATCTTAGAGAAGTTCTCCATTTCTATGTTCTCTAGCACTTCACCCTTTGGAACAATATGGGTATAATTGTCAAAAGTTAAAACAATGAGTTACTCATATTTATTTTATTATATAAAACATTTTAACAAATGGAGTAAAACACTGATAAATAGGCTAGATGTAGAAGCATAGTCAGTGAAGTAACCAACTACTTTTTTGCAACCATTCTTATGCCCCCGTTACCTTATCTGCTAATACATATTTAGATAACAACCACTTAGTAACTTGAGTAATTCATAACACAGACTATGATATGATGATAAATTAAAAAAAGATCTGCTTAATGCATTAATATATCATTTTTAAGTGATTCATGTTGTGAAGCATTTGAAACTTATTCAGATAAAAGGCATAATAGATATCAGGAAAACTGCTATTTAGTAAAGGCCTGTGATTTTGACCAGTTTTTTAATATATATATATTAATTTTATGGCTGTCTGGCAGAAAATTATGTCCTGAAAATGTAAAAAGAAAAAAAAGCTGAAGGACATAAACAAGCAGAAAGACTAGATCTAATATACAATCACATACAACAATGTAAAAACATTTATAAATAAAGTGTTTAATAAAAAGTAATAAAAAAACAAATATATATATATATATATATATATATATATATAAAGATTGAGGTAGCCGTGAGTGTCCAGTAATCCAGTTGAATAATCAGAGTATTGCAGTAAATAGTGATACCTTTTTTAGTGGACAAACGTATTCATAATATAGCGACAAGCTTTCAAGAGAAGATCCCCTCTTTATCAAGTCAAAAAGCTTTTTCACTTGATAGAGGATCTTCTCTCGAAATCTCATCGCTATATTATGAATAAGTTTGTCCACTAAAAAAGGTATCACTATTTACTGCAACTATATATATATATATATATACAGTGGATATAAAAAGTCTACACACCCCTGTTAAAATGTCAGGTTTCTGTGCTGTAAAAAAAAATGAGACAAAGATAAATCATTTCAGAACTTTTTCCACCTTTAATGTGACCTATAAACTGTACAACTCAATTGAAAAACAAACTGAAATCTTTTAGGTAGAGGGAAGAAAAAATATAAAAATAAAATAATATGGTTGCATAAGTATGCACACTCTTAAACCAATACTTTGTTGAAGCACCTTTTGATTTTATTACAGCACTCAGTCTTTTTGGGTATGAGTCTATCAGCATGGCACATTTTGACTTGGCAAGATTTGCCCTCTCTTTGCAAAAACACTCCAAATCTGTCAGATTACGAGGGCATCTCCTGTGCACAGCCCTCTTCAGATCACCCCAAAGATTTTCAATCGGATTTAGGTCTGGGCTCTGGCTAGGCCATTCCAAAACTTTAATCTTCTTCTGGTGAAGCCATTCCTTTGTTGATTTGGATGTATGCTTTCAGTCGTTGTCATGCTGAAAGATGAAGTTCCTCTTCATGTTTAGCTTTCTAGCAGAAGCCTGAAGGTTTTGTGCCAATATTGACTGGTATTTGGAACTGTTCATAATTCCCTCTATCTTAACTAAGGCCCCAGTTCCAGCTGAAGAAAAACAGCCCCAAAGCATGATGCTGTCACCACCATGCTTCACTGTGGGTATGGTGTTCTTTTGGTGATGTGCAGTGTTGTTTTTGCGCCAAACATATCTTTTGGAATTATGGCCATAAAGTTCAACCTTGGTTTCATCAGACCATAACACCTTTTCCCACATGCTTTTGGGAGACTTCAGATGTGTTTTTGCAAAATGTAGCCTGGCTTGGATGTTTTTCCTCATAAGAAAAGGCTTTCGTCTTGCCACTCTACCCCATAGCCCAGACATATGCCCAGACCAGTTTTCTTCTCGCCTTTTCATCAATTTTGGAGGGAGCTCCAGTTGTTGGTAATGTCACTTTTGTGCCATATTTTCTCCACTTGAGGATGACTGTCTTCACTGTGTTCCATGGTATATCTAATGCCTTGGAAATTCTTATGTACCCTTCTCCTGACTGATACTTTTTAACAATGAGATCCCTCTGACGCTTTGGAAGCTCTCTGTGGACCATGGCTTTTGCTGTGGGATGCAACTAAGAACATTTCAGGAAAAACCAACTAGAGCAGCTGTAATCTATTTGGGGTTAATCAGAGGCACTTTAAATGATGGCTCCTATTTAACACAAATTGGAATGTGATTGCTTAATTCTGAACACAGCTACATCCCCAGTTACAGTGGATATAAAAAGTCTACACACCCCTGTTAAAATGTCAGGTTTCTGTGCTGTAAAGAAATAAGACAAAGATAAACCATTTCAAGACTTTTTCCACCTTTAATGTGAACTATAAACTGTACAACTCAATTGAAAAACAAACTGAAATCTTTTAGGTGGAGCGAAGAAAAAAATAAATAATAATAATGTTTTTGCATAAGTCTGCACACCCTCTTATAACTGGGGATGTAGCTGTGTTCAGAATTAAGCAATCACATTCCAAATTGTGTTAAATAGGAGTCAGCATACAACTGCCATCATTTAAAGTGCCTCCGATTAACCACAAATAAAGTTCAGCTGCTCTAGTTGGTCTTTCCTGAAATTTTCTTAGTCGCATCCCACAGCAAAAGCCATGGTCCACAGAGAGCTTCCAAAGCATCAGAGGTATCTCACTGTTAAAAGGTAACAGTCAGGAGAAGGGTACAAAATGTTTTTCACGGCATTAGATATACCATGGAACCCAGTCATCATCAAGTTGAGAAAATATGGCCCAACAGTGACAATACCAAGAACTGAAGCTCCCTCCAAAATTGATGAAAAGACGAGAAGAAAACTGGTTTGGGAGGCTACCAATAGGCCTACAGCAACATTAAAGGAGCTGCAGGAATATCTGGCAAGTACTGGCTGTGTGGTACATGCGACAACAATCTCCCGTATTCTTCATATGTCTGGGCTATGGGGTAGAGTGGCAAGACGAAAGCTTTTTCTTACGAAGACAAACATCCAAGCCAGGCTACATTTTGCAAGAACACATCTGAAGTCTCCCAAAAGCATGTGGGAAAAGGTGTTATGGTCTGATGAAACCAAGGTTGAACTTTTTGGCCATAATTCCAAAAGATATTTTTGGCGCAAAAACAACACTGCACATCACCAAAAGAACACCATACCCACAGTGAAGCATGGTGGTGACAGCATCATGCTTTGGGGCTGTTTTTCTTCAGCTGCAACTGGGGCCTTAGTTAAGATAGAGGGAATTAAGAAAAGTTCCAAATACCAGTCAATATTGGCACAAAACCTTCAGGCTTCTGCTAGAAAGCTGAACATGAAGAGGAACTTCATCTTTCAGCATAACAACGACCCAAAGCATACATCCAAATCAACAAAGGAATGGCTTCACCAGAAGAAGATTAAAGTTTTGGAATGGCCCAGCCAGAGCCCAGACCTGAATCTGATTGAAAATCTTTGGGGTGATCTGAAGAGGGCTGTGCACAGGAGATGCCCTCGCAATCTGACAGATTTGGAGTGTTTTTGCAAAGAAGAGTGGGCAAATCTTGCCAAGTCAAAATGTGCCATGCTGATAGACTAATTCCCCAAAAGACTAAGTGCTGTAATAAACTCAAAAGGTGCTTCAACAAAGTATTAGTTTAAGGGTGTGCATACTTATGCAACCATATTATTTTATTTTTATATTTTTTCTTCCCTCTACCTAAAAGATTTCAGTTTGTTTTTCAATTGAGTTGTACAGTTTATAGGTCACATTAAAGGTGGAAAAAGTTCTGAAATGATTTATCTTTTTCTAATTTTCTTACAGCACAGAAACCTGACATTTTAACAGGGGTGTGTAGACTTTTTATATCCACTGTATAAGAGGGTGTGCAGACTTATGCAACCACATTATTTTTCCTTTTTTTTTTCTTCCGTCCACATCAAAGATTTCAGTTTGTTTTTTAATAGAATTGTACCGTTTATAGGTCACATTAAAGGTGGAAAAAGTTCTGAAATTATTTATCTTGGTCTCATTTTTTTACAGCACAGAAACCTGACATTTTAACAGGGGTGTGTATACTTTTTATATCCACTGTATATAAATATATATATATATATATATATATATATATATATAAATAAATATATATATATATATATATATATATATATATATATATATAGTAGGGTAGCTAACTACTCTAACAGTGATCCCTACCTTGTCTATCCTAGCTAATAGAAATAGATAGCAAAAATAAGTGAGGGTGAGCTTCATATAACTCTAGTTAACTTTCATTATCAAAGTACGGTAGTTTGGGAATATTTTAGTGAGCTTACTGGCACCAACAGTTTCACACTAGACATGTCGTCACTAAAAATTGCCTTGAAAATAGGGGAAAAAACGTGCTCCATCCGTGGAGCCCCTTTGCTGCTAAAAGTACTGATTTAGCCACATTTTAGCCATGTACAGTAGCAAGAGTACTGAATTCAGAGCTTTTAGCTCTCCCTGTGTGACTCAGATAATTTGATATCACTCAGAAGCTTCAACACCTAACAAGTGTATTGTTTCGGTAATAATTTAGAGCTATATAAAGGAATTGTTAAAATGTATTTTCTCCGTTAGCTATTGCTATTTTGCCAAAGAAAATATAATAGTTGCTTGCTATAAACCTGAAAGAGAATACAGGACATGTTATGTATTTATTATATATATATATATATATATATATATATATATATATATATATAACATTTATTAATTCTGAGATTAATCAAGATTAAAACAAATAATAATAATAATAATAATTATTATTATTATTATTAACCTTTATTTGAGTACTCCGACATATTCCATAGCGCTAAACAGAGTAGATACACATAAAAAAACTGTTCAAACAAATTACAAAAGAATGGAGGACCATGGTTTCTAGTTTAAAATCAAGCATGTGTTTTCTCTAAAGCACCCAGTAAGATTGAAAACTTGCAAACCTAGAGCCTCATTCAATTTCAAGGCTGCATCTCACGTTATACAGGCTGTATGTCTGCGGCCTGCTGCAAGCTTGAACTCTGCTACAATTCCGGTGCTATTCAATTGAACAAGCCCGCAAGTTATGGGCCAAAAGCCGGAACCGTAAACCCTGCACTTGTACGTAGCATTTCAGAGAATGAACATGATCAATTAAGCAAGGCCATAACTACCCATTTAGAAACAGCCAATAGAAAATGGCAGTTTAAAATGGAGGTTACATGTCAATCAGTTAGCATTTAGGAGTCCGATATGCGATCAGACTCTCAAACCCACAAAATGCAAAATAATAAAAATAATAAAAACTAATACCAATACTGTTTTAGTTCATATGGGTGGCCTGATATGTATTAACTCATTGATTCCAGAGATCGATATAACTGTGAAATGAAACATAAAAATAAATGATTTGTGATTGCCTATTTGTGAGCTCGCTACTGTTGTGCAATTAATTCTAATGTCTGTCATCGCTTTCCCCATCATTTACAGTGCAGTATTGATTTTTTATTTGCATTTACAGTGCTACAGACATGTCTTTAACCCCTTTGCGGGTCCCATCTGGTAACCATAGGATTTTCTTCTATATTTGCCGTTTACGTGTGTGAAAACATTTGCTGGCTTGAGGAATTGTATATATAGCCATTTGTTTCTCTTTCTTCCTTTCTCAAATTAATCTTGATTGCTTCTCCAGAACTATCTGGAGGATTTAATACTTACTATATGACTGTTTCCCCTTCAAATTTGCCCCCCAGGCTTGGCCTAGTTGGCTATGTACATCTCTGCGCAAGACATTTACTAGAATGACTATAACAGTTTACAGGTCATTACTTTCTATAAAACCTTGACGAAAACAGCATAGACATAATCCAATACATTTTCTATATGTGAATGAGATAATTAAAGTTGAAAATAACTCTTGAACGTAGCACTGCATTTCCTAAATAGAGGGAAATGGTCATTACAGTAAACTAATGAAATAATAAATGGCTTTTATCAAGGGGTATGTCAGTCAGATGTTAACCTAGAATGCTAAAATAGACAATTTGGGCATTTTAATAGCAAACATTAGATAATATAATTAATATGATTTAGAATATGGAAAGAGTTTAAATGAATATGTTATTATGGGGGTTATGAAGAAATTAATCTGAAAAGCACTCAAAGTCCATCAGAGGATTAACATGTTGCAGAAAATTATGTTTTTCCCAGTAGCAGAAAAAGCACGGCATGAACAATCAAAGAGTCTAAATTACAGACTATGTGCTGGGGACTAGAAGTTCTCAACAATTTACAAAAGTAGGAATTATAGGTTAGAAGTTGAGAGTCTGAGTAATATTTTGATTTCAGCATAAAATAAGACTCACTTATAAAATGTTATATATTTATAATGAAATTCTTACATGCACAAGTACATACTGATATTTCACTAAACTCTACTTAAAACGACATAGATTTATTTATGACAGTTGGTGCCAAATGTAATTGTTCTTTTTTGTTTGTTAATATATTACAATTTTTACATGCACTTTCATTAACAGATATGACTAGAAAGAAAAGTGCTGGATCCAATGCAGGTTGAGGTGATGGTGAGTTAAGTGGTTGCAAGGTTTGCTGCTTTCTGAGCTATGGGTTAATAATATAATGTTGTCCATAAAGGATAGCAAATCACAATAGCAATACTAAAGCAAAACCTAAATGTCATATGTTTCTCATCTCTACTCACTGGTGGTCCCCTCAAAATGTCAAATGCATTATCCAAATATATTATCTCTCTCGCTATAAAGAGTAACTTATCAACCTGCAGCCTTATTAAATTGCAATTCGGCCAATTGAATAGGGCTCTATATAAGCAAATAGCATATATTTTTTACAGACTTTTTAGTTAGTGAACTTCTACCCAAAAGCAAAGATTTCACTAATTAAAAACTTCTGTAAAAAAAATATGCTATGTGCTATTAAATAGAGCCCTATTCAATTGGCCGAATTGCAATTTAATAAGGCTGCTGATCTGCCTTATTACCTCAAAAGCATTTGACAACTAGTAATGTACTATTCTCAATACAACAACTAGGTTACTGATGCCCTTTGTTTAAGTAAGTTATTTGTTGTTCTAACTTTTAAGCAGGTCAAGAACGAATCTGGAGTTTCAGATACAGCTTCACTCCTTCACATAAATATGGGTGTTATTTTCTTAGCAAGGGAATCTTTACAATTGTATTCTACACCTACTACATGATTAGAAAAACTTTGCATGCCTTTGTAGTAGTGAGCCTATAAGAGGTCTCTACAACACTATTATTAGTTGACTGAATAGGTGTGAAACTAAAAAAAACAATAGGAAAATAACTTACAGGGTAAGTGAACAAACCTTAGAAGGCAGTATATCTATACTTGTGTTAAGGTGCAAAGAAATATTTTTAAATGTTCCCATTATTATCTTTCATGTTGGTAAGTTACATTTAAGGTTGACTTCTAATTACCAACACATCGATCACAATGCAGCGCTGCATGAAGGCAGAGCTGAATAGAGTAAAATGAGCTGCGTTGGCAAGTTAGGGCTAGCTGTCACATTCAAATTTCCCTCCAAGCCATCCAAATCGGATATACCTGTGCTTCATGCAGATTACTTCCTGTGGGTAAGCCTCCCTAATCCTAGGTGTACACCAGACCATAGATGTATAAAAATGCCTCTGAAAATGATTCAAGGCTCAGATCTGATACTATGACCAGTCTAATACTACAGGTATGAGGTTTGATTTCTCATATTCAACATAATTAAGGTGTTACTATTGTGCACCTTAACACATTACACATTGCCTATACTTGGGGGGTCTCATGGATTCCTCTCTAGAACCCCTACCCCTATGAGCACAGAAACACCAGGATTCCCTTATTTAAAGTACATTCAGTTGGGAAACACCAGAGATTCCCCCTCCCATGTACTGAAGGGAACCCCAGAGATTCCCTTCTTCCCCGAGCAGAAAGAAACACCAGGATTTCCTGCCCTGCTAACCCCTATATAGACCCCCGTGGCACCTAAACATGAATTCCATGCCACGGAGGAACTAAAACTTTCTCTATGGCACCTAAAAATTAACCCCTACCATACGGCCCCTAAGGGATACCAGTGGCACACTAAATTAACCCTGTGGTATCTCACTAATAACCTAGCCATGGAGGTCCATTGGACTCCAGTGGCAACCTGTGAAGCTCTGGTGAACTCCATGCCACACAAAATATTGACACTTTAGGCCCAATTTGGACATTTCCACCTAGGGGTGTACTCACTTTTGTTGCCAAAGGTTTAAACATTAATGGCTGTGTGTTGAATTATTTTGAGGGGACAGCAAAGTAATACAGGCTGAACACTTACTACTTTACATTATAGCAGGGTGTAATTTCTTCAGTGCTATCACATGAAAATATATAATAAAATATTTACAAAAATGTTACATATATAGTTACATAGTTACATAGGGCCTCATTCTATTATCGGCCGTAGGAGCTGCGGGGCCGCAAGGACCGGCCGCAAGCTATTCAGCTATTCTATTGCCCTCCGGCCGGGGGTTCCGCCAGGCTTGCGGCTGGCGCCTTGCTATCTCTTGCGGCCACTTGCGCCGGAGGAAAGCCTTTGATCTAAAACGGCCGCAAGAGTTTCCCGGTTGCTATTCTATTGCTCCGGGAACCCTGTCTGCAAGGCTAAAACCGAGCCGCAGCTTACTTGCAGCAAACAGGTCCCGCTAGCACCAATTAAGCACATAACAAAGCCATAATAAAGCCATCCTGCACTTTGAGGAGACTCTAAAGAGATTGTAGGTGTTAGCAAAAATAGCACAATATTCCCCTATACTCAAATCCGTGAAAACAAATTTTTATTAAATATGTCAAATATCCATGTAAAAAGTCCAGAGTGCTTGGAGCACCTCAGACCCGCCCACGCTGCGGCCGGAAAATAAACAGTTAATGTAAACTCGGATTTGGGCTGATGTGCAAGCTTGAGAGGGGGTTGCTATTAATCCTCATGTCCCCCAATATGATCCCTAGCATTTACAAAGATTTACAGTGCAGTCTTCAATTTATATTTGACTTTAAGGATTTTGGAGCTTACGGCCGCTTCCAAGATATGCGGCCGGCCGTAAGGGGCGATCCTTGCTGGGCCGTATAATTGAATTGCGAGGTAACAGAAACCCGGCAAGGAATCGCAGCCTTACGGCCGATTTACGGCCGATAATAGAATGAGGCCCATAGTATTTAAGGTTAAGAAAAGACTTTCAGTCCATCAAGTTCAACCTTTTAAGATCTCCTCTGATCTGCAATATGCGGATTAACTATTAATTAATTTGGTGTATAAAAAAATAAAAAAAATAAATTCCCTCCTGATCCCAGACACCGGCGACCGGACTTCTCCCTGGATCAATACTGCCTCTCTAATTATCCATGATAACCCTGAATTCCTTTTTTAATTAGAAATAAATCCAGTCCCCTTTTAAAGTTATTTATCAAATCCGCTGTCACCACCTCTTCTGGTGGTGACAGATACTGTTTATGATTATTATTATGGCTGAGCCAATTGTACAGAATATATTGCTTAGTTATTTAGTGTGCACTGAAGATTAACATTAGCAGAAGGAAATAAAAGGAGGTATCGACATCTTACCTTGTTTAGCTATGGCGACCATGGCCCATATTCAATCGATCTTCCGGGAGATCCGGGAGCCTGTAAGTGAGGTTGCAAGCTAATTTGATATTCAATTTGCGTCTTTTTGTGGGCTCGGAACGGCTTCCGAGTTCCAGACTTGAATAAAGGGCGATGGTTAAACTCGTAACTTACAGCCTCCAGAAGCCTTTGATCTGTCACTTTCGCAAGGCTAAAATTGCAAATCGCTATTCAAATGTTTTCATATTCATAAATGGCAAATAAAGTTGAAAATCCTACGAGTGCTTGAGAGGACCCACAAGGGCGTTAAACACCTATTTGTAGCACTGTAAATGCACATAAAAAAATCAAAACTGCACTGTAAATAACGAAAGCGATATAGGACATTATAATTAATTGCACAACAGTCTCAAGCTTGCAAATCAGCAGGAAATAAAATGTGTCATTTAAGGGTTAACTCAATCTCGGGTATCAATGATACATATCAGGCCACCGATATGAACTAGAACAGTATTGGCGTTTTTTTCATAATTCTTTGATTTGAAGGTTTTGCAAGTCTGATCACCTCTCAGTCCTCTAACCTAATTGATTGACATGTAACGTACATGTTTTACTGCCGTAATAATGACAATCTCATTTTCTATTGGCCATTTCGAAATGGGTCGGTTACTGGCTTGCTGAATTAATCATGTTCCCGCCCTGAACTGATCCGAACCAGTGCATAGTTTATGGTTGTGGCTTTGGGCCTGTAGCTTGTGGGCTTGATCAATTGAATAGCATCGCAATCAGAGATGAACGGGAGCCCCCAACACACTCGCAGACATTCGTCTGTCTGTGATCAAGTTGCGGGCTTCAAATTTAATGTGGCTCCATGTCTCCAAAAAGTGTGTGAGTACTCAATGGCTCCTATCTTTAAACTCTGCTATGCAGGTCCTTAAAGGCATATTCAAATTATAAGGAGCCATGGGGCAGCATAGGGTTAATAGTGGATGCCAAGGAGCTCCTTCAGGACCTCCATAGAATAAACATTTTTATTACATGCCATGGGGTACTCCATGGCATCAGGGCACAGTCTTAGTGCCATGGAGGTCCTTGCAGTACATACATGACAAGGTTTGGTTGTAGTTATTGCTGCAGATCAGATGTGCACAACGTTCAGGAGTAATTCTTGACCATTTCTCTTTACAGAACTGTTTCAGTTCAGCAATATTCTTGGGTTGTCTGGTGTGAATCGCTTTCTTGAGGTCATGCCACAACATCTCAATTGGGTTGAGGTCAGGACTCTGACTGGGCCACTTCAGAAGGAGTATTTTCTTCTGTTAAACCCATTCTGTTGTTGATTTACTTCTATGCTTTGGGTCGTTGTCCTGTTGTAACACCCATCTTCTGTTGAGCTTCAGCTGGTGGACAGATGGCCTTAAGTTCTGCTGCAAAATGTTTTCATAAACTTGGGAATTCATTTTTCCTTCGATGATAGCAATCCGTCCAAGCCCTGACGCAGCAAAGCAGCCCCAAACCATGATGCCCCCACCACCGTACTTCACAGTTGGGATGAGGTTTTGATGTTGGTGTGCTGTGCCTCTTTTTCTCCACACATAGTGTTGTGTGTTTCTTCCAAATAACTCAACTTTAGTTTCATCTGTCCACAGAATATTTTGCCAGTACTGCTGTGGAACATCCATGTGCTCTTGTGCAAACTGTAAATGTGCAGCAATGTTTTGCTTGGATAGCAGTGGCTTCCTCTGTGGTATCCTCCCATGAAATCCATTCTTGTTTAGTGTTTTACATATCGTAGATTCGCTAACAGGGATGTTAGCATATGCCAGAGACTTTTGTAAGTCTTTAGCTGAAACTCTAGGATTCGTCTTCACCTCATTGAGCAGTCTGCGCTGTGCTCTTGCAGTCATCTTTACAGGACGGCCACTCCTAGGGAGAGTAGCAGCAGTGCTGAACTTTCTCCATTTATAGACAATTTGTCTTACCGTGGACTGATGAACAGCAAGGCTTTTGGAGATACTTTTATAACCCTTTCCAGCTTTATGCAAGTCAACAATTCTTAATCGTAGGTCTTCTGAGAGCTCTTTTGTGTGAGGCATCATTTACATCAGGCAATGCTTCTTGTGAAAAGCAAACCCAGAACTGGTGTGTGTTTTTTATAGGACAGGGCAGCTGTAACCAACACCTCCAATCTCATCTCATTGATTGTAATCCAGTTGGCTGACACCTCACTCCAATTAGCTTTTGGAGATGTCATTAGTCTAGGGGTTTACATACTTTTTCCACCTGCACTGTGAATGTTTACATGGTGTGTTCAATAACAACATGGTAACATTCTTTGTGTGTTATTAGTTTAAGCAGAGTGTGATTGTCTATTGTTGTGATCACATTTTATGACCAATTTGTGCAGAAATCCATATCATTCCAAAGGGTTCACATACTTTTGCTTGCAACTGTATATATAAATCCTCCTCCCTATCCTCCTCAACTCCCTATCCCTCTCACCTCTTACTCCCCCTCACTATGCTTATCCTTCTCACCTCTTGTGCCTTTGGCTGTCACCTCTTATGCCTTTGGCAGTCTAGTCTCACGAGATCACGCGACTCACGTAATCTCGCGAGAGCTGCCATTCTGGCAGTTAAAGGCACAGGAGGAGCGTATATTTGGGAATTGGGGAGCTTCAATTAAAGAGGGGGGGAATTTATCCCCGACAACCCCCACTTTCCTACACCCCTGGCTACAGTGAACCTTTTAGCATGCTTAACTGCTTATGATTAAGTTCTTCGAAATTACGTAAAGGGAAGCAAAAATACATTTTTTTGTCATATAACGAGCATATGATAATAAAAGAGTACTTGTTACAAAAACATGTATATGTGTTTTTAGATTCATGCAAACTGTGAAAAATTCTTGCGCTACCCCTCAGCTTCTATTAAAATGTGTCAACTAGAGCAATTGACTGAGAAGTCGTCTTACATTTTACAATCCTTAAAATCACAAATTAAAGTAAAAAATGAATTTAAAAAAGTCACTAGAAATATGTAAAGTTGATAAAATGCATTATTAAAAGGAGTTAAGCACTTTCAGCTTTTTGCCTTCAAGAAGTGAATACATTATTGTATCAAGATTAATGGCAATTAAACCTTGCTATTCAATTAATCATTTTTAGCCAAAAGTAATTTTATGTCATACTTCCCCAACAGAAAAAAAGTCTGTAACACAGACTTTTCTAGCATTATGAAGGTCCTGTTTATGTTAAGATACAAATTATTACTATTATTTTTAATACCCTGTGCTTGCCTCTCGTGGGATGCCATGTTGATCTATCTTCATCCACCCATAATTAATTGAGTGTAATTTTGGCAGGCTGTGAATCGCCCTATTGTATCTTCTAACACAAACACAGCACGACCTTCCAATAAGTCCACTCGATAAATAGAGTAGCTTCTAGTGCAGAAGCCAGCACCATATGTCCAGGTGGACCAATAGGTCAAAGCAGTGAGTCCAGATAAATTGCAGTCCATGTGAGAAGGAACTGGGAACTCACTTACTGTATATAATCGAGTATAAGCCGACCCGAGTATAAGCCTAGGCACCTATTTTACTACAAAATACTGGGTAAAATGAGTGACTCGAGTATAAGCCGAGGGTGGGAAATGTGATGCCCCCCTTCCCTGTGTCTCTTCCCCCCTCCCTTATCACCCTCCTCATCCTCCCTCCTCATCCTCAACCTCCCTCCTCAATCCCCTCATCATCAACCCCCACCCCAAACCCCCCATCCTCAACCCCCTCCTCAACCTCAACCCCCCTCCTCATCCTCCCTCCTCAACCCCCCATCCTCAACCCCCTCCTCAACCCCCCTCCTCAACCCCCCTCCTCATCCTCCCTCCTCAAGCCCCCCATCCTCATCCTCCCTCCTCAACCCCCTCCTGAACCTCAACCCCCATCCTCAACCTCCCTCCTCATCCTCAACCTCCCTCCTTAATCCCCATCCTCAACCCCCCCATCCTCAACCCCCCTCAACCTCCTTCCTCAACCCCCCATCATCATCCTCCCTCCTTAACCCCCATCCTCATCCTCAACCCCCCATCCTCATCCTCAACCCCCCATCCTCAACCTCAACCCCCCTCCTCAACCTCCCTCCTCATTCTAAACCCCCTAAATACCTCCACCTCTCCCTTTCCCCTCACTTACCTGCTTCTGCTCCGGCCTCCGCTCCTTCTTGACCCGGCGCGCACGTGACGTCACATGCGCGCCACGTAGTTAGCATATACTGGGTGCCGGCACCCGGTATATGCTAATGACGTGACGTCACATGCGTGCCACGTCATTAGCATATACCGGGTGCCGGCACCCGGTATATGCTAATGATGTGACGTCACATGCGCGCCACGTCATTAGCATATACCGGGTGCCTGGTATATGCTAATGACGTGACGTCACATGCACGCCACGTCATTAGCATATACCGGGTGCTGGCACCCGGTATATGCTATTGACATGCGCGCCACGTCATTAGCATATATCCCGGGTGCCCGGTATATGCTAATGACGTGACGTCACATGCGCGCATCCGGTATATGCTAATGACATGGCGCGCATGTGACGTCACATGCGCGCCGAGTCAATAAGGAGCGGAGGCTGGAGCAGAAGCAGATAAGTGAGGGTAAATGGAGAGGGGGTGGTATTTAGGGGGTTTAGAATGAGGAGGGGGGTTTAGAATGAGGAGGGGGGTTGAGGATGAGGAGGGGGGAGGGAAAGATTCACGGGGGTTAGAGAGACACAGGGGGGTAGAGAGACACGGGGGGTAGAGAGACAAAGGGGGTTAGAGAGACACAGGGGGTTAGAGAGACATGGGGCGGGGGAGTGACTCGAGTATAAGCCAAGGGGGCGAAAGGGGGTGAAAAACTCGGGTTATACTCGAGTATATACGGTAAGTATCTTAGTCAAGAAAACCATATGGATAAGCATAATCAGAATGATGTGCCTAGTGTGCTGCTATCTATGGGGTTACGGAGATTGGAAATGACTGAACAAAAGCAAACTTTATTGCACATAGTCTATTTATAAGATTGTGGACCAATTGGAAGCATCTTGGCATGCTGTGTATGCATTGTTGTTTAGTCATCAGTCGCGTACGACTCTCCATGATGCTATGGACCGCATTACGCCAGGTACATCTCTCAGTCACTGCTCCTCTGAGCTTCATCGAGTTCATGTTTATTGCTTCAGTGACATCATCCATCCATCTTTGCTTCGCCTCATGATCATACCTTTAAGTGGACAGTTTGTTTTGATTTTGTGAAGTACGGATTTATTGGATCTTCTTGCAGTCCAAGCAACTCGAAGTTGTTTTTGCCAAAACCACAATTCAAAGGCATCAATTCTACGGCACTATGCAAACCTTTTTTGATAGTTTAATATCTTTTTTTTTTTTTTACTAGCTTGTCCAAGCTTGCCATAGCTTTCCTCCCCAGAACCAAACCGCTTTTAATTTCATGACCACAGTCACCATCTGCAAAGATCTTGGATACCAGAAAAATGTAATCTGTCACTGCCTCTACTTCTTCACCATTAAAAGATGCAATACAGAACTTCACAGGAGATTCAATATTTGCTCCTCTCCTCATTAATTGACAAACTCTGAGGGATGGGAGCAGTGAATGAAGTCAACATAGATAACCATATTTTTAATTTATGAACCTTATCATATGTAACTAAAATGCTTGTTTTTCTGTAAAATATTGGGAGATATTTATCAAAAAGAACATAAATTGGAGGTTAATAACTGATATTGTCTCCTTCTGGATTGCTACCTTGTGTATCTTGGGCTATCCCTATGACTGTGAGCCATACCATGTTGGATTACCCAAGATGGTCAGGTCATAGCAGTGAGGCCAGACAAATTCACTTCAGACCAGAATGATGTGCCCGGTGTGCTGCTGTCCATGGGGTCACGGAGAGTTGGAAACGATGACATGGCTCATTGCAAACCTTTCAAAATATAACAAACTAATGAATATATTCTATTATTATATTGAAAATTTCATAGGATCTATCCTGTTATGTGCACGGCATGGGAAGCCTCCTGGTGGCAGGCGCGCTCGCGTCCCACGTCCCAATGTACTCCCTAAACCCCTAGCCCTAACCCCCTACACCCCTTGCCGGCCCTAACCTTAACCCCCTACACCAGTTACCGGCCCTAACCCTAAACCTAACCCCCTAATCCCCTTGCCGGGCTTAACCCCCTAACCCCTTTCCGGCCCTAACCCTAAACCTAAGCCCCTAACCCCCTACACTCCTTGCCGGCCCTAACCCTAATCTCCTAACCCTCTTAGCCTAAACCTAACACCCTAAAAGTAACTCCCTAAGCCCTTAACCCCCTACACCACTTACCGGCCCTAACCCTAACCCTCTAAACCTAACCACTTACCGGCCACTTCGAGACAGCTACATCGGGACCTTGGCGGCGCGCTTCCTGTGCGTGCACATAACAGGATAGGTCCATTTCATATTATGTTATGATTTAGCTTATTTGTAAACTAAGAACTAAAAATAATCTTAAAAATAAATCACTATGAATGTATATTATGTTGTTTCTAGAAGCACTGTTCTAAATAAATACAAAACTTGCAACTTATTTTAGCCATTTAATTATTTACAATATTTTAGGCACATTTGTCCTAAAGAAACATATGCTCATTAAGAGACAGGTGGACAAGTATTTTAAGCTCACTGACGCTGCAATAAGATACTTTTTTTCCCGTGTTTTAGAATTTGCATTAAAAATGTTTGGGAGAAGAAAACAGACATTGTAGCATAATGCAAATTCAATAGAACAGCAACTGTGTAGCAGATTGGTAGAATAATCTGTGCTGTGCACAGCAGGCCAAGAAAGCCCTTTTAGTGTCTTGGAGCAGCAGGAGAAGAAACGGGAGGTCACAACAAGCAGACAGGGAGCAAGCAAGGGAGACAAGCAGCCTGCTGAGTGACAACATCTATTCTTTCCTTCCTCCTTTATACATTCACTTTTCTCTCGCCGCAGCTACATACATATTCACGAGTACCATAACTAGAAACTGACACGCGGTCTGCACATTTTCAATTACAGAAAATCTTAATTAATTTTGGTAATGTGCAAATCTCCTATGAACTGTAAGAAGGGTGTCATTAATTGCATGTGTTTCTATATGTGAAGGGCATGTTGTCCTTTGCAGAAAAGTTAAGAACATTTCAACGACTTTATAATGTGCAGTATATATTAGCAGGTTGTGTATGAAATACATTTAATAGTTCATTAATTCTCACATGTTTTGTGGTTCTCTTTGCTATTTTTTACTAACATTTCAATGAATAGCTGCTTTATATTATATTAAAGTATATGATAGAAAACTGGAAAAAATATCTAAACTTTCAGATCACTGAATTTTTAAAGGAATACTGCAGTTCCATAACAACAGCAGCTAGACATTTTAATTAGGCATTGATCGTTAATAAATTCACATCAAATTATTTAAAAAGACAGTGGCTTTCAGTCGTGTCCGACTCTCTGTGACTATATGGACTCAGCATGCCAGGCACATCTGTCTCTGTTTTTGGTTGTGCTTATCCATATGGTTTTCTTGGAAAGGATACTGGAGTGGGTTGCCAGTCCCTTCTCTAGTGGACCACGTTTTGTCCAACCTCATTGCTATAACCTGCCCATATTGGGTGGCCCTACCTGGTATAGCTCACAACTTCATTGAGGTGCACAAGCCTCTTCACCACAGCACATGTTCCTCCTTGTTTATTCCTTATTTTAAGCAATTATTCTAATGGTATATGTTGTGTTAAATTTAAATATGCAATTGGTGATGCACGTGGGTAGAAGCCACCTGCCAAAAATTGACATGGTCGTTTGCCTGAAGGTTTTGTCACTATGTTTGTCAATGAAGCATTGCTGTGGTCTTCCTACATAAAAGTCAATATATTGAATGAACAGAAATACTGTATGTCTTCTTGCAATATAAGATGCTTCTCTATTGAAGCCATTTATACCAATGATTTACTGAAATCAAATGTTTCCTTCTACTGGAAAATGAGTGCCAATGTTTGTAGGAACCAAGATGGAGGTCTTGAAAGCAAGTACACCAAAATGTAACTTTCCCTTTCTAAAAATGGTATGGCAACTTTAGCTTTTACAAGTAAGCTACATTTTAGTAAAGTCGTTTTTATTCAATATAGATCATATTTTAAAGTCTTAAATAATTGTTTATTGGTTATTAAAAATATATTTAATTTATATAGCATAAGAATACAATTATAACCTATTAGTCATTAACTTCAGTACATTTTTAGAGCAAGATTATACTAACCATTTAGAAAAATCAGCATTGATAAATATTAAAGGTTATTACTGCTAAAATGTTAGGAGCTGTCATATCAGTCTCCAAGACAAGTTCTATGAATATATTTATTCTTAAAGGGAGAATATTGAGAGCAAGATGATATTAAGTTTGTGTGAGATGCTCTAGGCTACTAGGAAGGATAGATGCACAGTCTGTGCTTAATATTGACTGAATATCTGCCAATGGATAAAGAGGACATTTGTTCAGGATGATTAATACAAGTTATCATCAGAAAGAGTAGAGATAAGGAGCCAGCTTTATTGATCTTCTGAACTGTGAATGCTTGGACAATCAGGAGTCAAAGGTCCATGTTCCTTTATCTGTTGATTTTCTAAATTTCCCAA
This sequence comes from Discoglossus pictus, assembly GCA_027410445.1. Taxonomy (NCBI): domain Eukaryota; kingdom Metazoa; phylum Chordata; class Amphibia; order Anura; family Alytidae; genus Discoglossus; species Discoglossus pictus. The sequence continues at coordinate 394,155,994 of CM050165.1, forward strand.
CTGGTCACACAAGTAAAAGAAGTCAACAATGGGAAAATAATTCAGTTGTCTATTTAAATGCATAGCAAAGATAGGGTAAGCTTGTAGTAACTGCTAGTGGTTACAATCCTCTATAATCATCCAGGAATCTTCAAATATTTGAGTTTTTGGATTCTTCTCATAGTGATAATCAGCTGACATAGGTTGTCTCAATTGTAAATTTATTTTGTATTGTAACATTTTAATCTTAAATTCAATGCTGAATATGTTCACTGCTATTTAATAAGACTTGATTTATATGGACATAAAACAACTGTAGCATAAGACAAACAGTTCCATTGTGCAAAATGTTATGTTGAGTTAATGTATTTAGCAACTATATGTGAGAATCAACTGAATTCTTGAGTATATGTGCGGTGTGACAACTCTGCTGTCACTCTCGGGGTTCGTGCCCTTTTATCCGGCACCACAATGGAGTACTCAGGAGCCCTTTTTATATTTTATTAGATTTTGGTATTTATTTTCTAACAACAAAATAACATAAACAGTGCAAAAACAAAAACCTTTTGAACGCAGTTTCCTCACTGCCCAAAATAAAGTCCAAACAAAATATAGGCCTTGTAACTTGCTTGATTTGGAGTCTCCCTTGTTTCAGTGGATTCCCAGAGCTGTCTCTGGAGCTCTCTCTCCAGCTTAGACTGAGCTCTCTCTGCTGGGGGCTCATCTGACTTTTAAAGGTGGAACCCAACCGGGCTTGATTAGCCTGTGGTGTTAACCCTGTCATTCCCTATAGATGATAGTTCCCTGGTGGCCCAGTAGCTAGGATGCAGGTGCTTTCACCATAGCATCCTGGATTCAAATCCAGCCAGGGAACCAATACCAGGAGCTGTATGCTGTGGCCCACTGGAGAAGGAACTGCCAACCCATTCCATTACCTCTGCCATGGAAACCAAGTAGATCAGCATGGTGTGTTGACAGGGAGTGTTGGACGTGACTGAGCAACACCATTTGCATTTTTTTTTATATATGATAGATACAGTTGTTTTAGCTTACTGGCACCCTGGCTACCAATAAAATGAAGTAAATGCAAGCATTTGAGAATGAAGTGGGAAGAGGAAAACTAATTTAATTCTTCATATTACTTAACCACTTGAGAATATAACATATACTAGCGACTTGCCCATCAAAAAATGATGGTAATAAGATTGAAAGGCAGGTAATGTTGTTTGCATGCGAAATAAATTTTGTTGGTGTTTTAAGATCCTTCGGCGCTCATTGCGAGGCTCTTGGTTGTTTGTGTGCTATGAGCAGAGTTGGTGTTTTTTTTGGTATGGCAATGAATAATTAATAAAATAAGAAATTAATATACTTTACCTATTGTGAAGTAATATATGCAGGAAGCATTGTGCAGAAGAGCTGGCAATCTGTTTTCATGTTGCTGCAGCATCAGTGCTGTGGAGCTGCTGTGTAAGCGTCATGAATGTGTGCAGTGTGCAGTGTAATAGTGTGCGTGCGCGAGGCAAATCCGTTAGGGTAGCTGTGTACTTCCGGATTGTAAAAGTTAGTGTTCTAAAATGGCGCCTAATGTGTGGTATGCGGCTGTGGCTGATTTAGCCTCCTTGTTTTCGGATGTCGTCCGACTTTTTCGGAAAATCCGTAGTTGTTTGGTGGGGTTTTGCGTCTTTAGAGTGCTGTAGCCTCAATTTCTTTTTTTTCTGCGGCAATTTTTTCTGTCGCTTAGGGGATTTTCGGGTGTCTAAACTCTTTTATTTTGAGTTAAATTGAGGTGTAACTTCAGTTTTTGAGGTCCTGGGTGCCCCCCCTTGCTGTAGGTAAGCTTTTTATGTATTGTTGTTTGTATTTATTGTCGTAATGGGTTGTAACGCGCCTCGTATTTTTGTTTCGTAACTCCGTAAATTTTGCGAGGTCCTCAGTTGCTGGCAAGGAGCGCCTTGAGGACCGCAGGCTCGCATTAGCAACAGCCCGCATGCTCACAACTATATATGTGATTAATAACTGGTCAGGAGGTCAAGTACTTATATCGGCCTATGACAGCTCCGAAGAAGAAAATCTCTAGTTTTGTGCACTTCTTTTGTTCCTTTTTTAGGGCTGGACCTTACACAATAAGAGGAGGTTCTCATCAGACAAGGGATGGCGATTCAGCTGACTTGCTGCCTCATCACAAGGAAATGGATAATCTGTTAGTGATCTATATTTTCATAAAACTTCTCAAAGTGCTGATGAACATAAAAATAAATTCTAATATAAGAGAGCCTTGTGCTTGTTTGCAAAGACACAATCATTGGATATTTGTATTTTTTTACTGTTTAATTGTATTCAGGAAATACTGGGATAATCTTTTGGGCTACTCACCTAATCATTTATCCATGACTTACACATTTAACATTATGACATTTTACCCATTACATGCTGTACAAGTTTTTCTTTTTTCCCTATTAATGTATGTCCTCTTTCCAAAATTGGTGAAACATAAATTAATACAATTTTTTAAACACATTTATACTTTTAAATATTTGCTTATTTAAAAAAGTTTCATAGTCTGTAACAATGAATAAAACATTTGATCTGCTTCTAATTTATTTTCAACATAGGGATTTTGCCTTTCACTGGATGGTGTAATAAATGCTGTTGTTCTTAATTTCATTTATTCCTTCTCTCAGTTTGCCAAGCCGTTGTCTCATAAGAGCTTATCTAACATTCCCTAATTGGGCATTACCACTCACAAACACATTGCTGATTAAAGTACAAACTCTGAAAATATGAGCATATTTTAAATTACGGTAACTGATTTGTTTCAAATATTAATTATTTAGTTTTCTGTATGATTAATAGACGTACAGTACTATATTTGGGAAATCATTCACATTTCTACTGCTATCTCTTTACTTGAGGGACTACACCCAGAACCTCAGCTTCCCCCATCAGACCTTTTTGATGGTAATGGAAAGCATTTCTGGAGTTTCTGTAATTCCTGCCAGCGTTCAGTTTTGAATGTTAATTTCCCTCCTGGTACGAAGTGGGCTCAGACCATATTGGAGAATCGAGATCCAGTCCTGGATGATCTTACCCTTTTTTCAGGAGGCCTTATGCTTTTTTTAGATAGTGAGCTGATGATGAAACTCCCAAGGTGACAACCACTGACATGACTCTCCACAACCGTAGACAGGGATTGAGGGCTGTGGAAGACAATGTAGTGACATTTCTCTGTTGGTCTTAAGACACTAGGTGGAATGTGCCAGCCCTCGTGAACCAGGTAAGAAGACCTGAAAGATTAACTAATCACTAATTAGGAGGGGCTGACTTATTTGGTGATCCAAATCAACAGCAGATGTAGAGAGAGGAAACAGGAGTGTGAGGAGCTTAGTACCCTTATACGCAGCCAGGAAATCTGTCAGAACCTAGTGCTGAACCTATACAGACTGGAGCATCTCAAAGATCTCTGACAACTCGAAAGAGAGCATATAGAAGAAGCAAAAACCTTTCTTTGCATGTACTGTGGGCAGCCAGGTTATTTTCTACTACAGTATTCACAGAAATGAAGAACCACTAAGGGTAAAGAACATACTCTGCTATCTCCACTGAAAGCTCTCTTACCCAAGACCTCCAAGACACATTTTACTCTCTCTGTTTTATTGTAATGGGGATAAGGAAGAATTTCCAAGGACATATAAGGTTTTTGGACTCCACAAAGAATTTCTATACTTATGTATCGATTTACTTTTATATACTTTATTTTATTAAGAACTACTCAAATGCTCTTTTTTTCTGCCTAAAATCATACAAGCTGCTCCGGCTTGGGTCAGCCCTCTGCAGCTCAAGAAGACATGGACTCTATAGTGCAGTGTTTCAAATTAGCCAATGCGTGACATCTCTAAGCAGCATATTGTATAATGTTCCTGAGAGATAGTCATTGACTGGCTAGTATGAGATACTGCACAGCCAGTATTACCATACTTTGTCTTCATGAGTTACCGAAACCAGACCACACCAGGTACTATTTGGATGTTTTTTGTCATAAAAAGCACTTCTTAATAAGAAAAAGTATATAAAAGTACATTTATACATAGATATATTGTATTCCTAATAAAATTCAGGAATCTTCCATGTCCCTTTAACTCTGGAGCAAACTCTTCCTTCGTAGATATTTGATTAGTGCAATATTTTCATATTCCTTGCATTCAGAAAGCTCTTCCTGGGAATGTACAGCTAAGTGTTGTCAGTAGCATACAATTCAGGTATCCATTGCATTTCACACAAGAAACGGACAATGTGTATATGGTCATTGGGACTTTGCAACGTCCCAGCAACATTTCAACATTTTGTGAATAACGTATTCAGGGATCTTCTGGACCAGATAATTGTCATCTGTTTAGATGAGATATACATTTTTTCCTCTTCATTGGAAGAACATCAGCGTCAGCCGTTCCAAGTCTTATCACGGTTGCATTCTCACCATTTGTATGCCAAGTTAGAGAAATGTTCGTTTTAGACTGATACTGTGGAGTTTGTCTGTTTTATTATTTCACCAAGGGTATCTCTGGCATGCAAAGATGTCTAAAGGTTCCAGGGCTTTGCAAACTTCTATGAAAAGTTCATCAGAAACATTTCACATATCATACAGCCACCTTTCTGTCTTCACAAAGATTACTATTTCTTTGCATTGTACACTTGCGGCTCAGCAAGCTTTGATACTTTCAAGCAGGACTTCACTTCAGCTCCTCTCGTGGCACATCCGAGTTCCAGTCGGTCATTGATTCTGGAAAATTCTCAGTGACAGGAGTTAATAGAAAGTCCACCCAGTTTTATTTACTTCTCCAAGAAATTGTTTCCAGCTAAGAGGAATGATGAAGTGGGTAACATAGATTTTAGCCATAAAACTAACCCTTGAAGACTGATTTTAGAAAGATCTACACATCCCATGGTGCTGAATCTTCAATACATAGGAACAGCTAAATGGCTTAAGCCCAAGCATGCATGATGGGCTCTGTTTTTTACGAGATTCAAACTACATATCAGCTACCTCCCTGTATTCAAGAATAAAAAAACAGATACCTTGTTTTGCAAGAATAATACATCTTTTCACTTAAATACTACTCTATCCTGCCTATGTATTATTTTTTGGCCACCAGCTTTCTTCTTCTTGAAAATATTAAGAGGATTCTATGAAATGAACAATGTTTACCTAACAACTTGTTTCTAAGAATGAACTATAATACTTTGGTCAAAGAAATTATGTACCTCCATCTATGCTCCTTGTGGCACTACAGAAGTAGAAGGGCCATGATACATGCTTAGCTGATCATTCTGCAAAACATATTCTCTCAATTTTGTCTCATATCAATTATGCCTCCTCCTGTGAAAGCTATATCAGAACCAAGATATCACATCACAGACCTTCAGGCCTTGTCCAAGCTATGCCTATCTCAATTCTTCCCTAGGGTTCTATTGCTCTAGATTTTATAGTGGACCTCCCATCATCTCAACAACAAACAGTTATTATGGTGGTAGTAGATATCCTCCTAAAGATCTCGCTCACTTTATACTACTGAAAAGACTGACGACAGCCAAGAACAAAGCTGGTGTTTTATTAGAAAACTAATCTTCATGTATTCTGAATTCTGTCAGATTGAGGTTCACAATTCACTTCATGCTTTCTGTAAAGGAATAAGGACACAGCAATCCCTATCCTCTGCCTTCCACCCACAGACTAATGGGCAGATGGAACATACTAATCAGACACTGGAACAGTATCTCAGGGGCTTCACAACTTACCTCCAGGATCAATGGTTCCAGCGACTCCCACTCACAGCGTTTGCCTTTAATTACTCTGTACATTCAAACACTGGCAAAACCCCTTTTTCACTAATCTTGCTTATCACCCCACATTTGATCCTGACATAACTAATTAACTAACTAATTCATCTATCTCTGAAGTCACTCAGCCCTTGATGCACCACCAGTAGTAATTTAGGGTCCTGTACCACACTGTTTGGATGGCTCAACAATGGTTCAAATGCTTTGCAGGCTCTAATAGGAAAGTGACTCCTTCTCTTTAAGTAGGTGATTCTGTCTGACTGTCGACTCTGAACCTACCATTGACGTGTCCTTCAAAGAAATTTGCAGCTAAATATGGGAACCCTTCCCTACTAATGCCAAAAGTAAATTATGTCACCTACAGGCTCTTTTTTTTCTGCAATCTTACAAAATCCATCCAGTCTTCTACATCTCCAGTGCTTAAAACCTCTGTGCCTGGTCCACTTCCTGCTTAATACAAACCTGCTCCTCCTCATGATAAGTGGTTCAGAAGAATATGTGGTAAAAAAAATCTTGGATTCTCACTTTAGGGGTAGACAACTAAAGTATCTGATAAAGTGGAAGGAATTTGGTGCCACTGAAAATGCCTGGGAACTTCCATCAGCATATAGGCTTGAAGCAGGTGTGAAGTGCCTTCTGGCACTGGAGGTACATATTGGGTAAAGAGCGATCCATTGTATTGTGATCTAGCCCAGATTTTACATTCACCAATTCCATTCATGTTATTGAACTGATCGGTTCTGGTAATTGGTCTTGCTGGAATAAGAAGTTACAGCAGGGCCTATATAAGGCTGCTCAGTTGTTTTGGTTTGTGCTAGTACCTTGGATTCTGCTTCATTTCTTGGTTCTAAACCTTTGGCGGTGTTCTTTGGATTCTGCATCTGTTCTTGTGTCCCTGACCTTGGCTTGCCTCCTGCATATGAACCTGATCCCCTGGCCCCGACTCCTCTTTGTCTAACTATAATTTTGCCTCTGGCCCCTTTGGTATTGACATCTTGAGGCCCACAGGCTATTGGGTTTCCACTTGTGGTTTTCTGGCTAATACTGACACTGGAGCATATTAATTGTTATTGAGCAGACTGGTCAATGGATAACCTAATTTCCATAAGATGGATGACAGCCTCCAGTTAGAGAGTAATATATTTGATTAAATCTTGTGTAATATCTCACTGGTGGGGTGCTGATGTAAGAGAATTAGATGAATAGAGTGGGTATAAACTTCCTATACCACTACCTCTATTAGATCTTGATTAATGCATATTATGAAATATTGAGTGATGTATATGTGTTTAGGGCAATTCATTGTATTAAAAAAAAAAAAAAAAAAATCACTATAAGAAAATGTATAAAAATATAAGTCACTTGTGTTTCTTGTCTGAGGGGATCACTGTGAAAGACAATTTCTGTTGATCGGGAAACTAACTGATAGTTTACAATGGTCCCTTATTTTATATAAATATTGTTATTTACTCGCTAAATGAGAAACCTAATCAGAGAGTTGAAAGGAAACTATTCTTAGTGTGATCTAAATCTTTTATAGGATATTGACAATATTTAAACTATTGTTTATATAATTGATTTAGGATGACTGATTTCTTTAATTGCCCAATCATGAAGAAATCAACAATTCTTGTATTTGGCACTCAGCTTTCCCAACAACTAGAATCTTTAAATATGACTATTACAGTCAAAATAAAGAATGTAAAGGCCAAGCCTTTAAACCATATTATAAATCACAATTAGAAATTCATATATTTGGCTCCCAAATAAGAACTTTACTTAACTGCATTCCCTATTTTCAAGTACTTGTTTACCAGTTCATATAAATAGACAGGGACAAGATTTTTGCCATCTAACTGACTGCCACTGAAAAGTAAAAAAAAAAATTATACAGAAGAGTAAGCTCCAGTAGTATGGTTCTCCATCTCAAGCAACAAGAAAACTAGTAATCAAAGATGGAATCCCTGATGGAAGTTACTTGGGTTTAAAATGTTCTTTAAAATTATGTTAAGTCCATGTCCTACATATCTGCTAATACTGTTAGTTTGTTATATGCATCATAAATATGTGAAGTTTTTACAAAAATACACTGGTCTTTTATCAGGCCAGTTCTTCAATAAAATTATCAGAGCAGCTCATCATTTATTACTCTTTATCCTCCAAGCACTCATTTCCCTTTCTCTTTAAGAACCAGCAGATTAGGTCTTTGGATTGGCACCAGGATTTACAGCTGATAAATTTAACTGAAGACATCCCTAAGCCAGCCTTTTAAGTGTAGGTCGATTGGTCGGTAGTATAGATGAATAACTGATAAAAAAATGTATACGCAAGTTTCACCTTGAAAAACCCAAAAGTGGAACTCCAAAGCGGAATTGAACGATGGAGATGAATTGAGTTTGAACCACATATCGTCCACTTCTTGTTTTAAATATTTTTATAATATCATGTATATATGTATCAACATAGCTCCCATATAGAAAGAAGCATATGTCTAGAGACAGAACTATTATATCATGTAATATTCTTCAAGTCCATATTATATTTACACTTTATGTAGAAAATTATATCATCAAAGAACATCAAATGTACCTAACGTGACTAAAATACATTCATATGTTTGGATGTCTAAGATATTGTACAAACATGTATTCAATCAAAGAATGATCTTATATATCTGTTATAGATAGTATGGTCATGTTTTTCCTCCAAACAGGAATCTCATATATCTACAAAATGGTTTGCATATGAATTGAAAAGTGTAGTTGAATGGGATGTTGCCATTATTTATGTGAAAAGTGTATAGGACAGATTTATTCACAATAAGGCAGATTTACCATGTGGAGATGTGGAATTTAGGAGGAATATCCAAGTGTTCTCAGCTTTCAGGAGACCATCTTCCAGATTACCTCCCCTGATACAATAATCTTTCTTCTCCAATCCTCAACATTTTAGTTATAGTTTGATATAATGGAAGAGTAAAACATGTCTAGCAACAGTGGCAAGGTTATTGTTCATTTTTCCATTCTCCCTATACTGTTTGCTTTGGTAAATATTTCCTAAATGTCTTTTCGGATGGAATTTTATGATCATCGTAATATTCCTAAAACGATATGAGAAATATAAACAGCATATGATATCTTTAGTATTTCAGTTAAAAAATGTTTTTTTTATTGGTCAAAAATGGTCAGAATTTGCAATAACCATAAATATAAGTTTCCAAGTGACAATGTTCTCTGTATAACTTTTTCCCAAAGTCGGTTTGCGCTTTTTATTTATGTAGGTATGGTGCTCTACACCTTGTTTGAATTTAGCTTTGAGTATAGCAAAATATTTTTGTAGAATGTTCTATGTGTGTCTTGCTTACTATGAGCCTCATTCAATTCCGAGTTGCCCAATTGAATAGGGCTCTATATAAGCACATACAAAAACAATTCACAGAACTTTTTAGTTACTGAACTTCTATCCAAAAGCAAGGTTTTCACTAACTAAAAAAATTGGTCAAAAAAATATGTTATGTGCTTATATAGAGCCCTATTTAATTGCCAAAATTCAAATTGAATGAGGACCTATATGTGGCCATCATCCATATTCATTTTTGGTGTTGGTACTAGGAGGGTCTAATAAAAGGCATTTCTAAAGAAAAGTAGGGCTTAATAAAAAAAAAAATATTAAACTTTTACTGTAGATTTAAGCAATTAATTACGATTTTTAATGATATCCTAAGGCTGTAAAAGTTTCAATTCTTATCACCCCCTGAAAACAAGCCACAACTAAGATTATTATACATTCTCTCATAATTTCATGTCTTGACTAAACTCGCTTCTTGCTGGCCTGCCCACCACCCGTCTATCACCACTTCAATCTATAATGAATGCCTATGCTAGACTCATCTACCGTACTGAACGCTTAGTATCTGCTGCAAATCTCTGTATGTCCCTCCACTGGCTTCCCTTAACCCTCCATCCTTTGCAATATATTTATATTGAAATTGTATTTTGCCTTTAACTTAAACCATGTATAGGGCTACAGAATATGTTGGGGTGGATTTGAGCCACACGGGGAAGTGCCAAATTCAAAACAACTCTCTGTTTAACTGCACAGTAAATTTAAAAAAATTGCTTTGCAGTGGCAAATTAAATTTCTACTATTTTTATTAGCTTATAGAGAATAAAACAGCAAATTATTAATAAATAAAATCATTGATAAATATATTTTAATAACTGAGCTTTCAAATTCTAATGTTTCCACAAATTAAAAAGAGCTCAATTTATCATTAAAGCTAAAAGAATTAAAGTGGTCTTTTAAATTTAAGACCTCAATATGGGAATGTAGATTTAAGTCTAGCTGCTTGGTGTAAAATCTTCTTAAATACAATGCAATCAAGTATTATTACTTTTGTTGCTCTGAAAATGTTGATTACACTTGATTATAAAACATTGAATATGTCAGGATTTTGTTTGGAGATTTAGATGTATGATGAATGTATGGTATTTGGAAGGACTGTCATTTGAGGCAATACTTTAAACGGTGGAAAGGAACATTTTTATCGGGGTAATTTAACCAGATGGATGAGATAACAATCTTTTTAGATCTCCTCTGATCCTTGTAATTATGTTTTTTTTTATTGATTCAGACGAAGGCAAACAAAAAAAAACATTGAAACTTCCAGACCTCAAAGTTTTGGCAATCAGATTACTCCCTGGATCAATATCCCACCTTCTTTAGTTATCCTACACAGGTAGGCTTCTCCCAATGTAAACTCAATGGCTTACCTGGAGGCCCTAGCTCCCCACAACTACACTTTCCTAAATATGTCTCTAGTCAATTCCTCCTGCTAATCATCATTCCAGTCCCAGCTAATTCCATCACTAGAGACAGGTAATTTGAACAGTGGACTGTATATCTTGTTAACAGGTGATTCAAATCATATAAGTGAGTTAACTCTTAGTTTAGAAGGGAACTTTGAATGTGTTTACGTTTGTAGTGTAATTACCAGCTCACCCTGGGTTGGGATTAACTCCCATAACCCCTAGATTTTCCAGCAGAGGGTTGATTTAGTTAACTGATTAAGGCCATGTCATAAGCCTGATGTGGATTAAACCAATTGTTCTGTTTGCCTATAAATATACCAATGTTCTCTTCCAGGGAACATAAGCAAGGTGTTCTCTATTTTATTTAGAGGTTATAACCTCTGTTTGTTATTTGTAACCCCTGATTCCTGTTCTGCATCCTGATGGTACTTGAATAGAAGACACTGAGAAGCCCAACCACTCCATGGTACAAGGTAGAATACTTCTGAAGCTGTGTTGGACCCCCTTCCACAATCTGACTGACCTTAAGGTGAAGAACCTTTTATTTTCCATAAGATGAAATAATTTTTCTTCTAACCTTAAAGGATGTCCTTTTGTCCATTGAAAATCTCTTGGCACAAAAAGTTTCTCTGATAAAGCCTTATATTGACCCTGGACATATTTATATAAGGTATTCTTCAGTGATTTTTCTTGAGAAAAATAGACCAGCACATTCTAGCTAGATGGGTTGGAGCTAGATATGATTTGTCATGTATGTGTTTCAATAAAGGCAAGGTACTTGGAAGGCTCACTAAATTCAGAATTTTTTTAACATTTAATCAGATACATTCCAAAGTAAGTTGTAATTGTTTTATCATATTTGACCTTACATCAGGGGTGAGCAAGTTCTGTCTAGGAGGACCACACACAAGACTGGATTTGAAGATATCCTTTCTGTGTACAGGTGAATCAATCAGGATGACTGAAGAAGTGATTGACTAGCTCCTGAATACAATTAGATGCTTTAATTCAATAATTAGTATGAATAATAAACATTGGTTAAACAATACTCCTCTAAGGTTATCATGCATGTTAGACCCCCTCCACCACCTTTATCAAACATTCTGAGCTACAGATAAGCATATTGAGGCAAGCATTGGTATAAAGGAGCTGCACATTCAATGCTGAATATCTCAGGAATGATTTACTGTATAAGAAAATAGTTAGTACAATGTATATAATGTTTGTAATGATCTTTAAAAATGCAGTTAGCTTTCTGTTTAGGCAACAATGTCCCTTTAAGGACTGCTAGACCATTTGTAATTATGGATAATTTATTATCCTCAAGCAGTATTATATTTCCAAGTAAAAAAGTTATAGTTTAGATAGAGAGTTCTATTACATGAAAATATACAGAACGTCAACGTTTTAAACAAAGGGCCTCAATCAAATGCGATTAGGCCAATTGAATAGGGCTCTATATAAGCACATAGCATATTTTTTTACAGAAGTTTTTAGTTAGTGAGCTTCTATCCAAAAGCAAGGTCTTCACTAACTAAAAACTTCTGTAACAAAAATATGCTCTGTGCTTATATAGAGCACTATTCAATTGGCCAACTTGCATTTGAATGAGGCCCAAAGTGTTTCAAGTTGTCTGGTGATTTCCGTGTCGGTTATCAATAGATTTAATGAAACAGGATTGAAACAAGCCCAGATATCATCCTACCTTGATCACATCTTGAGATGCCAGGAAAGCAAATATAATTCTGCCACTATACAAATCTCTAGTGCGCCTTCATTTGGAATATGGAGTACAATTTTAGGCACCATTTCATAAAAAGGATATTTTAATTGTAGAGCTGGAAAAAGAACAGATAAGGGCAAAACTAATAAGGGGAATGGAGGGGATAAGCTATGAAGAAAGACTAACCGAATTAAACTGTTTTTCTCTAGAAAAAAGGCGTCTAAGAGGAGATCTGATTACCTTATATAAATATATTCAGGGTCAGTATAAAGATTTGTCAAGTGAGCTTCTTGTGCCAAGAGGTTTTCAACTGACAAGAGGACATCCCTTGAGGTTAGAATTAAAAAGGGTTCTTCACAGTAAGGGTGGTTAATCTGTGGAATTCTCTACCAAAGGAGGTGGTGATAGCAAATTCGATAGATAACTTTAAAAACTGTGCTGGACCCATGATACATATTTTTCTAAATAGTCTGAATAATTAAACTTGTTAACTGGGGAATTGTTTTTAAAGATTAAAAAATCTAAATAAATAAATAATTGCAATCTTTACATGTACTTTACTGCAGGAGATATTTTCATCTCAGCATATTCTGTTGCTACTTTCACAGGAGGTTGCATCCTTGTCAACTAATTTAAAGTCAATTAGAGGCTGTATATTTTTTTCATGATACAAATTTTCTTTAAAATAGTATATTTTAAATATATGACTACATAAGCCCTTTAAGTAGGTGTGGGGATGAGTGCCCATATCTTTTTTTTCATTCTAACAAATTGACTCTTGGATGATTTAATATGTAAATGTGTTGCTGTTTTGTTCAGGAAGCCTGAGGCTATATATGGAAGTATGACATTCTATGAAAGATAATAATTATAGAGTTCATTGTTGGGTAATTTTATGTGCACATATACAATTCTTTGTCAACATTTTCACTTAATATCAATGCATATGAAATATTAAAAATGGGATTGCTAACATCTTTAGATTGTTAGCAATACTTAGGTGCTAATGGTAGTATAACAAAATTAGCTAAAAAGAGTCGTCACAAAGAAGCTTGCCCCGTGAGGTTTGTGTATGGATCTAATTTCAATAATATCCTGATGTACAAACAAGTCTCAAAAATACCCCATAAACCTGCACAGGTAGCATCTACTATTAGTGTGAAAGGACGCTTATATATAGTTGTAATCATATATATAGTTGGCGTAATGGCAAGTTTGTTGGTAACACTATGTTAAAAGTTACGGGCTTGAGCGAGGTCCATACGTGACGCGCTTGACGGGGCTGCAATGAGCGCAGAAGGCGCTGATTGCAGGGCTCGCATTGAGCACCAAAGGTGCTCATTGCAAGGCCCATGCGTGACTGGCTTGACGGGCCTGCAATGAGTGCCAAAGGTGCTGATTGTGGGTCTTGCGATCAGCGCCAAAGGCGCTCATCGCGAGGTCCGTAATGTAGAGGGGGGGGGGGGGGGGGGAGAGGCTCCGAATGGCTTACAAGTTACAGGCTTCAAAGAAATTACGTATTTAACCGCGACCATTTTTTTCAAGCCCATAACTCAGAAGCCATTGTGAGGTTTGCAAGCTAATTTGCTATTTAATTGGCGTTTTTTGCCGGTCTCAGAAAGGCTAGGCGAGAAAAAAAATGGTAGACGTAAACCCGTAATTTTTTTTCAAGCCCGCAAATCGTTTCTCACCTGTAGATGTAAACAGGAGCACAAAGGAGGGAGAAGGGGGAGAGTGTGGAAAGAGACACAGGGGAGGGAATGGGAGGGGAGAGACACTGGGGTTAAAGAGGGGGAGAAAGAGACTCAGAGGAGGGAGATAAGGGAACCCCCCCCAGGGGAGGGAGAGGGGGTAAAGTGACATGGGTGGGAGAGAGGGGGAAACAGACATAGGGGTGAGAGAGTGGGGAGAGGCTCCAAAAACGCTCATTGCGGAGCTCGCGATGAGTGCCAAAGGCGTTCATCGCGAGGCCCGCATCTTAGAGGGGGAGAGCCTTGCATTATGTGGATGCAGCATTGCCAGGCTTCAAATTTGTTGCTGTCATTTTTGATGGGCAAGTAGCTAGTTGTATATAAAGAGAAAAAGAACACTTTTAGACTAGTGGAGACATACAAGTTACAATAGAATAGAAGTTCCACAATTACATAAGATATAACAAAAAGAGAAATCTTTTATATAAAACGTAGCTTTTATTTGACAAAAGACATAGAAATATTGTAAAAAAACGACTAATAAAAATATATATATACAGTTCCCTCTTGATGAATAAAGGTCATAAACAAATTATATGAGTTAGCCATTACTTTTTATGAACATTGTTACAAATAAGTAATTATCACAAATGTCTTCAAGTTAAATTAATCGCAAGCAGATGTACTCCACTATATTTATATTACATATGCATAATCTGCACCTATATCCAGAAATCCCAATTTCGCAATCCATACTCTTATATGTGGTGAAGTTAGAGCTGCTCTATTTATGTAAAAAAACTAACAATTAATCAACTGATGCGGATCATCAGTTAATAACCATTATGATCTAAAAGTATTGCATCAGGCAATCATATGTAATACAGGTAAGTAGGCCATGCATTATTCCACATCTGTTTTATAATTTCCTTAACAATATAATTTTTTTCAGTAGCAGGGCTAGTAAAGTGTACATTCATAGGTGTATTGTCAGTTTGATTTATACAATGTATTTAAACTCTGGTTGACTTTATATAATATACATTCATTGTTTTCCTATGTTACGATTTACAATGGGCTTTTTTAGATACATCTAGTCACATTAACTATATATATATATATATATATATATATATATATATATATATATATATATATATACAGTGTATTCAACAATCAAATTGTCCTCATATAATATGCATTCATCTGTATTGCAATATACACTAGACGTAATAGCTACATCCAGTTACATTTGTCTGTAGAGATAACATTCTGAAACAGTCTCAAGTGTAGTCTTCCAAGTAAGACCGCAGTATGACGTCATCAAAGAGGGTAACCGCCTAAATTGGCTGACGCGTGCATTTTGCGTGGAATTTTTCTGAGGCCTTATTCCATCATAGAAATGCCATTGGAAGCAATTGGTAAATTAGCCCTTTCCATTCTTTCTCTTTACAGGAAACTATAAGCAGGGAGATCAGTTGTCACCAGCCTGCTAAAGGAGAATATTCACCCCCCTTGGCAGTTTTTGTGTTTTGTTGCCTCACAACCTGGAATTAACATGGATTGTTTGAGGATTTGCATCATTTAATTTACAGAACATGCTCACAACTTTGAAGATGTTTTTTTTTTTTTATTATTGTGAAGCAAACAACAAATAGGACAAAATAACAGAAAAAGTCAATGTGCATAAATATTCACCCCCCCCCCCCCCCCCCCCCCCCTAAAGTCAATATTTGTTGAGCCACCTTTTTGAGGCAATCACATCTCCAATTCGCTTTGGATAAGTCTCTATGAACTTACCACATCATACCACTGGGATTTTTGCCCATTCCTCCTAGAAAAACTGCTTCAGCTCCTTCAAGTTGGATGGCTTGCTCTTGTGAGCAGCAATCTTTAAGTCTGACCACGGATTTTCTATTGGATTGAGGTCTGGGCTTTGACTAGGCCATTCCAACACATTTACATGTTTCCCCTTAAACCACTCAAGTTTTTCTTTAGCAGTGTGTTTGGGGTCATTGTCCTGCGGGAAGGTGAACCTCCATCCTAACCTCAAATCACGCACAGAGTGGTACAGGTTTTGCTCCAGAATATCCCTCTATTTAGCACCATCCATCTTTCCCTCAACTCTGACCAGTTTCCCAGTCCCGGCTGCTGAAAAACATCCCCACAGCATGATGCTGCCACCACCATGTTTCACTGTGGGGATGGTGTTCTTTGGGTGATGTGATGTGTTGGGTTTGCGCCAGACATAGCTTTTTCTTTGATGGCCAAAAAGTTTAATTTTAGTCTCATCAGACCAAACCAATTATCCATTAAGTGAACCCCAAAAAAAAGGAAGAAAAGAAGAAAAACCCAGTGATTTTCATTATGTGAGATAAATGGATAATGATCTCTCATGTTACCTTAAGAACTTGTTTAAGATGTACCATTGAGTTTGCATGTTGAGGACTTAAATGGCCATATGTAAGATTGACATATCCCACATAAATCCAAATCATCCTACAAAATAATATTCAAATCCATTCTTAATATTCGGCTTATTACTTATATTTAAGTGATCATAAGTGACTTACTACTATTGAGATATCTTTTTTGATTAATGAAAATTATCATCATGTGTAAGCTAACATACATTACAAGTGGTCATTGTAAGTAAGTTTTTTCTATGTAAGTGTGAAAATATTTTTGTATGTAAGAGAGGGAAAACACCAATGTTAGCCAACCCATATGTGAATACAAATTTAAATTATAATAATTGTGGAAAACATGATCAGTAATTGTAATCCTACCATACTTACTTACCAGTACCTAGGTACCACCTTAGATAATAATCCTTTCCTAAGAAAAAATATATATACACAAAATTGTTCTGCTCTGGATAATTATTTTTTCAGATTTCCAACACGTATGCCCATTTTCATCTTCTGGAGGATCCAACATCTTATATCTGGTTTAGAACCATGTATGTAAAGAAAATGCTTAGCTACAGTGCCTTGCAAAAGTATTCACCCCCTTGACTTTTTACCTATTTTGTTACATTACAGCCTTAAGTTCAATGTTTTGTTAATCTGAATTGTATGTGATGGATCAGAACACAATAGTCTAAGTTGGTGAAGTGAAATGAGAACAATATATACATAAAACTATGTTTTAGAAATAGAAAACAGAAAATTGGCATGTGCGTATGTATTCAACCCCTTTGTTATGAAGCCCATAAAAAGCTCTGGTACATCCAATTTCCTTCATAAGTCACAAAATTAGTGAAATGATGTCCACCTTAGTGCAATCTAAGTGCCACATGATCTGTCATTACAAATACACACCTTTTTTGAAAGGCCCCAGAGGCTGCAACACCTAAGCGAGAGGCACCACTAACCAAACATTGCCATAAAGACCAAGGAACTCTCCAAACAAATAAGAGACGATGTTGTTGAGAAGTACAAGTCAGGGTTAGGTTATAAAAAAATATCCAAATCTTTGATGATCCCCAGGAGCACTATCAAATCTATCATAACCAAATGGAAAGAACATGGCACAACAGCAAACCTGCCGAAACTCATGGACCGGGCAAGGAGGGCATTAATCAGAAAGGAAGCACAGAGACCTAAAGTAATCCTGGAGGAGCTGCAGAGTTCCACAGCAGAGACTGGAGTATCTGTACATAGGAAGACAATAAGCAGTATGCTCCATAGAGTTGGGCTTTATGGCAGAGAGGCCAGAAGAAAGCCATTACTTTCAGCAAAAAACAAAATGTCACGTTTTGAGTTTGCAAAAAGGCATGTGGTAGACTCCCAAAAAGTATGGAGGAAGGTGCTCTGGTCTGATGAGACTAAAATTGAACTTTTCGGTCATCAAAAAAAACTCTAAGTCTGGGGCAAACCCAACATATCACATCACCCAAAGTGAAACATGGTGGTGGCAGCATCATGCTGTGGGGATGTTTTTCTGCAGCCGGGACTGCAAAACTGGTCAGAGTTTAGGGAAAGATGGATGGTGCTAAATACAAGGATATTCTTGAGCAAAACCTGTACCATTCTGTGCATGATTTGAGGCTAGGACTGAGGTTCACCTTCCCGCAGGACAATGACCCCAAACACACTGCTAAAGCAACACTTGCGTGGTTTAAGGAGAAACATGTAAATGTGTTGGAAAGGCATAGTCAAAGCCCAGACATCTAACCAATAGAAAATCTGTGGCCAGACTTAAAGATTGCTGTTCACAAGCGCAAACCATCCAACTTGAAGGAATGGGCAAAAATCTCAGTGGTAAGATGTGGCAAGCTCATAGAGACTTATCCAAAGCGACTTGGAGCTGTGATTGCCGCAAAAGGGGGCTGTACAAAGTATAGACTTTAGGGGGGTGAATAGGTATGCACATTGACTTTTCTGTTATTTTGTACTATTTGTTGTTTGCTTCACAATTAAAAAAAAACATCTTCAAAGTTGTGGGCATGTTCTGTAAATTGAATGATGCAAATCCTCAAACAAGCCATGTTAATTCCAGGTTGTTGTGAGGCAATAAAGCATGAAAAATGCCAAGGGGGGTGAATACTTTTACAAGGTTTTGCCTTTATCTAAATCAGAACGGCTATTTCTGATGTTTCCCAAGTGTTCTTCAAAGCATTGTCTTATTTGTCTTTTTGTCATTCCCACATATTTCAAGTGACATGGGCATTCTAGGAAATAAATTACTGCCTCGCTACTACAGTTGTAGAAGTCTCGTAGGGGAATTGATTTACTAGTGCAATCCATCACTGTTTCCACTTTGACCATGTGTTTGCAGAATCTACAATGTCCACACTTGAAGGTACCATTAGGAAATTTATTTGGTTCTTAGTTATTACAAAATTACTTTTCACTAGTTTGTCTCTCAAAGTTTCCGACCTTCGCCAGCAAATGTCAATTCTCTCTAGAATCCATGTATTTAAATGTACATCTGATATTAGGATTTGGATGTTTATTGAGAATGCTGGAAATAGATTTCCATTGCTTGCTAAATGTTCCAATATATCTATGGTTTCCTTAGATTCCGTCTTGGTCTGAGGGAGTAATAAACTCTCTCTTGGAGTGTATCACTCTTGAGGACAAGCTTTCTTTGTTGATGTATTACTGTAACCCCTAGCTCTTAATATATCACACAGATCCAGATATCTCATCTTAAAGATTACAATATCCAAGCAGTTTTTACAGTCTCTAGAATTCGCCATTAGGTATAGTCTTTTTAGTGGACGGAAAGTGAGAGTTGGTATAATGTAGTGTGCTATTTGTAGCTGTGGGCTTTCTGTAAATATATGTTTGAATTGTTCCATCTGTTTACATAATTTATATATCCAAAAAAAGTCCACACTGTCTGACCTTATATGTTGAGTCAATTTTAGATTCAAATCATTTTGATATAGGATACAGATAAATTCTTCCAGATCTTGCTAATTACCTTCCCATATAATAAGAATATCATCTATATACCATAACCACAGGGAAATCTGGTCAGTAAATCTTTTCTTCTTCTCATTAAAGACAAGTTTGCGCTCCCACCAGCCTAGATATATGTTGATATATGTGGGAGCGCATGCAGTACCCATAGCTGCACCTTGGGTTTTTAAAAAGAATACAACATAATTGTGTCTAAGAATATATTTGAGAAGTGTAATCAGGAATGAATTCTTATCCTGGTTTGCTACTGGTTCCATTCGTAGAAAATATTCTATGGCGTGACAGCCCGCATCATGATTAATGGACGTATATAATCCCTCCACATCACATTTGAGAGGATACAGTTGATGTTCCTGGTGTATCCCCCCACCATAGCAAGTCACAAATCACAAGTAGTGTGACAGCCATGATTAGCCACCCGCTCCACACCACAGCAAGGATCACAGGAGCCCAGGGAGACCACATTGCGGAGGCGCTCCACACCACAGTAAGTGGCACCATACACCATAGCAAGCGGCATGACAACAACCATTAAACAGCAGCCCCACACCACAGCAAGGCTCACAGTAGACAAGGTGCAGAGACATTGTGGTGGGGACAGGGGCACAGAGGGGGGGCACAGATGAGGGACAGGGGCACAGTGGAGAGAGAGGCACAGCAGAAGGACCATTGCATAGAGGGGGGAAAGGGGCACAAAGGGGGGACAGCGGCACAGTGGGGGACAAGGGCACAGAGCAGGACAGGGCCCAGTGGGGGGGACAAGGGGACAGAGGATGGACAGAGGAAAAGCAGGGGGACATGGAAGTGACAGGGGCACTGAGGAGGGGCTGGGGACTGAGGAGGGACAGGCGAACTGAGGAGGGACAAGCAGACTGAGGAGGGACAGGGGACTGAGGAGTAACAAGGGACCTGACTGTCATATATCTACATTCCACATGAAATTAAATCATACTATCATTTATGTCTACAATTTTCTAGTTCTATGATAATAATCACGATGATAGAAACCACTAGATGACATATTAATGTCAGTGTTGTTAGTAAATGTAACGGCCTACACAGTGTGGTAAGTTTAGTCCATAGGCACCCACACTATGTGACATTAAGTAATAGTAGTAATAGTTCCGGTTGTAATTAGTGTATATTATATACTTCTTCTATTTATTCCGCTTGGTATTTAGTATCTGCAAAATCTAACAGTTTCTGATCATCCACCAGTGAAATAACCAGATATATTAGATATTAGGTGCCAATGGTTAGTCTGGATACTGCCCACTGTACTATCTATCCCCAAAGGAAGGTTGGTGGTCTCAATAACTGTTCTAAGGTGTAACGGATCTCCTGGCACCCCGACCGGGTACCTCTGTTGATGGACGCGTCCTAGCTTGCGTCAAGGCCTACAAGCACCGTACCGGACACCAAAACCACCACAAACTCCAAGGATAGTACATCAGGAACAAGCATTCAGTAGTTACAGCTCAAGGGAGTATGCAAAAGCATAGCAATCCCCAGTATGATAGCGATCCCCTCCAATAACGAGACAAGGCTACGTTTTGAAGGGTCAAGTAGAACTATTCTTTAATGACAGGGGATCTCCTTTTATGCAATGGTGCCCTCTGAAGGGCTACACCCACATAATTATCACAGCCATTTATATACATGGTTCAACCCCCACGTCTCCTCCCCTCAGATAACAGGTAACACAATTAAAACAGACACAATTTTAACCACATTCTGGATGTACCCCAAAAACAGGGGGTACACCTTTAAGTCCAGCACCATTCAATAGCTCTCACCCAGGGGAACAACATATTAAAAAAATGGCATGAATCAGACCAGGGGTTCAAAAGTTAGTAAAAGTATGTTTTTCACATAACACACAGACATGTCACATATCCCCCACACAATACACATATAGGACAATAGGTGTGGTCACCCCTCCCTGAGGCTCCTTGATATAATCAGACAATGATTAAATCAGCCCTCTTTGTTCTTATCTGAGAATGAAAACAGTTTATACAATCGACTTTTCTTATCTGTAATAGGATTATCTATTAGCCTAGTCGCTTTGATATTCTGAGCCAATATACTCTGTAGAACATAAAACAACATATCTACAGCAATGTGATCATATTTTAACCAAGAAGTAAATAATCATAAAACAGGGTAAAACAGTGATGGGTTCCGTTACAGCTGGGATCTGAGCGCACAAAACTACCGAATAGCGCTCAGATCATCTTCACACAGTTCAATTGCCATGTAGCTAAAGTCTTTCCCATAGTCTTTCATCATATGAATGGGCTCCATGGCATAGCTTTCTGTAGTATCATGGTTCACACAGGGCAAGTACCGAATGACGCCCCTCTATGTAAAGGGCCAGAATGAGTGACATACACTCTGGTATGGCCGAATACTGTGTGTGAAGGGCAATATGTACCAGGGCCATAGTCGCAGGGCAGGAGGCTGGCAAACAGTCCTCTCCAAGACAAAGTGGCGAAGGGCACTTCGTCACATAAGGGCTAGTACATGTTGGTAAGTATTGTGAGTCTTGTACCCTTAAATGAGGTGTTCATTTACCATTCACAAGTAAGTCCATAAATAAAGGGAGGGGAAAGATGCGCACAACCAATTCCTAATGCAGGTTACATCAATAGCACAAAAGGTGTATAGGAATAAGAGAGAGGAGGTATGTGTATGACGAGGGGGCATTTTGGCCAGGTAAGTTGACTATTAAGCCTTTTTTGATTACAGGTTATAAGTATATGTGTATTTAATGTGATGTCTAATTTTTATTATGTGTAACAGGACATCGCGACACCGCTGGAGGGGCATTTTGGCCAGTTAAGTAGGCTATTAACCCTATTTGTATTACAGGTTGTAAGTATATGTTTATTTAATGAAATGTTTCATTTTTATTAGGTGTGACAGGACGTCTGGACATTGATGGAGGGGCCTTTCCTGGTATAGAAGGGTGAAAAACAGGGCATCGTTGGACATCACTGGAGGGGCATTTTGGCCAGGTCAGAGGACTAATTAACCCTTTCCTTTTCACAGGTTGTGAGTTTATTTTTTTTATTTCGATATAGGTTCTATTGTTTTTTTTGTGTAATTCTTTTTTGATTTTATGTGTATTTCTTTTATTTTCTGTAGTACTTTTTTTATTTTCTGTGGTTAGGTAGGTAGTGTAGGGGTTAATGGGGCAGTGTAGGGGTTAGGTAGGTAGTGTAGTGGTTAGTAGGGTAGTGTAGGGTAGACAGGGGATCATAGGATAGGGGTTTACTAGGTCCGGTTAGGGTTATATAGGTCCAGTTAGGGTTGTTTGGGTCCAGTTAGGGTTAAATAGGTTCAGTTAGGGTTAATTAGGTCCAGTTAGGGGTAAATAAGTCCATTTATGGTTATTAGGTTCAGTTACGGTTTATTGGTCCAGTTAGGATTAAATAGGTCTAGTTAGGGTTAATTTGGTCCAGTTAGGGTTATTAGCTCCAGTTAGAGTTTATTGGGTCCAGTTAGGGTTAAATAGGTCCAGTTAGGGATATATAATTTCAGTTATGGTTATTAGGTTAAGTTAGGGTTTATTGGGTCCAGTTAGCGTTAAATATGTCCAGCTAGGGTTATTATGTCCAGTTAGGGTTAAATAGGTCCAGTTAGGGTTAAATTGGTCCAGTTAGTGTTATTAGCTCCAGTTACAGTATTTTGGGTCCAGATAGGGTTAAATAGGTCTGTTTAGGGTTAAATAGGTCCATTTAGGGTTATTAGGTCAAGTTAGAGTTAAATAGTTTCAGTTCGGGATAAATATGTCCAGATAGAGAAAAGTAGGACTAGATAGGTTTAAATACGTCCAGTAAGAGTTAGTAGGTCCAATTACAGATTATTATGTTTAGTTATGGTTTATTGGGTCCAGTTAGGGTTATATAGGTCCTGTTAGGGTTAAATAGGTTCAGGTCAAGTTAAATAGGTCCAGATAGTAGTAAATGGGAATAGATAGGGTTAAATAGGCCCAGTTAGGGTTTATTGGCTCAGATTAGGGTTAAATAGGTCTAGTTAGGGTTAAATAGGTTCAGTTAGAGTTATTAGGTCCAGTTAGGGTTTATTGGGTCAAGTTAGGGTTGAATAGGTCCAGTTATGCTTATTAGGTCTAGTTAGGGTTTAATAGAACTTGATAGGGATAACTGGGTCTAGATAGGGTTAAGTGGTTAGTGATAGGGTTAATTAGGTATGGTGAGGTTTAAATAGGGTAAATTGCTTAGAGCGGTTTATTAGCTGGAGGGGGCTAATTAGGTAGATGGTGGTCAATTTAGATTTATTAGTTTATTGGGGTGGATAATAGTTTAGTGTAGGGTAGTGCTTAGACTTAGTGTCATGAGGGTCCTGGAGGACCCTCATGGCACTTATAGGGTTCATGCCAGGATATTTTATTGTCTCATAAGGGTCTATATAGAGCCCCATGAGTGATGGAGTTAATTAGAAGCTCATGGGGGTCTGTACAGACCTCCATGAGTGATAGGGTTAATTTTAATTGTGGAGCAGGCCCTGTAAGACCTTTAAAGACCCGCCATGGGAAATTTGAAACTTTTAAATGCTGCAGGCGTCCCGATTGGGACCCCCGCCGCAAGGGTTAATGTAAGGACCCTGCGGGGGCCCCG